>LPNX010527970.1:51528-128894 GCA_001517045.1 Pseudotsuga menziesii
TGCTTCCATTAAGCTCTCCTGTTCATATGGCTGATGGAAACATGGCGAACATATTGTCAACTATTTCTATCAACATTTCTCGCAATCCTGGTACGATTGAGAATGTCTACATTGGGGCAGATTGTTCCCAAGATGAGATTCGTGAGTATACCGAGCTATTCAAGGAATTCCGTGATGTTTTTGCTTGGTCATATGACGAGATGACAGGAATTGACCCTCGAATTGTTGAACATGAAATTAAAACTTACCCAAACGCTAAACCTGTTCGACAGCGTTTACGCGCCATGAATCCTAGAAAAGCACCCGCCATAAAGGCAGAGATAGAGAAACTATTGAAAGCGGGTTTCATCTATCCCGTTCCCTTGACGGAGTGGGTTTCAAATCCCATTCCGGTTGATAAGAAGCAAGGAGCGATCCATATATGCACTGATTTCCGTGATCTAAATCGTGCCTGTCCTAAGGATAACTTCCCCACACCATTTATTGATCAGATTTTGGATGAGTGTGCGGGTAGCGAGGTGTTCTCCTTTATGGACGGATTTTCCGGATATAATCAGATTCAAATAAAACCCGAGGACCAACACAAGAACGCATTTATTTGTCCTTGGGGAACTTTTGCATATCGGAAAATGCCTTTCGGCCTTAAAAACGCCAGAGCTACATTTCAGCGGGCGATGACTTTTATTTTCCACGATCTCAAGTCCATTATCGAAGTATTTTTGGATGACCTCGCTGCTCATTCTCGTATGAGGATGCGTCATTCGTATCACTTGATATTGGTTTTCGAAAGATGCCAGCATTATGCTGTTAGATTGAACCCTCATAAGTGCATCTTTTGCGTAAAATCAGGTCGTCTTTTAGGATTCATCGTTTCGAAGGAAGGAATAAGAGTCGATCCCTTGAAAGTGGAGGCAATACTTCAGTTGTCTCCCCCGCATAATATTCGCCATCTTCAGTGTTTGCAAGGCATGGAAAACTTCCTACGAAGATTTGTAGTCAATTTCGCCAATTTGACTAAAGGCTTTATGCGTCTCTTGAAGAAGGATACTCCCTTTGAATGGGATGAGTGAGCCCAGGATTCCTTCGATGCACTTAAGAGAGCCCTAGCATCGGCCCTGGTGATTAGTCCTTCGGATCATAGCCATGATTTCATATTATATGTGGCCGCGTCTTTAGAGACGATTGGGATGGTTTTAGTTCAGGAGGATGAGGAGCTCCAGGAGCATGTCGTTTATTATCTGAGCTGAAACATTATTGACGCAGAGATTCGATATTCTCATGTTGAGAAGCTTTCCTTAGCTACTGTACATGCGGTTCAGTGTTTGAGACATTATATTCTCCTTCGTCAGACCTTGGTTGTGGCGCATGTCAATCCATTTCAGTTTGTCCTCACACGTAGGATGATAGGGGGAAAATACAATAAATGGATTGTCATCCTGCAAGAGTTTGATCTCGAGTTTGTTTCGGCAAAATCGAAGAAATCATTAATCTTTGCGGAGCTTATATCGGATTTTCCGAGTGAGGCTGAGGAGTCGGTATGTGAAGATACGTTCATTGACGAACACATTTTCTTGATCTCAACGGCTGACCCATGGTACGGGGATATCATTGTATATCTGCAGACACAGAGGACCCCTACTCACCTCTCGCGAGATGAGCGACGTCGATTACGTCACGTTTCCAAGAACTACCTCATAGTGGATAACACTTTGTACCGCCGTGGAGTAGATTCCCTTTTACGACGTTGTTTAACTCATGAGGAGGCTGAAGTAGTCTTGAATGATTGCCACGGAGGGGCGTGTGGTGGTCATTTGTCTGGGCTTGCTACAGCTCAGAATATTCTTAGAGCTGGTTATTTCTGGCCGTCGATCTTCGAGGACTGTATTGAAGCGGTCAAGAGGTGCCACCCTTGCCAGGTGTTTGCACGGAATATCCGCTCTAAGCCTGCCCCGTTGCACCCTATTATCACCGCCGGTCCCTTCACCAAGTGGGGGCTAGATTTTATGGATTGTAACCCAGCTTCGGCTGGGGGGCACCATCACATCATAGTAGCTGTCGATTATTTCACGAAATGGGCAGAGGCAATGCCTACTATAAAATCCGACGGTGAGACAGCTGCGCATTTTGTATTCAACCAAATTATCACTCGGTTCGGGATTCCGAGAGAGCTTGTCACTGACCATGGCTCGCACTTTCAGAACCGTATGATGGAAGAGTTGGCATCCAAGCTAGGGTATAAGCAAGAGCATTCCTCTTCTTACTATCCTCAAGCGAATGGACAAGTTGAAGCAGTGAATAAGCCACTTAAGTCCATTCTCCAACGAACCATCGCACAAAGCAAGACAAATTGGCACATCATGTTGTATCCTGCTTTGTGGGCATATCGAACCGCGGTTAAGACTGCCACTAGTTTTTCTCCATATCAGCTTGTTCATGGAGTGGATTCGATCTTTCCGGTTGAATGCGCAATTCCTTCGTTGAAGTTAGCCGTAGAACTCTTACCAGACACTTCACCTTTGGAGGAGCGTTTGGTTCACCTTGAGCAACTCGATGAGCAGCGAAGAGATGCCTTGGTGACTCTAGAGGTTAATAAGCATCGCGTGAAGGCCCAGTATGACAAGTCTGTCCGTCCGAGAGCGTTTAGTGAGGGATATTTGGTCCTTTTATGGGATCAAGCAAAAGAACCCTTGGGGGCAGGAAAGTTCAATCCTATGTGGCGTGGTCCTTACATGGTTAAATGTGTCTTAGAGAAGGGTGCCTACGAGTTAGTGGACTACGAGGGGACAGCCTTGGCGGAGCCTAGAAATGGGCTCTACCTTAAAAAATACTATGCATGATCTTTAGCCAAGGTTGTTTGTTGTATATTATTGTACAACTTTTTGCATAGTTAGGTCGTGTTTATCGTGATCGGGTTTGTGATTAGTTTCCGTTTTTATGACAGATGTCATCGGAATCTTCCACTTTCATAGGATTTGCCCATTGTTAGTAAGCTTGCTATTGAAGTGATGGAGGCCCAAGTGGGGGATTCAGTTTCTCCGGTTCGCAGACGTGCCGTCAGAGGTTGTCACTTGTAATCTCTGATTCTTATTAATAGAAATATATTTTCCTGTCCAATAATGTGTATTTGAATGAATATTGTTTCCATTGGAATATGTCAAATGCTTTTACATTATTGATTATATATGCTAGAATAGATCTAACACCATGAAATATAGTATGCTTGTATTCTTTACTTGTTGTTGAGAACGTGCTATAACAATTCAAGATGAAGATTGGAAAGCTCAACGGGGATCTACTTCAATAGTCCGGAATAAGGTACGAGGTTCGATCCTTTAGTGTTAGATTGTTTATTTCTATTGCATATTGGAGAAGATTGGTTTCTGGAGTCTAGCTGTCTGTTGTGGTACCCCAATCCATAGGAATTTCTCTCCGTAACAGTAGGTTCTCTCGCCATCGACAGTTTTGGGAATACATCAATGTCCCTTGATATATGTATTCTTGCAAGTGTTCAACCTCAACACATCTATTCAAACTTGTTATATTGCACTCTAGTACCTTGATTCCCATTTTCATTATCAGTGGTTGATCTCATATCTATTAACTATATACATTAATGACCGGTAATCAGACGATGCACTACTATCTTCGACCTCAACACCTTTATGTTGGAGACATTTACCCACCATGCACACTTAATTTGGTGAATTTGACGTTGTTAAACCACTATCCTAATTTTTATTGACTTAATTGGCATCAAATGAGCACACTATGCCATCAGCATGAGCACACCCACACCTACCTTTAGTCAAGGATTCCAACTAATCCTTCTCCTTCATTCAGGGAGGCTAACTAGAGAACTTCGGGGGTGATCTGAGTGTCATAAATGCACCTAATTGCTAACTGATGGTTACAATAAGTTAATATGAGTAGTGAAGGCACCTCCATTCATTATATTGATTATTTTTATTAATATTTATGAACTGGAGTCAACAGGGTCACCTCCAACCACCTATGATGGTCAGTTTGACTTCAGTTAACCTCATCGGGGCTCATTGGAGTTAATGATGCGCTACCACTTGTTCGTTAGCATGCAATGACATGCATATGAGCTACTTTCAGTTAGACTCAGTCATCCATTGCACTCCAACTTTAGTTAGGACTCAGCTGAGTCAATCAATACTTGATCAATTGGTTAACTAAGTGTGTTTAATGTGGCTTACAGTCAATTAAGCTACACCCATTCATTCAATTCGAATGAACTCCTTGGGAAATTGAATTGTCTTGTAATTCATGTATCTTGCATGATCATTGTATTTTATTATTCAATATTTTTATTATTATATAGGGCTGCTACTTCCATTGCAGCACTATTATGCCAATTTTATGCTTAATTGTTTGAATTCTTTGAGTGACTGTGCTTTTAGTCCCTAGATCACTGTGGCAAATTAATATGGTATCAGAGCTCAGGGTGGAATGAAGCTCAGATCTCTCAAAAACAAGGTTTTTGTCAGATATTGCATGAAAAATAATCTTGATGAAGCTACTTCTCTTCTTGATAAAAATCACATCAATCTTCCAGAAATGTTTTAGAGGAGAGATGAACAAGATCGAGAACCACAACATGAAAGAGGTCATGCTCTCATGGAAAGCACTTCAGAGTCCAAAGCACTCTTGATAGATTCTAGAGCTTAGAATCACATGATTGCTAAAATATACTCTTTCCCATCCTTGGAGACTGAAAAATCCATTCCCATCCACATGGGAGATGACTACACAATCATATCCGAAGGACAAGGTACTGTAGATCTTGAGCATGGTTATTTTTCCAATGTTCTGTATGTACCATCTCTGCATCAAACCTCCTAAGTATTTATCAAATGACACATACAAGAGTTCCCAAGAGAGTCTCCTTTATCCCGGATGATGTAGAGATTACATAACTTGCATTCAAAAAACTTGTAGCAAAAGGCCTTGAAAACCATCATGCAAAATCCTACGGGTTCTCCCATTTTGTGGTGGATGCAAAGCCCATCGCATTGTGGACTCATGGAAATGAAGTTAGTAGAATGTGGCATGAGAGGCTCAACCACCTGAACTAAAAATACTTGCAACATTTACAGAATAATTCTATGGTTGAAGGCTTCCCGGTCATCAAAGCTACCATTGGAATTTGCAAGGGTTGTGTTGTTGGAAAGCACCCTGAGCATAAGTTCGATCGGGGGAAGGCAAGCCGAGCATCATGATAACAAATTCTGATATTAGTGGTCCCATATCTATCACATCTATGAATGTATCAAGGTATATTCTGAATTTCATTGATAACTTTTCGAGATACACATGGGTCATTTTTATCAAAAAGAAGTCCGAAGTATTGGAAAATTTCACTGAATTGAAGGCCTTGATTGAGAATGCATCTGAAAAAAAGATCAATATTTTGAGATATGATAATGGTAGGGAGTATGTTAGTAATGATTTAATTCATATATGTTCCCAAATTGGTATTCATATCCAACATTCAGTCCCCTACACTCCCCAGCAGAGCAGTGTAGCGGAGAGGAAGAATTGGTCTCTCAAGGAGATGAGCACTTGTATGCTGGAATCAAAGAAGTTGGCTGCAAATTTTTGGGCTGAATCCATGCATGCTGCAGAATATATTTAGAAAAGAGTTCCAAACTCATCCATGATGTGGAAGACCCCTTTCGAATCATATTTCAGACACAAGCCGTATGTGTCGAACCTGAGGGTGTTTGCGTCCACTACATGGGCCCAAATTCCACTTGACAAAAGGAGGGATTTGCAACCGCAAAGCATCAAATGTATGTTTACTGGATATACTAATGAATATAAAGGTTTCAAGCTGATGGATATCAAAACAAAATAGATCATCATTGAAAGGATTGTCATGTTCGATGAGCCTCTTCAAGAGGTAGAACTAGTGAAAGAGAAAACTGCTGAATTTCCTTCCTACTCTACTGAATATTTGGATGATGTAATCGGGGGTGATGGCCCTGATTTTGATCATCTAATTTCCGATATCACTGTATGGAAAAAATTGTATTTTGAACCAAAATTTTAAGTAAAAAACCATCTCCCAACTTGGGCCCGACAAACACTCTCCTCCGCAGGTGATAACATTGGAAATTTGGATGATCTAAGGAGAACCCAGTCCGATTTCCAAAGAGTAGGTATTGCGCTCTCTTGTCCTGATTATTTGCTCTCTAAATATTTTTATTTGATGATAATTTCAGACCCTAAGTCTTACTACCATGCTCAAAAGGATTTGAGATGGAAATTTGCCATGGATGAAGAGATGAATTCTCTTCAGAAAAACACTACTTTGGAGGTAGTTTCTCTTCTTCTGGGGAGGAAATTGGTTCAATGCAAGTGGGTGTTTTGGAATAAGGTTTCTGATGATGGAAGAACCTGAAAATATAAGGCAATTCAGTTAGAGAAATGTTTCTCTCAGGTCCAAGGTTTGGACTACCATGATACTTTTGCACTGGTTGCAAAAATGGACTCCATCTGCCTAGTTTTGGAAATTTCTGCATCTAAGCACTAGGAAGTGCATCATATGGATGTTAAGTCTTCCTTTATGCATGGAAATAATCATGAGGGGATATACGTGAAGCATCCTGAGTACTTCATTTCTGATCGATCTTTGGTTTTCAAGCTAAAGAAGTCACTATATGGGTTAAAACAGGCCCCAAGAGAGTGGTATTCCAAGATGGATGCGTTCCTTCTCTCGCAAAACTTTCAAAATTGTAAATAAGATACAAATGTGTATATATTGTAGTATGATGGTAATTTGATTATTATTGTTTTATATTCTGATGAATTACTGATTATAGGTAGCACAATTACTTCTATTTTAGTCATCAAAAATGCTCTCCACAATGCATTTGAAATGAGCGATTTGCGGATCTTCAAGCAATTTCTAGGGCTTGAAATTGAGCAAAATTTTGATGGGATAATGGTCACTCAATAAAAATACATATCAGAAATGTTACTAAATTTTTAAATGGATGAATGTAAGTCTGATCCATTCCCTTTCCTTTTAGGGATCAGTCATGAAGAAGGAAAAAGCACACCTCCCATGGGTTGCACTATTTATCGACGGCTGATAGGTAGCTTGCTCTACTTGAATCATTTTCATCCTAATATCTATTATGCAGTGAATGATATTTCAAGATACATACAGTAGCCTCATGATATTCATTGGAAGGCATCCAAGAGGATCCTCCAGTATATTCAAGGAACCAGGACCTATGACATTCACTATGCTGCAGACTCAGAGCTAGAGTTGGTTGGTTACACAGATTCTGATTGGGAGTGTGATTCTATTGATTGTAATTATACTTCTAGATATGTCTTCATGTTTGGTGGTGGCCCCATTTTCTGTTCTACCAAAAATCAGGCCACCATAGCATTGTCTTCAGCAGAGCCTGAGTACCGAGGAGCGGTGAATGCTTGCATCCAAGATGTTTGGTTGCAAGGAATTCTTTTAGAATTTGATCTTGGTAGTAATTTTTCCACTATCCTATTTTGTGAAAATCAAAGTGCTATTAAGATATCCACAGATCCAGTTACCAAGCATAGGACCAAGCATGTATAAATACACATGCACTACATCAGAGAGTTAGTGCATGATAGGACCATCATTCTGCAATACTGCCCGATTGATGAGAAGATTGTAGACATCTTCACCAAGATATTTTCAGAAAAGAAGTTCACTTACCTCCATTCACTATTGGGGGTGAGTTCATCAGGGTGATTAGACTGCTTTCAATGTTCAGCTTGAGGGGGGGGTTTTCCCACTGGATTTTCCCTCTTTTCCTCACTTAGATTTATTTTTGAGCATTGTTTGAGTTTCATTATTGTACAGGGTGAACTATGACCTTGTTGTTGGAGACATTTACCCACCATGCACACTTAATTTGGTCAATTTGACCTTGTTAAACCACTATCCTAAGTTTCATTGACTTAATTGGCATCAGATGAGCACACTATGACATCATCATTAGCACACCCATTCCTACCTTCACTCAAGCAGTCCAACTAAGCCTTCTCCTTCATTTGAGGAGGCTAACTAGAGCACTCTGAGGGTGATATACGTGCCATAAATGCACCTAATTGCTAACTGATGATTAAAATTAGTTAAACTAAGTGGTGAAGGTGCCTTCATTCATTATATTGATTATTTTTATTAATATTTATGAACTGGAGTCAACAGGGGTTCCTCCAACCACCTATGATGTCCAGTTTGACTTCAGTTAACCTCATCAGAATTCATTGGAGTTAATGATGCACTACAACTTGTTGATTGGCATGTAGCGACATGTGTCTGAGCTACTTTCAGTTAGACTCAGTCATCCATTGCACTCTGAATTCAGTTAGGACTCAGTTGAGTCAATCAAGACTTGATCAGTTGGTTAACTAAGTTTGTTTACTATGGCTTATAGTCAGTTAAGCTACACCCATTCATTCAATTCGAATGACCTCCTTGGGAATTCAAATTGTATTGGAATTCATGCATCTTGCTTGATCATTGTATTGTATTATTAATTCTTTATTGATTATATAGAGCTACTACTTCCATTGTAGCACCGTTATGCAAATTTTATGCTTAATTGTCTGAATTATTTGAGTGACTATGTTTTTAGTCCCTAGATCACCATGAAAAATTAATACTCTATTCACATAGTAGGAAATGTACTCGTAGCAGTTTGTGTAGAAGAATTTCCATCTTGGTAGCATTCCACATATGCTACCTCCTTGATCATGCCAGTGTTCATGAGATTTCAGCTCTCGTGATTTGATTCTAGTGTATGTTCGATATCTTCAGCCATTATGGATATCTTGATTCATTGTATATATTCAACTTATATGGAGATGTTGATATACTATATATCTTCATCATGGAGATTCTAATCTATTATATATTGTATGTGGCAATGACCACACATGTCACATTTTGTATATCATGCCTATTCATGGCCATTGTGCTCTTATGTATCCATGACTGCTATATGAATTTGTAGTCATATAGAGAGACTGATTATTGTACTATACTGATGGATGGATGGTTCTTACACTTGGTTTTTCATCACTTCACTTCTAGGATGGATTTTATAATGTATTTCGGCTATCATGTTAACCCTCTGACCTGATACAGTAGGGGGCATCTATTACAACTGATTTTACCACACATGGTTGATCACATATTTATGGCCTTTCCTGTCCCTCTGCAGACTCTTTAGATCCCATGAACTAATATTGTACCTTTTATTTTTCCAATTTCATCCCTAAAACATACCTATTTATGGTTGTACGTGAATTTTAATCCCATACTCGTGTGTATACATCGGGATGTGTGCATAAATACAAATATTTTTGGAGTTTTCCTTAATGTGTGTCTGAACCACTTGAATCTTGGCCTTCCATATGCCTTGATATTTATCGAATTGGACCCTCCATTACCCCGTTGGAGTGATATATAAGGAACCCCTTTGATACATTGAAAAAGAGGAATTGAAGAGCAAGGAAACTATAGTCCATTGTTTCCATAACTTGCATATACCTGAGTTTGTGTCCCTTTGTCCCTTTGGAGCACTTTATGTTCTTCCCAAGATTTCCTTTTCTTGTGATATTTCTATAGAGAGATGGAGGATTGAAGTGGTGGAGGCCCAAGTCAAGTACTTAGTTTCTCCGGTCCGCAGACGTGCTGATAGAGTTTGTCACTTGTGTAATCTCTGATTTGACTATTAGAAATATCTTTTCGTCTCCAATAATGTGTATTTGAATGCATGGCTTGAGGGATTGTGTAGAAGAGAAGGGGATGCTTCCTTGTCTTGGGTGTGTAAATATTTAGAAGTCAGGCTAGATCCACTGTGGGCATTCGTAGCTCTAGATTGAGTTCACTAGCTTAGCATTCGACCTTTCTACCTCCTTGGAATCCTGATAAACCCAATTGGAAGGATGGCTTGTCTAGTAGCCTAATAAACGCCTCTATTTGCTTGGATGTGTCTCATGTGAAGTTGGATATGTGTAAATCATTTCCTGTGTAACTCTATTAAACCCAACTATGTTGGCTTGACTGAGTTATATTGTATCCTTGGCTATGGGGGATGTATGCTAGTGTTTCTTATTCCTTGGGGAAAATCATGCCCAGCTCGGGGGTTGCAGTGTTACTGAGAGATTAAAAAGAAAATTGACCTATGGCTTGGTGGAACGTTGCAGTGACACATATGGTTGCGGGACAAGCTTCTTTCAAAGATAATTATTCTCTTATATTTTATTTTCCGCAATTGTAATTGTTTTATGAATTACTATGAACATGATGAATGCTTGAATGAATGATTTTGCTTCCCCTATATGTTAATAATTTATGCATCTTTGTATGTTTTAATTTCTATTCATATATATATATATATATATATATATATATTATGCTCATGGGTGTTAGATTTATTGGGTTGATAAATGTTATTCGCGTCCTCTCCGCCGAGTAGAGGGTTGGGGATATGACAATATGTGTCTCATTTTAGGATTTTTGGCTCAAGTGATTGGGATAGAATTCCATTAGACAATAGGAGGGATTTGGAACCCCAAAGTAAATATTTCCTATTTTTTTGGTATTCTAAATATTCCAAAGGGTATAATATTATCAACATGAGAACTCAAAGTTCCTTCATTGAAAGGAGTTTTTCAGTTTGAAGAAGAGCTTATGCCAGCAGCAAAAATTGGAGAGTCCTCTTCACCACCACAACCTTTGAATGTAAGTGAAGAGAGTAATGAAATTTATAATTTTGGTATGTCTAATAAGCAGCTTGGGAACTAGCTGGGAATCCTAGTGATCCTAGGAGGACTAGATCTCAATTCGAGAGTTCCCTTTTTGTCAAGGACCCTTTATTTGCTAAGAGGTGTTATATAATTATTGAATATGAACCAAAAACATATGAATAAGCATCAGAATATCCAATATGGAAAAAATCCATGAAGGAGGAATACCATTCACTCTAGAATAATGACACATGGGAACTAGTCAATCTTCCCCCACGAGAAATCTAGTCTACTGTAAGTGGGTATTCATAATTAAATTTTATTTCGATGGATATACTCTGAAGTATAAGGCATGTTTAATGGCCAAGTGCAAGGAATTGAATACAATGATACCTTTGCACCAGTGGTAGATATGGACTCCATAAGACACGTTTTGGCCATTGCAGCATCCAAGAAGTGGGAGATACATCACATGGATGTAAAGAGTTCCTTTATACATGTATACATGAAATAATATATATCTATATATATATAATCCATAAGTTTTTTTTTAGTAATCCATCTCTTATGTGGAGGTTGAACAAATCATTGTATGGGGTAAAACAAGCTTCGAGAGTTTGGTATGCCAAGATTGATGAGTTTTTTGGTATCACTGAACTATTGTAAATGTAAGTATGATCCAAATATATATTTAAATATGATTCATGGTTCCTTAATAACAATTGTATGGTATGTATATTATTTTCTAATCACAAGAAGTTCCAGGAAATAAATTTCTCCTTGAAGAGTGCAATGAAGCATGACTTCTCCATGACTAATTTTGGATTGTTATGCCAATTTTTGGGGCTTGAAATCTCTCGATCAGATATTGGAATAAAGGTACATAAGTACAAGTATGCTTCATACACGATAATCAAGTTCAATATTAAGGATTTCAAGATAATAAATACTATGTTCCGTTCAAGAGTTAATCTTGAAGAAACATGGTCAACTCCATTGGTAAACACCCTGTATATGAAACTAGTTGGTTTTCTTATTTATTTGACTCATACTTGACATGATATTTATTATGAAGTGAGTGTGGATTCAAGGAGAATGGATGAACCTAATGAAATCCATTGGAGGGAATCAAATAGAATACTAAACTTTGTACAAGGAACAAGAACACATGCGACTCACTATGTTGGACAATCTATCCTAGAGTTAGTTGATTTCATAGAATCTGATTAGGCAAGTGATTTCATTGATAAAAAAAAAAATTGATATGTGTTTATTCTTGCAAACATACCAATAATCTTGTAAAGTAAGAAGCAAAGTGCAATTGTACTTTCATTTACAGAGGTAGAATACAGAGGAGTTGTGAATGCAACTACTTAGTGCTTGTGGTCGCAGGGTATACTTTGAGAGTTTGGGATCGAGTCTGATACGTCTACAGTCATATATTGTATCAACCAAAGTACCATTTTAATATAAACTGATAGAGTACTTAGGAACTGAACCATACACATAGATATCGATATGCACTACATCATACCACTTGTGCATGATGGGGTCATTGCTCTGCATTAATGTGCATCATCTGAGGAAGTTGCATACATCTTCACCAAGGTATTTTCTGAGAATACTTTCATAAATTTTGAATCACTACTAGGGTTAGCTAATCATTTGGTGATTACTGGTTGAAGACAATATTTTTTACATTTTTGGTAATGTCCATGTTTAAGGGAGGATTTTCAGCTTTGTCATTTAACCTCTTTCCTTGTTTTCTATGGACAAGCAGTATGTAAAGGGTCACTAAGCCTTGTTTATAGGCCCTATATCTTAGATATATTTCTGATATTTTACATAATTTGGGCTTAATATGGGGTCTTGGAATAATCAAAACCCATTCCCATACATAGGATATAGTATTTAATAATTTTGGTTAAATTCCTTGGTCTTACACTAGCTAGTTGGCATCCACTTGCATTTTTGTGGTTAAACTTCCAAAAAATTCCTCTTGCATCACTTTGGGAATACTATCAATAATATTCTTCCAACCCATCAGACTTCCCAATTTACTATGTGCGCATTCCTACCTTATCCAGAGTTTCCTTCTTTTTCTGTAGTTTTAAGGAAAAAAGAAAAGCTAGTTTTAAGGTAGACTACCTTGTTTTTATCACAACTCACCCTGCTTATTTTTCTCACCTAAAAGCATGATTTAGTCCAATTTCCTTCACTTATCATCTTTAACAACTCATTCAGTCAATTACCGAGCCTCTCGACAGATTAGGAAAGTCTTTTATGCACCTATCGGGGATCTTGACTAGTTTAGTGAGCCTTCTTTTGTATTGATTTGAAAGACATATTTATGCTTTCGAATGGCTGATGTATCTACATGATTGAACCGTATATTTATATATAAGGTTGGATTTTTAAGATAATTTAACAATATATTCTGTTATTCAAAATATTCAGTCTACTTTTGAGTCTTTCTTGCATATATTTCAAGCAATTTTGTGAGTTCAATTAATCTAAGCTTAAATGTCATCTTTGTAGTCTTTCCTTGCGCACATTATTTAAAAACTAATTCATGCTTTTCTTGTATGTTTGGAAGTCTTGAGACTTCTTTGCTTGCAATCGGTAGTGCTCTATGAGCACATCTGCAAGCTTTCAGTGCCATATTTCACTTGGTTCTATTGATTCATGAACCAATGCTTGTTGAGGATATACCTTCAATTTGTACAAGCCTCTGTATTTCTCTCCAATTATTGTTGCATCATCGATAATATTTCTATTAGGATAGATTAGGACTTTGCCATTGACAAATGCAACTTTCATTCCCTTCACATATAGTTAAGACATGGAGAGAAGATTCTTCTCAATCTTGGAACGTATAACACATATTTCATCTTCAAATATTTTCCAGAGTCTAGATTGGATGAATATTCTCCACTTCCCTTTATGGGCTACTACTAATAATCGCCAAGTTTCACCTTGTGAGGTGAATCATGCTCAGACATATTGACGAATCATTCTATGTATCCCATCATATATTTAGTAACCTCACTACCCAAAATCTAATCATTACTTCCATGTGAGATAATGCTAGTGAGTGTTGATATCAGAACATACTCTTCCTCAGAATCATCCTTTTCTCTTCTTAATATTTTATTTGTCAATTCTTCTTCTTCAATAGTGTGAGCATGATAAATTTTCTTCTTCTCATTGAATGATTCCTTGTTCCTGGGAAAATTTTTGGAATAGTGTCCCTTCTCATCACAAGTGTAGCATCAAATGTTGGAAGGATATTTTATGAACTTATTTTGTCTTTTATGATGACGGGCCTTCATTTTATTGTGATGGTGGAATTATGTCTCAGAATGTATGCTATTTGTAAAAGGATAAACCCTAAGGTAACCACAAAACCAAGCTTTAGGAAAACAAATTGGACTCTTTTTCTCCAGGGTGGGATCTCTCAATAATTGTTTTTACAAGACTAGATATATAAAGAAGAAATAAATTTTAACTTTGATGATGGTTGAAACAAGTGCACATTGGGCATGGAGTAAAAAAAGAACAATACCATTCACAGGGATATTGCATGGAAAAATTAACAGAGGAAAGGTAAAAATCTCATTACAGTCAAAATTATTTTGTCTAGTTATATCGGAGGAATATTCGAAATATTCCATTAATGTGGGAATCTAACAGGGATGAATCCAACATTAAATTTAGATGAAAATAGTTTGTGAATGCTTCAAGTAATAGATTAGATCATATAGATATGAATTATGAAATATTGTAAACTCATTTAATCATGACTGGAAAACACAATGGAATATTTAAAGTAGAAATACATGAACATAAATAAGAGATATTACAGACTACAATAAAGTAAACACATGAATCTCTTAAAAGTCCATCTTCGGCTCTAAAATTATATTAAAAAGATGGATCTCAATTACAATGTAAAGTTCTCACGAGCTCCAAGCCTTGTTTCATTACAAAACCTTGTTTAAATACAAAATGGTGCTCCATGAGCTGATAACTAACTATGTTAAAAATAGGAAATAAATACCTTTTTACATTTTTCATCTAGATCTTTGAACTAGTAATTGTCTTGAAAATAATCTACAAACTCGTAACTAACTAGTCTTCAAAATGGTGTTTGAAAGTATTCAATAGATCTTCATCAGTGTATCCTATATTTTTTTTTTCCATACTTCTCAACTGTCTTCCACTGTTCGAAATTTGGAAACTGTAGGCTAGCCATTTCCTTTCCCAACACTCTTAGCTCCACATGCTCCATGTAGGAAAAATATGGCAATTGTGCACATGTGGCTTTGAAGTCAAACACCATTTCAAAACCCTCTGCTAAATTATCAATTATTGTCCTTCTAGAAAAGGACTATTGCATATATTCAATTTTTTATGGTCCAATCTACATTTGACCAGCTGATCATGGTATTCTTTTTGAGATAGAATTCTACCTTTCTCTTCCCAGAAGAAAGGTAAACCTATTTTGCAAAATGGTGTAAACAAATCAATAAGCAGTTTAATTTGATGGTTCATAATGTTAGTTTTTTTTCCTTTAGAGTATCAATATGTTGGTGTTTACTCATGACCTTCCTTTTCCATGTAATCACTGAAATTCTATCATTGATATTGGCTTCCTTGAAATCATCTTTAGTTAAGCCCTTTAAGAAATAGATTGTGTTATTTGCAATATCTATTGGATTTTTATTCAATATCTCTTTGACTGCTGTAACAATTTATATAGCATCATGCATTACAATCTATGTTTCCATAATATAATCTACGTAAGGTCTAAGTTAATCTACTTCATCTATGATCACATCCCAAATGATGTGTTTTTATCCCTGCATAGGCAGTTGTCCTATCACTTGTTTCATTAGCTTGTCATTTTTGTCTAAAAGTTCTTTGCATTTATTCTCCCAATATTTTCTCTCATCTTCCCTTTTCAAGGACAAATTCTCTAAATTCTTGTTTTGGTTTATCAACCCAACAGTTTCCAAATCTCTCAGGATAACCTGAGACATTACTTGCACAACATATTCTGTATTGGCTTATGTAGGAGTTGGAACAATTTGTACTTCAGGATCTTTTCCTTTTTCATTCAACTCTTTCTCCAATTTTTCCTTCTTTTGCTTTAGATCCTTCTCATTTTCAACAAAAATAATCTCATCCTTTTCCAATTGCTTCTTCTCCTCATCAAACTTTAGTAACTTTTCCTTATAGTTGTTCAATTCATCCTTCAAAGTTTCTTTTTATTTATCAAGCTCTGTAAGATATGTAGCTTGTATGAGCTGAGTGGCTGGGATATTCAATTTCTTATTTAATAGTTGAATGGTGTTCTCTTTCTAATTAAGTAAAATATGAGTTACTTCTACCTTATCTATTTTTCTATCAAAAGTTAGTAAATATCCTTGCAGTTTATTAATTTGTTGTTGATGGTCCTTATTCTCCACTCTTTCATGTCTCAATTGGTTCTCAACTTTTCTTTTGGATGATTGAAACTTGGAAACTTTCAAAGTTGATTTGAGCAAATCACTATATATCACCTCCCTAGTTTGCTTGTGGAGATGGATCATATTAGGTACATGGATATTCTCAAGATTCATTCTAATTTCAACTACCTTGTTCTTTCTTGCTACTGCTAGTTTCAGAGTTTTCTGAATGTGGTCCGTATCAGTAACCAAGGATACCTCCTTTCTTAAAATATTCCTGACATCAGCTTACAACTTTACATTTTCATTTGTAGAAACATATTTTTCATCCTTGTATTTGTCAAATAATTCACCCCTAGTTTTGAATTGAGATGTGGAATCCTTGGAAGTTTCTTAGAAAGCATATTCTTTTATTTCAAATGTTGGTCCTTTGAATTTCATTTGTTTCTTCTTGCCTTTTGTTTCTATTACTTTTATCAATTCAACTTCACTTTCCACCTTCTACTTTTTAGATGCTATTGAGTCATCATCATGATCGGTCTCCATGGCATCATAGAAATACCTTTTGTTAGTCGTCTCAGAGTGACTAGCAATTCGAGTAACAATATTGGGTACTGGAACAATGTCCAAGGGATTTGGTTGTACATCATCATCTATAATACCCCGTTTGTTAAAGCCCTGGACATATGTAATTTGTAATTGTTTATTATTGTGGAAGAGGGTGCTGGAAAAAGGGTCTTTAAGGACCTAGAGACATTATTATTATTTTGTAAATAATTAATTAATGAAAACAATTGGCACATCGAGGACCACTAGAATAGTATGGTATGCCTAGATCCACAATGTGAGGGGGGATGGGGACATTCCTAGCACTTTAGAACTTGTTTGATTGATATTGGTCCATATTTATGCCCTAGTGGCTTTATTAATTAATGATCACCCAAATAGTGTACAAATTCCCTAACTTTTCATTAATTTATCCTGTGTTGGTAGTATTGAGCCTAATTCATGATTTAGTGGGCCTACTTAGTGTTTGGGTGGGTTCTACTTGTTGATTGATCCCCTTTGGTGGTTTTGTAACTCCTTAAATACTTGTGTAAATCTTTTTGTAACTCTTGCATAAATCCTTTTGTAACCCCCCCTTTTCTATTTTGGGAAGATTCCTTGGCTTGTGTGACACCCCACCTCACTAATTTTGAGTTGGGTGGAGTGGCTTGCAGTCATTATCATGTTTCAAATTGCTTGGGTTGGATTAGAGTTAACCTATTGTGGTTTATTTACCCCCGTCCCCCATTGGATTGACTCAAGTTTCCTTACCATGGTTTTATTTTGACCCATTGAGTTAGAATTACCTTATTTGTTCTATAAATACATGTTTGATATCCTTGGTTTGGGGGTTGTTTTTCATGGTTCTTTTAGATGGTTGTTGATTATGGTTGTTCATACATTTGATATTCCTTTGTTTCCACTACTTGGATTTTTTCTTGAACTGCACATAAATCCTGATAAACCCAACTAGAAGGATGGCTTGGATGGTAGCCTAATAAATCCATCTGTTGTCTTGGATGTGTCTCATGTCAATTTGGCTAAGTATAAACCACTGCCTATGTAAGCTTGATAAATCGAATTGGAAGGATGGCTTGGATGGTAGCCTGATAAACCCATATGTTGGATTAGTTATGTCTCATGTGAATTTGGCTAAGTGTAAACCATTACCTATGTAAGCCTGATAAACCCAACTAGAAGGATGGCTTTGCTAGTAGCCTGATAAACCCATATGTTGGCCTGGTTGTGTCTCATGTGAATTTGGCTAAGTGCAAACCACTTCCTGTGTAAGCCTAATAAACCCAACTGGAAGGATGGCTTGGTTGGTAGCCTGATAAACCCATCTGTTGGCTTGGTTGTGTCTCATGTGAATTTTTCTAAGTGTAAACCACTTCCTGTGTAATTCTCATAAACCCAATTGTGTTGGCTTGAATGACTTTTATTATATCCTTTGCTATGGGTTAAGTATGCTAGTGTTCCTCATTCTTCGGGGAAAATCATGCCCAACTCAGGGGTGGCAGTGCTGCTGAGAGATTAAATAGCACACTGGCCTATGGTTGGGTGGAACGTTGCAGTGACATATCTGGTTGCGGGACAATCTTCTTTCAAGATAAGTATTCCCTTGTATTTTATTTATGCAACTATATTTTGTTGCTGAATACTTGAATGTATGATTTTGCTTCTGCTATATGGTGATAATGTATGCATCTGTGTATCTTTAAGTTCATGCATTTTTATATTATGTTCATGGGGCTTAGATTTCCCGGGTTGATAGATTTTAGTCGCCTCCTCTCTATCAAGTATAGGGGTGGGGACATGACAGTGGTATCAGTAGATGCATTTCATATTATTGAAATTGATTAGAATAAGATTTCATTAGATGCATTTCAAGTATTTGTTGAAGAAGTATTTAATATAGAGTACCTTGCATATATTGAAGTATTTCCTGTAATTAATTAGAAAATTTATTTGTTCGAAATATGTATTTTAAGAATATTATTGAACGATATATATGTTTACTGGTAACCATGTGTCTGTTGGGAATATGAAAAAACATCCTTGTTAAAGAAGCATCTCTATTTCAAGTATCTTTGTTGAAGAATATGGTTTAGTTGTTGGGACTGAGTTCATGGATTCCCTCAAAGAGAAGTATAGTATCCATTTCTAGAGAGGTAGTCTGGTGGATTGTCACCCCTTTTCTTACATCATATCACTCTACTAGTCCAGGTTCTTGGACAGGAAGTCAGGAAATGGGACGGTGATCCCATAGCAAGTAGAGATGGACATGAAAGTAGTAGTGGGAAGCACTGAGGTTCTTAGAAGAGGTAATTCTGAGAGTTACTAGGCTAATTGCACTCTTCTTATGGGAGGATCATTGTCCCTTTGAATGTAGTTGCCAAAATTTGACATAAGTATTCTCTCATGTGCTATTCATGTTATTGTATTTTGTATAGGTTCCATGGTGATTGATTTTTGATATCTTTATGTTCATGGTTTAGTAGTTAAAGAATACTCTTATATCATGTATCATACATTTGTATACTTGATGTTAATCATATGGTTGATTGAAATATGATTTTCAGGTAAATGTATGTTTGTTGAAATTTGAAGACCCTGTAATGCGGATTAAATATCAACCCTTGCTACTAGTCTTGGTTCTCGCACAAGAATCCAGAAAATGGGGTGGTGATATCTTGATGAACAAGTTAAGTGAAGGGAGTCACATCCCATAGGCAGTGGAGATAGACATGAAAGTATTGATGTGAAATATTGTGGTTTCTCAAAAGAGGATTTCCGAGAAATACTAGAAAACTGAAGGTAGTGATCACTTTGAAAGTTGTAAAAGCATGTATGTATTATGCATAGAGGACGTTGCATGGTTTAAGGGGGAGGGGATGTAATACCCCGTGTGTTAAATCCCCAGGCATATGTAATTTGTAATTGTTTATTATTGTCACACAGGGTGCCGAAAAAGGGTCTTTAAGGACCTAGAGACATTATTATTGATTTGTAAATAATTAATTAATGAAAACAACTAGACCATCGAGGACAACCAAAAGAGTATGGGAGGCCTATATCCATAATGTGAGGGGGAATGGGGACATTTCTATCACTCTAGAACTTGTTTGGTTGATCTTGGTCCATATTTATGCCTTAGTTTATTTATTAATTAATGATCACCCAAACATTGTACAAATGACCCAAATATTGATTAATTTATCCTATGTTGGTATTATTGAGCCTAATCCATGATTTACAGGGCCTCCTTAGTGTTTGGGTGGGTTCCAGTTGTTGATTGAACCCCTTTGGTGGGTTTGTAAATCCTTAAATACTTGTGTAAATATTTGTGTAACTCTTGTGTAAATCCTTTTGTAAACCCCCCTTTTTCTATTTTGGGAAGATGCCTTGGCTTGTGTGAGACCTCACCTCACTAATTTGGAGTTGGGTGGAGTGGCTTGGAGTCATTCTCCTATTTTGAATTGCTAGGGTTGGATTAGAGTTACCCTCTTCTGGTTGATTTACCCCCCTCCCCCATTGGATTGACTCAAGTTTCCTTACCATGGTTTTATTTTGACCCATTGAGTTAGAATTACCTTATTTGTTCTATAAATACATATTTGATATCCTTGGTTTGGGGATTGTTTTTCATGGTTATTTTATTTGGTTGCTGATTATGGTTTTTCATACCTTTGATGTTCCTTTGTTTCCACTGCTTGTAATTTTCCTTGACCTGCACATAAATCCTAATGGTGAATGGCGATATCTCGATGGCCTAGGGGTTTTGGATTACCATTGCACCTAGTAGTGGGGTGGAAGAGGAAGTATGTTGCGAGGAATAACATTTTGGATTCTCAAGATGATACTTGAGTTATTATTCATTGCACCTCTATTTTGTATCTGTGGCCTCAGCTCGGGGTTGGCCTGTCAAAGTGAGATTTGGCTTGGTAGTGCCAAAGGCTTGGTGGAATGTGGTCTGGATGATGCCAGTAGCGGATTGATAAGATAAGTGATTTATATCATGTTTATTTAATTTACTTGGATCTAATATGATTTATTTATGGTTGCACACGAAATGTTTGATTAAATTTATGATTTATTTATGGAATAAGTTTCTCATAGATTTAATCTATTTATGCAAGTATATTTTATGAAGGAATAGGAAACTAGTTTTTGAGATTTTGTGAACAAATCATTTGAGAAAATAATTATTTGGTACCTCTCCTACAGAACTGATATTTATTACAATTTTTATACTATATATTTTGATGGTTCTGTATCCTTGGAATGGTTTAAGACATTTCTCTTTCATGCTTCTACCTTTTATTCGAAAACTAGTTCTTCGATCGGACTATTTGGCATAGTTTGGAGAATTATCACATGAAGTGTTTGTAAAAATGAATGAGTGATTATTTTATGTTTATATATGATAAATAATATTGAAATGTGTGTGAGAATGTGAGAATATTGAAATTCACACTATAGAGAATATTTATCCTCACATGAATGTTGAAAGTCACACTATAGTGTCACACTATATATGATAAATAATATTTTATTCTCTATAGTGTGACTAGCTCCTTCAATGGAATTGTTTTGAGTAAATTTGTGACTTTCCATATGAAGTGTTTGACAAAATGTTATAATGATATATACATTTGTTATTACTGATAAAAAAAATTATTTAGAGTTGGAATTGCATTTTAATTATTCTACGATCTGTGGATTTAAATATTCTAGTGATTCTTAGGATTACTAGTTGATTTAGATGAGTAAAATTAACTTATTTTGTGGATTGTTTAATGGAATTTATATGGGTGGAAAGATACATAAATATGACTGTAATTGATCCCTGATATGATTTACATGAGCTACAATAATCATATATCTCTGTTTATTTGGAAGTTGTAAAGTTCAATTGAAAACTAGGTACATTGTAGTGAAATTGACAAATAGTTTTTGGATTCGAATCTCTGTTTTTGGTAAAATATGAATGTACAAACATATGCTCTGTTATTGGTTATTTAATTGTTCTGTAGAATTCTATTTTCCATATCTGTACCTTCACCTCTGTGTTCCTTGAAACTCGGTACGATTGGTTTGATTGATTCTAGGCAGTACTTATTAACTCGTTGTATTGATTGAACTTGAAATATCGTTCGTTTATGTACTCGGATCTAATAGGAAAAAGTAATCTATTTTTTCTGTACATGCAATGCTTAAATATGTTTATAATGGATGTAGGTTCAATTTTTGGTTCATTGGCATGGTTGTGTGTCGAATTCATGTAAGACTAGTTGTTAGTAATGAACAACTAGTTAACTAGTTCTTGTGGAATCATTTTCATAATTACTATGTTTAATTAATTGGAAAATGGTAACTAGCCTTGATTTACATGTTATTAGGTGTTAATTAGCCATTGGACTTGATAAATGGTGTTTAAGTGATAAACAAATGAAATTATAATAAGTACCGTCAATTATGCACTAATTGTCGTTAAGTACTGTAATTGGAACACTAATTACTAATTAATCATGATTAAGAGTAAATGGCATTTAGATGTGGAATTTATGTTTGAATGGGATTGGAATTGATATTTGATGTTGCTAGAATGTGTTAGTAATCCTTTCCAACCCTTGGATGAGACATTTTAATAATTATTCAAGTTATTTTATTTTATTTGTAATTAAAATGACTTTGTCATGAAACAAATATTGAAAAATGAATTTCAATATTTTTTTAACTAATCTATTGTGATAAAATAATCTAACTAGCATTACGGAGATAATGATATGTCCCTTGGTCCCATATATATCCCCAGGGGAAATTACATCATCCTTCTTCATTGGAGATGTAGATCCATGTTGAGTGTCTTATTTATTTTGTGATTTGAGAGGATAATCTTCCCAATTGGCACTCTCACTCAATCCTTCAACTTCCTGGTGTTCAAAAGATGTGTTTGTGTTGTCTTGCCTCATTATATAAATGACATGATGAGGATCATAATTGATAGATCTAACTATTTGGAACCTCATCTCTTTCAATAGACTATCCACCACAAGTAAAGCAGTCTTTCTCTTCATAATAAAGGATCCAACTACCCATGGAAACTTGATTTCTGAGGACTTTTGGAAGTTGATAAAATGCTCATTTTGAATAATGAGATTTTTCCTGATTAACTCTAATGAAAATATCTTGGGTGTAAGGAAAGAAGGAAATACATAGGGTTGATGGATAAATCCATATACTCTGATCACAATACCCTCTTCCATTAAGATCCAATCCCAACTCTCTTCTCAGGTGAGAATTCTAACTATTCTTTCATTACAGGTAGCACTCTAGGTAAATTTTGTTGGAAAAATGATTGGTATTTCTCAGACATAATAAAATTCATGTATTTACCAAAAATTCTTTTGATTTTATTAGTGTGAACCATCTCTGGAAACTGTAGGTTCTCCTCATTGAAAAATAAGAACATCTTCACTAAATAATATTGGAACCTAAAGTATCTCGTATTGTGGAAGTTCACTAGCTGTGAATGAATATTCTCAGTTAGGAACTCATTAAATTTTAGACAACTACACTGAATTGAATTAGAATGACTAGTAATGAAATTGAATAATAGACTCATTAGTGACACATTGACATATTTGTAAGTGTCTAGACCTAGAAACCGACTCATAAGGGAAATAACTGATTTAGTTTCAACATTGAACAAACTTTTATCAAAAAGGAAAGCTTGGCTTTGCAAGGACACACCAAGATTGAAACAGGTGTTGAAAAATGCTTGGTTCTTCTCAACAGTGGCTTCTCTAAATAATTGACCTCGACTCTCTTCATTAAAATCTTTAAATAGTTGGATGAATGTAGCAAGGACAATAAATGACTCTTGGAAAAATAATGAATTTAAAGGGAAAAGGATTTTGGAATTAGCCATGCCCATAATTACCCTCTCAAAAGAGGAATAATTACAAGCACACCAATTGATAAAATAGGGAAATTTTAGGATTTGTTCTGCATAGAAAAAATGAAAATATGACATAAAAACACCATGGGCATCGACTTCTTGGTATTTAAGGAATTTTAATTTATTTTTTAACTAGTCTACTGAACCAATTGACAATATTGTGTCAAAAAACTCACAATATTTATCCTCAAAAACTTCCTTAATCTTCTCATACTTTAAGTCCCAAACTTCAACTCCCTCTACACTGTCAATTTTTAATAGGATTTGGTGGGAGAGAAATGGCCTACCTGGTCACTTGACAAGTGGAAATAAATTCATATGAGTTGGCTTCTTCCTCACAATTCCGAGCTCTCAATTTCCAATGCACAAACAAACAAATGGTCTCTACCCACGTGCTTTCCTTTTATATTATTCTATTATATTATTTGTCATGCTCCTTTTTAAATTGAATCTCTCTCTATCCATCGATATGGTGTCTTTAATTCTCAATAGTTGATCTCGATCATGGTTTAACCCTGTATTTCCAACCCATTATATTTTCCAACTTATCCATCCTTTAACTCTTGGCAGTGGATCTCTACACAACCATAGATCTACTAGTCATTCACTCTCCGACGTAGATCTTTTTCCCAATTTAACATCACTTATTCATAAAATAACTGGACTGCACCATACCTCAATGAATGAGGAATTGACCATTGATATTATTCTTTGTAAATCTCCACTTTAGATCCATTTCTATTTTTAACATTCCACTCAGCTATGACATTACAAACAATGTGCACCTTCCAACGGAGGAACCATTTTCCATCGTAGATATTGACCTCCACATATCTAAGATCTTTATTTCCTTTCTATTTTAAACCATTCTATTGGGTACCAACATGAATTTATTTGTGCATGTTAAAACAAGAGAATGATTTTGGACCCTAGATTTCATTTCCATGAAATCTGCACCTTTAATTCTATGGGTCCCTTAACTAAATTTGTCGATTCTAAAACTTTCTTTACATATGCATATTCAATAAAGCGGAATGAATATTGGCCCTTGATCGATATTGGTCCTCAATATCAACTGTTGAAAGATGTAACATACATGTACCATATTCCACTGATTTCCAAAGTTTTTCACCCCGCACATCTTCACCTAGCGTAATACCTCACTATCGTTGATCACTTTCACATTTACATATCTGTTATTGATCATTGTGAGATGTTACCCTTTTTGTTGATTTTGAATGTTCATCCCTCTTTGCATGTTACATTGATGGAATCTTTCCTGATCATAGATATGCCTCCTCTTTTTCATCTGACTATAGATATCAACTTCCTTTCAATTTATTCCACTGGATACCAAACATATTTTTTGTCGTGCAACTTTATTCAGCGGACTTACATACAAGCATAGATCTTCTCTTGTGCAGATATACACCACCAAATTTTACCACAATATAATCAAAAAGAATATTTTTCACTTCAAATCTATTTATAAGGATTAATATTTTATTTTCATTCAAAATATGATTTTAAGATTAGAAATAACCCCCTTCACTATTTTCAATCCCTTTCCACATACCTCTGGGTCGTATAATTTTTTTCTCGTACCTTATTTTTCCTTTGGTCTGCTCCTCTCCAATTGCTAACCAAAAATGGTGCTAGCAGTTGGCTCCAACTGGGGATGCTATCCTTCCTATGAGGTAGGAAAGAACCTATAGACCAGTGCTTTTTATTTAGTTTCTACAAAATTCAAAAAACTTCTCTTTCTTTTTTATGTATATGAAATAAAGGAAAACATGGAAACCCCTCAAGATCTTACAGGATTATCTCTAGGATTCAAATATTTCAGCTCGCCATCTATACTGATTCTTTCAAAATATATAAATATATAAAACTATGGTACAAAAAATACCTTCCACCCTTAGGACAGATAATGTTTAAGAAATATTCCACTAAGAGGGACTCCTTTCAGTTGAACCCCATCTTTACGATGAAAAAAATTTGAATTATCACCCCTATAAGCTGTAATAATATATGGTCCCCTCCACATATAATCAAAATTTTCATGTTTCTCTTCTTTTGGTACATCCCACTTTAATACCAAATCATCAATTTCAAATTTTTCCTCCTTCACCCTTCTGTCAAAAGTCTTTTTAACCTTCTCTTGACGTACCTGTACTTTATCGTAAGCCTTATCTGTCATTTAATTGAGTTCAATTATCTAATTTGTTCTCCTCTGCATGTGATTTAGTTTATCCTCCTGCTCATGCAATAACTTCATGATTGGAAAACCTGAAGATACTGAAAAAACCACCTCATATCCATAAACCAACTGAAAAGGTGACATGCCAATAGCCATTTTAGTACTAATCTTGTCTTCCCACAAAGCATATTTCAATTTGGTATTCTAGGGTGTTTTATTATCCTCCAACAACTTGTTGATTATCTTCACTAAGATTTTGTTGGATGATTCCTCAAGCCCATTTCCTGGAGGATAATATGCAGTGGAATGATACAAGTTAATATGGTATTTGTGGAAAACACTTATCATATTTTTTGACTTAAAGGAAGGAGCATTATTACTTACAATCCTCTTTGGACACCCAAACCTAGACAAGATATTCTTTTCTTAGAAATCCATAATGACAACATTATTGGATCACCTAGTTGGTATAGCCTCAATCCATATGGTGAACTAGTCAATTTTGATTAGAATCCACATGTGCTGACCACACAAGTTTGTGTTGATTTATCTAATGAAATCTAATTGTTGTTGCTGAAAAGGTGCTTCAACTAAAATATGATTTAAAGTTAATGGCGCAAATTATTTTTCCCTAAAAAATTTGGCATTGATGGAAAGTGATGATTTCTGTATACACATTATAGAACATACAAGGCCAATAGAATCTATTCCCTTGAGATTTTGTTAACAGTTACCTTCCAAGAATGATGTCCTCCACAAAACACTTGATGAAATTCCTTTATGGTCTGCTAGATTCATTCTCTAGAAAGAAATTCAACAAAATCTCCCCTTTATCCTTCCAATACAGATATTGATTTATGATACAAAATTTTTATTCCTTCAATTTAGCTGGCCTAGCCCTATTTTTTCTCAATCCAGGAGGAACCTTCAAGTTATGTAATACATAGATAATTTCATTATACCATGGAGGCAAATTAAAATATAATATCACCTACAATTTTGGCTCATGATGACTAGAAGGATTAAACAAAAAATTTAGTTGTAAAGATTCACATGTTGAATCTATCATCATCTTGTCCATCCCCTGTCCTTTCACTAATTTAGTGGGCATGATCTCTAAATCATATTCTAGAAAAACTGCAATCCATTTATCCCTCTTACCCTCTGAATCAGGTTGTGTAAGGATACTTTTTACCACATTTCTAGGGACACCTACTATAATGTGAGAATGAAGAATATATATCTTAAAATATTTCAAAGACTTCACCAAAGAATATATTTTTTTCCATAATATCATACTTCAGTTATGCATCCCTCAACACATTGATAAAGAAAGCAATTGGTTGTTCAACATTTTGACGATTCTTGTGCATTAAAACTCCAACAATGTTATGTTCAGATGCATATGAAAATACCCAAGTATATTTTGAGAAGTCAAGACTTACAAAACTGGGGCTTTAGTGATAGATTTCTTAATGTATTTAATATATTTTATAGAATCTATTGTCTACTTAATCTCATTATCCCTTTTTATCATATTTGTGACACTTCTCAAAATTTCAGCAAAACTAGGAATAAATCTTCTTAAAAAATTCACCTTTCCAATGTAATATTGCACCTCCTTTTTACTCCTAGGATCTTCTACTTTCATAAAAAAATTCACTCTATATGGGTAAGCTCTAATTCCATCTTTATAAATAATGTGACCGAACAACTTTCCCTCTTTCATTGCAAAAATTGATTTCCCAGGGTTAAGGGAAATGCCATACCTTCTGCATTTCAAAAAGACTTTGTCCAAAGGATTCATATGATCTCTATCACACTTGGATTTTTTTTTATATCATCCATATAAATCATGAAAAATTTCTCATTTTCCTCAGCAAAATAATATCCATGGCTCTTTGAAATGTAGCTCCGGCATTCATTAATCGAAATGGCATCTTGGCATACATGAATGTACCCCGAGGTGTAGTAAAAGAAGTTTTCTCTTGATCTTCTGGAAGAAATTTTATCCTTTTATATCTAGAGAAATAATCCATAGTGGAAATTCTATCTGCTCCTACCACTTTCCGGTAAAATATGGTCCATCTTAGGTGAAGGATAATTATCTTTTAATGATACTTTGTTCAAATTCCTGAAATTAACACAGAGTCTGATCTTAGCATTCTTCTTTCTCACTGGTACCAAATTATCTAAACACTTAAATAAATTGAGAGTAATAATAATATTTGAATTGAATAGCTTCTTGACTTTCTTTTCAATCAGAGGTAACAACACGGGACCAACTCTTCTCAACTTCTGTCTAAAAGGTTTTTATCTAGGTCTCATAGGGATGGTGTGTTATATAATGGAAGTGTCATATTCCTTCAAATATTCATAGCTCTAGGAAAACACATCAGTATAAATTTTCATTAAATGAATGTATATTTCCTTCTCATCCATAAGAAAAATTTTAGACGACTTTACAATTTGGGTATATCTTCATTTCCTATGTTTTGGTCTACAATATTGTTTCCATCAGGATAAAATTTTGGATCTTTCGCAACATCATTTTGATCAAACAATTTTTCAAGAGGAATTACACTTTTTGGGATATAGTTACTTTTCAATTGTATTATGTCCTTTCCTCCAATTTCATTTTTCATCTTTATTTGTTGAATATTATCAAACTATACATTTTCTTGGAAGTCCTATGTATTTTGTTTTTCTATATCTATTTTGGTATTTACAAACTCGTCTGACATTTCCAAAAATATTTTTATTTGCAAATCATCTTCAAATATCTGCTAGTATTTGGAATCCTCATGATTGGAAGGTTTTTTCCACAACTGTTATTTTGTATTTATGTTTTGAATATATGGGAACTTTGAAATTCCCATCAGTGGTGGCCAATGAATCTGCTAGTTTATTTTCTAGTATGGGAACAACTCTGACTTTGTACTATGTGAAAAAATTACCCAACAGATCCCAGACCTCATTTATATATGCTCTCATCCTAGGATGCCTGGTATGGTAGCTGTCATTCACTTGGTTAATCACTAATTAAGAATTTCCAAATACATCTATTATTTTGGCTCCCAAATATTTAAAGCATTTAAACCTAAAAATAGAGCCTCATACTCTGCTACATTATTTGTACATTCAAAATTTAACTTATAAGAATGCAACTTAAATTATCTATTAGGAGAAATTATCCACACACCAGCAACAAATCCCTCTTTGTTGATAGACCCATGAAAAACATCTTCCATAGTCCCTCTTCATTCATTTTCTTTTCCAATGCCTCCTATATTTGGGAAAACTCTTTATTTTCTTTTAAATCTATAATTATGGGTATTTCAAGATCAACATGTGTATCATGGAAGAATATAGAAGACCCCAAATCAGTATCTACAACATATATGGGGTAATTATCATGTTTATCTTGGCTACTCACCACATATTCTAGCCTCTTTTATCTATATAATCTTCTGTGACATCCCAATAAAGGAATAGTTGTGTATGACATATCCATCTGTAATGTTACCTTTAATTTTGAATCCCATGATCTTGATAGTAGCATGCCAAACTTGGTAGGAATGGCTGTCACTACCACATCTATAAAAATAATTTGAGATGGAATTTGAGAAAGATTCACCTCCATATCTTTAATCAATCCTAGACACATCACCTTTATAGAATCACAAGAATATAGGTCTTTATAAGGCCTAGTAATATCCAATCCCATACTTTCCACTACTACCCTTGGCATCAAGTTACGAGATGCACCTGAATCAATAATAACATTTTGAAAAATCATATAATGAATATTCAAACTCCCATAAAAAGGAGGAACATCCTCTTCATATGTTTCTTCAACTCTGGGGCTAAGGACTATAGTAGAAGCATCATCTGTTACTTCTAGGAGGTCTGGTTCACAATCATCTCCATTCTTCATCATTTTGGTTATCTTTTTTATGTATTCATTATTTCTTGAAAACTTATTCAATGGGATGAATATTTTTATTTTAGACAATTAATTTTGAAGATTGAAAGAGGAAACTGTTTTATCTACATCAGTTGGTAAGGATTGTTTGACTTCTTTTTGATACTTCTCCTTTATTGCTAGAAATATTTTGTACATTATTTTGTTATTGTTTATATTTTTTCCTTTATGCGTTTGTTTGACTATTGGAAGGTTGAGTTGTGTTAGGCCTTCCTTTATTGATAACTATATCTCTACTCATTTTTTAGTTTCTTTTGAAAATAATCCATGGAATTTAGATAACCCCTCTGATATTTTTTTGAATCTACCTCATAAATGTTATTTTCATCTTCTTGAGAAAAAAAATTATGCTCCTCTTCATTAAGGTATATTTAATAATTCATATCATCAAAGTCGTGAATTTTATTTCCCATTGGATCAATTTCTTCCTCCTCATCAACATAATTTTCAAGAAATGGAGGCCTTATCTGTTGATATTCAGGATTTCTGGGATTTCTTAGAGGAGGAGGTGGCCTTATGAAATTTGGATTTCTTGTTTGAGGTTCATGTTGCTCTCTATTACGTGGTTTATTGTCTAAATCCAACCTGTCCATTAATATTTCCATATTTTTCATCATCATTTCAAACTTTGCATCATTTGAAGAAGAAGAAGCAAAAGTAGAGGGATGGTTTTATTCTATAGTTTTTCTTCTATCCACTTCTACTCTTTGTTTCATCATTCCAAAATCCATCAGATTGGATTCTACCTTTATAGCATCCTTGAACATAGCAAGAAGATTGGTTGATTTTATTTCTCTAAACAACAAGGAAAAATCACTCTCAAAAGAATCTACGTAATTTAGTTGGGAGGAACCTATTAAGGGTTTGATGTTTCCTTATATAGAATTATAAATCCTCATAAATCTACTAGAAAACTCATGAGCTGATGCGAAATTAATTTTTTTCAAGTTGTTATATTTAGAAAGAACTTGTAAGGTACTTTTCGTATCTTCCCACCTATCTAAAAACATAATTTGAAAGGCTTCAAATGTGAGTATGGATCTTCCAGGGGAATCGTTGAACCATATTTTTTCCTCTTCATACAAACTCTATGCAAATAGCCTCATCCTGGCATCATCATAGTCCACTTCATCCATATCAATAAATTCTTTAAACCTATCCATATGTTGTCTTGCTATGAAATTATGTTCCCCATTAAATAACGATATTCTTTGAGAATAGTATTGGGAAAAAATAATGTAGTACAGTAGTTAGAGCCAAAGGAGAAAACCTAGCTTCCCTTGGTTTAGGTGGTTTTGGGACAATAGGATTACTTTGAAAAGTAGGTGTAATTTGAATAGGGATTGGAATACGAGGATGCAAGGTTTGGATAATAATATTATTTTTTTCAACCTTTATAGTATCTTGGAGATTATGCCAATGAGAGTCAAGCAAGTATGACTAAAGCCTATTAGAATTAATTTATGTTTGTTTCAAATATGATTTTGATTTGGAACTTAATAGAGATATTTTTTTTAAAATTCCCACCCAAAATATTGAAAACTATGAAATTATTGAGAAGCAAACCCTTCAATTTGAGAAGTATTTTTTTTCTTTATCAGTCTTGCGTCTAACTAAACTTCCTAGGTTTTCCACACTAAATGATATTTCAGAAGTAGGATTACCTCTAGTATGTGTCCTCCTGAAATATGGGATGTTTTCTTCTAAAAATATCCTTGAAATCAACGTGGAGTCGCCAGGGAAAATGTAAAACCAAACTCAACTGCAAGAATTTATATTTTCCCAAATAAATCCTACCTTGCTTGAAATATTTATCATTCTCCTAGGAAATATTTAAACTCTCATCCCTGGAAATGATGCTAATATGTTATAACACAAAATGTACCCCCTGTTGTAAAAGGATAAACCCTAAGGTAACCACAAAACCAATATTTAGGAAAGAAAGTTGGATTCTTTCTCTCCAGAGAGGGATCTCTCAATATTTGTTTTTACAAGGCCAAATATATAAACAATAAATAGAATTTAACATTGGTGATGATTGAAACAAGTGCACATTAGGCATGGAGTAAAAAAATAAGAATAACATTCAAAAGGTTGCTGCATGGAAAACTCAATAGAGGCAAGGTAGCATGCTTTTGTCTGGTGATATGGGAGGAATATTAGAAACAATCCATTAATGTGGGAACCTAACAAGGATGAATCCAACATTAAATTTAGATGAAAAGGGTTTTATAATGCTTAAAGTAATAGATCATAGCACATACATATGAATTTTTAAATATTGTAAACTCATTTATGCATGAAAGGAAAACACAATGGAAGCTTTAAACCAGAAATACATGCACATAAAGAAGAGATAATACAAGCTGCAACAAATACAACACATGAATCTCTAAAAAGGCCAGCTTTCGATCTAAAATTTTATTAAAAAGATGGATCTCAATGACGATGTAAATTTCTTACATGTTGCAAACCTTGTTTCATTACAAAAAAATGTTTAAATACAAAATGGTGCTCCATGAGCTAATAACTGACAAAGGTAAAAATAGGCAATAACTTCATTCTTACATTTTTCATCTATATTTCCTAACTAATAACTATATTGAAAATAAAGTACAAACTAACAACTAACTAGTCTTCAAAATAGTCTTTAACAGCCCCACATAGCTCTCAGTGGCCTACACCATCCAAGGACACCATCTCACAACCTTCATATCACTCCATAAGACCCTCCATTGGACCTCCACAACTCCAAAATAGCCTAAGGATGAAGAAAAAGGGCTAAAAACCCAAAAAGGAGCCCAAAATAGCCCTGTAGGAGCTAAAGCCCTCAAAAAGGGGCTAAAACCATAAAAGGGGTTAAAGTTAGGGCGAAAGGGGTAAATCCCTGACCAAGGGCTTAAAACCCTAAAACCCCTTGGAAAATCTATAAAAGGAGGGTGGGGGGTCACTCTCAAAACACTTCTCCCTTGCATATTGTTATGCTGCCCATGGATTCCTTGAGACACAATTGCCTCTCAAGCTACCAACATTCCCTCCATCTCCATTTCCATTTGAGCCATTGCTCCCCAACCAAGATAGGTGCTCCCATGAGCTAGGGAATGGTGGCCTATTTCCACCCAAGAGAAGGTATACCCATGTGTTATTTTTGCTTCTTAGTTGTTTAACATGCTTTGTTTTCTAACTCTTATTCCATTTGCAGGTTTTATTTAACATTGTTTTGCATGTTCTTAAAGGGGTTTATTTGCAGGTTTTAAGGAGGCAGAACCCTAACCCATTTTATGTAGAGGGGTTCACCATAGCTTTGTTTTATTCTTTCTGTCATTAGATTTAGTTTAATGTTCTTCCCATTTGCTTCTTCTTCTTGTTCAGATTAGCTTAGCTTAGTTTACTGTTCTGCTTATGTTATTTCCATTTCGTTTTTTTGCATTTACCATTAGCAGGAACCTACCCTTGTGCCCTATAGGAATAAGGGATCCATTCCTACCCCTGTAGCAGGGATAAATCCTTGCTATAGAACTGGAGACCATACCAGGTCGATCCCACAGGATCCCTAGGCCAAACTTTTATTCTCAAGTTTTTAAAATTTTTGCCCTAGTTTTCCAGAAATTTCATGTTAAATCTGTCTTAGATTCTTGTTTATGTACATTTCTAGTTATTGCTGAGCCTCCTCAAGGCCAATACAATCTCATTTGACCACATTACCAGTTACTGTTGGCCATTCTGTGGTTTGCAAATCACTCAACTGTGCAAAAACGGTCGAATCGAATTTCTGAAAATTCACCTATGTTCGGGCTCATTTTCTACCCAAACAGTTGCACCATTTGTGAATATTCCCTACAATAAGGGTAAAAGGGCCCATTTTCGAAGTGGGTTTTAAACCATTATAGGTAATTCCTCATGGTTTAATCAGAATCCAATTCACAAAATCGGGACTTTTACAGGTGCAGGACCCATTTTTGGGATTTTTAATTTCAGTTTCTGTTTTTATTTTCTGCATTTTATTTCATGAACAATGTGTAAATGTTAAGTAAATCATTATGGCTTAATAAAATGAACCTAGTCTAACTAAAATCAACTTAAAACCAACCATCTTGCTTCCCCCTTCCTCCTCTACCCAGTCATCACCCTTCGGGGTATTCTAGGATACGACGAAGGGAAAGCTCGTATATATCTAGGCACTCCATGATATTGTTCCAAACCACTAAAACTAGGTGACCTGAAAGGTAGAGGGGGTAGAGAAGGAGGGATTTTCACAGCACTAAGCCTCCTCCCTATTGACCAACCTAGCATCCAAGAGGTGACCTGAGGATCTACGGATGGGCTTAGTCCCATTGTGTTGACATCCCAACACCTTCTCTTCGTTGAAGAGGAATATCACTATGAGGTAGACATCTAGTTAGGCCAGCAAACATTTAGGGTTAATGACTATACTTGCTTACAATTTCTGTTTATGCTTGCATACAAAACTACCATGATGAATTCATAAACCATATTGCAGCAACCAAATACCAGAAAAACAAGCAAACAACTACACCATAACAAATAATTAACCCAACTCAGTTCATGACGCTGAGTAAGCCTTAAAATTTACTAATTTACACTAAGTAAAAACAACTCTGCAGTCTTTGAGGACATAAGTCCCTGACTGCTTCAATTGTGGGAAGTACTTGGACTTTTCCCAGAAACTCATTGTGAGGAGTACCACAGGAACCCCAAAGTAGCTGGCCGCTGAGAGGAATTGCCAAGCGAAATGGGAAATGACCCCTTCCGATTGAGTAGAAGCACCTATGAGGAACAAGCCAAGCGCTATCTTCTGGCAATATTGGTGGCTAAGAGTCCACCTTCATCCAATAGGAATCCATTGAAACCGAGGTCCAAATCTCATACCCACTAGTTTCACACACAAAATCAAACACAATTGATCCTCCACGCTCTTCCTCACTCTTGAGAGGTGAATCACCACCATTTGGAACACTCAATCGGCATCATCAAAGCTGTTCTCAGAAATCTCCCACACCATCAAAGGGCCATAGATCCTCTGATTCTGATTCAGACGCATATCAATCTAAACCAGACCTCCGCACCGCACCATCAAGCCCCATGGCTAGTGCGAACCTAGATCCATTTTTCGGCCTAACCTTAGCAATTGGACCCATGTCCACATCACAACCTATCACCCACAACTTGGCAAGTGACCCAAGCATAGTCATGCAGACTGTCATTAGCCAGCTGCCACCACCCATAGTCACCGGCCAAGCTAGCCCAGTAGTAACACATGGGGGCAGTGGGCCCTCCACACACACTACCCCTCCTGGCACACAAGGGGGTAGTGCACCATCCACCTACATTTCCCCTACTCTCATACATGGGGGAAATTCCCCCGCCACCCATACCGCCCCCCACACAGCACTTGGGGGCATTGGCCCATCTGCAATGGTGCCATCACAAGCACCCCCAGCCATGCAAATGCATTATGCACCTGCAAACCCCACCACGATCGCAGCCCCATCCCACATCAACTTGGGTCAAATCTTCCCTTCATGGCCTAGCTGAATTTTCCTAATTTGGATAGATTAACAAATGACCCCATCTGCCACCAAGATTTTTGGCCACCCATGCCAACTAAGATGCCATCAGACATCTTGAAGTTTGAAGGAAGAGCAAGGGAATGTCCCCAAAACCAAATAATGGCATTCCATCTATGTTTCTCATCCAACAGCATTGTAGACAACTCGATAAGGCTGAGGTTATTCCAACACACCCTTACAGGTGCCACGACCAAATGGTACATCGAGCTGCCACAATCCAAGTACCCCGACTTCAACTCCCTAGCCTTCATGTTCCTACAATATTTCCAACTCCCTGTCAGATATGATGAGGGGGTGGAGATCCTGCTATCCTGCCCTCAAAAGCACCGCCACTCACATAACTGACCATATCCACGAGTGGTAGCGATGCCATAGCCTATGCAAAATCATACTAGACGACGAGATATTCTTGGATTGGTTCCTTAAGACTTTGCCCTCGCCCATCGCAAAGGATGTCGCATCCGAATGTCCTCAATCCAAAGAAGAGGCCATACTGAAGGCCCAGCAATTGGACTTGATCTACTCTCAGTATGGATACCTATACACTGTCATTTCAGATGTTCCCCATCTGAATACCTCCTACCGCAATGCACTGGGGGCATCCCATGCTGCGGACGGCATCATAGGATTGGTATCCCAATAGCCACAGGCTCGACCAACACCACCTGCCATTACACCACAACCAAGAAACAACGCTAATGTTTCTTACCAAAACCAAGCTTTAGACTATGCTAGAATGATGTCCCAGTCTAGAGCAATAACTTCCTATGCACAACCTACGCCACCACAGCAGGCTCAGGCCATGGCTTGGCCAACACAATAGTATGTGGGGAAAATTCCCACATTTGTGGCACCACCACCCCGACAAATCTACTATGCACCACTAGTGCAACAAGTTCAAGCCCCCACCCCCGCTCCACCCACTCCATTGGGACAAGTGTCTGCACAACAAAACCATCCCAACGAGCCTGCCCCCAACAATTAAGAACGGAAAACTAGGAAGAACTGTCCCTGCAACCAAGGTAATAACCAACCGCAGGGAGGTGGTTAAAAATCTAACACTCCTGACAATGCCGCGGCAAACCGGCCAACCCAGAATCCCCCACAACCAAATGCACTAAGACGCAACACCCCATTGCACACAAACCAACCATGCACACTTTGTGAGGTATATGGTCACTACACATTCAAGTGTCCCCTTATGGGGCGCGCTAAGTAGGAAATTAAAAACAAGGCCAAACAGGCCACCAACACTACGAATAAAGCCCAACCCAACCCAGCACCACAAGGACCTCCTCCCATGGTGCTTCAAAACCCACTACCCATCCAAGGATTGGTGGCAACCGCTCCCCCTTTCCAGGCCAATCCCAACGCCTCAAGGGCACCGCCCACATCCAAAACAAGTGTTCATCACTTGCTAGCCATGATCACTGAAGAGGTCAACTTACAGACTAGACTAAATCAGTACGGTACCAGCACCAAACCTATTGACTCATTAGCAACATCCACGTCTAAGACATCCAACCTACCTCTCCAGTTAACCCCGTTCCTACGGCCCCCCATACGCAGAATTGCCAATAATGCCATAGCTGGAGCTGCAGTCAGCTATAGCATTGTGGATGACTTAGCCCAAATGCTAACCACCATGTATGCTCTTGAGGTAATTAAAATGTTCCCAATGTAGTGGAAAGCCTTACTAGTTTCTCTAGGGGCAGTAGACCCCTCCGACTCCAAGTTGATCACCTTTGACACAAAGAATGGGAAACCATGCATGCCCTCCACTATCTCCTTCCAAATCCCAGTGTCCATCCGGAATTTGGTTGTGCACTGATGCATAATGGATGAGGGGGCATCCACGTGCATCATCTCTACCTTGGTTTGGCAAAAGCTTGGATCACCAATTCTACAACCATCCTCCATGACTCTACGGGATTATGATGGACATCCCACTAAAGCCCAAGGAATCCTCCCCCATGTTCCCATCATGTCAGCTGGGAATATAGTCATGATTGACATCGAAGTCGTCAATGCTCAACTAGACTACAACCTCCTCCTTGGAAGGAGTTACATGTATGCCATGCGAGCTGTCGTGTCAACTATATTCCACCTCATGATTTTCTCCCATGAAGAGAATATTGTGACGGTTGACCAGCTCACCTACCATGATCCGTAAGGGTTAACAACACCTACCAACATTATCCCTACCATCACCACCATTCAGCTCCAAGGGGAGACCACACATGCTAACGCCATCCCTGCAACCAACACTATGGTTGAAAACATAGCAGCTTCCCCACTGTTGATTATGGGCCCTGGGTTGTTTACCGATCCCACCATGATGGCTCCTTTCCCATTGGTGTCACCACCACCAACAAAAAAGAAAACTGTGGACTTGTGCATGGTCTCATCAAGCACCACTGTACCCAAACAACAGCCACAGCTGCATCGCCAACCACAACCACAACATTGTCCATAGCCAGAACACCAACAATAGCCGCAACATCACTCGTAGTAGCAGGATTATGCATAGCTGCAACCACAACCTCACCCCCACATGCAACCAACTGGGAGTTATGTGGGCTCATCTCCAGTCCATGCAATTCCCTTCCTCTTTCCCCCAGCTGGTGTCATGAGCAAGTAGGTCATGGCCACCTTAAGACTACCCAACTTTACATTGGGGATTTCGGTGTGGTATCTTGATCCACCAGCTCAACTAGCAATGCCCCAGGTTGTGCTAACCCCGGTGCAACCTATCGCAGTTGAGTAACACCCTCCATCTGGTCCGCTCAAGCCAATCGTCGCACCTGCACCTGCACCACTCCAACCCAAAAGGGCTAGGGGAAAGAACACCAAAGCCACCACAAAGCCATGAAAAATCCCACCTTGTGCCATCTACAAGCAACAGGGCCATCCAACTTAGAATTGCCCTGAAATACTAGTGATTCGTGCACACCTAGATGCCATGGATATAAATGAAAACATCCCCTTGGTTGAACTCCCAACCGCACCAATAGTCAGGAACAAGGCATTGAGAACAAACCACGCTTGCACCCTTTACGGTTTGTATGGACATTACTCTCACCATTGCCAAGACCTGCCTGAATTTTGAATGGCTCTAGTTGACCTTTGTCAACATTCCCTTGAGTCTGAAATCACCTTAATCGAAGAAGTCCACCCACCACCGCCTTGTTCGGAAACCATGTCCATTTACATGATGTCCAGTTCTACAGACCCTCTTGTCTCCACCATCACCAACAATCCATCAGACTTGTCTCTTCCATTGTTTCCCTAGCCACCGCTGCAACCTCAGTTGCAACCTCAACCTCATTTACCAAGGAAACAGTGGGGTTCGTTCCCGATCAACATGATCATTTTCTTTTTCCTTTTCCTTTTTCTTTTCCTACCATCCAAGATCATGAGTAAGATTGTCTTGCAAACCTGCAATCTATAGGATTTCACACTAGGAGGTCCTGTGTGGTACCTTAAACCACCTGGCCTACCTTTGATGCCCCGGGATGTGTTGACTCATGTCCATCCAATCGATATTATGTTGTACCTACTTCCAAGTCCATCAAAGAATCCTCCTATCTCCAGGCCTACCCCTCTTACTCCAATAGAGACTAGGGGCAAGGCCACAAAAACCACAACCAATACCATTTACATGATCTCTAGCACAAGTTTCCCTTTCATCTCATGGGTTGTGGAAGATCCACCTGATCTATCATGGCACCACTTACGCGATGACAGAGAGATCTGTAAGACCTCCTTTGGTTTTACCCCATTCCCTTTAAACCATAGTGTGGAATCGATTCTTCCCATAAAAGACCAGATTTGATCATCCTACCTTGCTAATGACCTTCATCTTGGCAAGGGGGCATACCTCTTCACTGAATCAGATGGCCGACTCTTGAAGAAGCCGCGCAATGGGCTCCACCTCAACGGAGTCTATGCCTAATACCACCACTATGAGTCCGTTATAGAATAGTTTTTTCCCTTTCTTGTTTTTCAACATTTTTAGCACAAGTCAGGGGAAGCACCATCAGCTACTAATCCAAAGTCACCCAGAACCGGTTCAAGACACCTCTCACACCTCCGGTCTCAAATTTATATCCATTTCTGAGACCATCGTCTCATGTTTAATAAACCAATTTTGGCACCATTTCCCACAAGTCACCTCGATTTACAAGCCATGACATGACGATGCAAGTGTCCACTGACTTGTACTTGCATCACACTTACCGACCGCAACTCAAAGGAGTTTTCGGGCCGCCACTTGTTAAGGAATGTAATTTTAGCTTTTATTTTTTTATTTTTAACACACAATTTTATTTTCCATTCACCGCACCTGACGCAGACCTCTAGACCACTGTCCTCAATTTTTTTTATGTTTCTTGCATATATTTGGCATATAAATTCTTCCATACTTTTACTTACATCACCATTAGTCAAATCTGTCTACCGCAACACACACACACGCTCTCCTGGCCTCTGTCCAAGAGCCACCTCAGTTTGCATGCCTCTACCGCACCGACTCGCAAGCCTCTGCCGCCATCTATCCCACACATGTATTGGTATGTTTGAGAGCCTTCTGCTCCATCCATACTGTTTGGATGACCTGTGGACCTCTGTCCACCATCCTAACATGGGGCACTGCACGTGCCACCATTGGTTGACCACATTGGAGTTTCATTTAAGCTCTTTTCTGACTCCTTAAAACAATGAAAAGGTTGTCGAGCACAGCTGCTTCCTTTCCCACTCACTAAAGTATAGGAAAGGGTGTCTACATCATCTCATTTATCTCCTTTTGTAGACCATGTAGACCATTTCATGAAAAGGACCTCCTTAGCACACTCAAGCCAAGACCGTTCCCCTCTGCACACTTTTATGCTTTCTCGGGAAGAGGGGCTGCACTTTACGAAAAAGCTCCCCACCAGTTGTCATTAAGCTTTTTTCCAGTCGTCTCAACAAGAAAATATTGCCGAGCAAACTTGGTTTCATTCATGCTCGTAAAAGTATTTGAATGACCGTCCAACAAGTATAGGTTTAACCTTTTTTGGCCTGATTGGACTACCAACAGTAAAGAAGTCTCTCATCCCCTCCAGGATGGGCGAGATCTCCTATGTATATTTTTATCCTTTTTTGGGCACATGAGACTACCAACGAAAAAGAGACCCCATTGGAGGCTTCTTCATGCTTTCAGACTCTCTAAAATTGAAAGCACCATCGAGCATTTACCTTCTCGGGCTCACCAAAAATCCATGAGATCGTACCACAATGGTGTCCCTAGACACCACCCCACAGAAAATAGTTGTGCAGCATCCCCAAATTGGGTCGCCTGGGTTAAAAGTACTCTGCAATGCATCTTCCTTGGATCCCATAAGTGTCAAAATTTCCACCTCCTCCAAGTATTTCCCATCTGCAGTGACCTTCCCAGTATTACAGCTATGATCCCATTCCCTTGAGTCAGTTTCATTTTCTACCTAGTCTACCCTGCTGTCATACTCTGAACAAAGGAAGTTTGACTCTCCCATTCCCCCCCTACCCCTTTTCAGTTTTTTTCCTTCCCTCCCCTCCCCCCCCCAATTCAGTGAGTCAGTCCACATATTGCTTCACACCTTTCGGTTTTCTCCCTCGCACTCCTGGTAAAGGAAACATCATTGCCTTGGCTAGGGACAGGTCTCCCTCTATCGACGCCAACACACATATTCTAGAGGATAGACCCAGAGGTCCCTGTAACTTGGTTTCATTAACATCATTGATGAGTTCCTTGGGCCACTTGAGAGGAGTCCTTAGTGCCTCTGGGGATGGTTATTTCTCACATGCTCAACTTCAACTCCGTCATCGCACCGTTGATATTTGTACATGGTTTGTTCTTCATAGTACTTGGTTGAAGACCCTAGATGTCACCCAACTCTAGCACATTGGTGAGTCTGCTCGAGGGACCTAAACAGGTTATGTCCCTTGTGATTTCTGGGTTGCGTTGGAGACAATTACTTGAAGCCCCAACAGTGCTTCGATATACCTTTATGATGGATGCAGCATACTTGTACCACAGAGACTCTGACTCTCAATCAAGGAGTCCACATAGCTATGTACTAGATATACTAAACCATTAGTCATAAATATATAGCATTCCATGAGAATGCCATGGGTCCAATGTACCAAATCATTACTGTATTCAGCCTCACATAGAGGCAACCAACATTGTAACATCAGTTGTATATGATCGGCTCTTGTATTTTAGAGCTTAGATGAAATGATTCTTTTGACATTGTCACAAGCATGGGGATGCTCACCTTGTCCATATACATGTCACACATTTATTGTATCTCACCCATTGATGGGAACCATATTAATACAAAACCAAAAGCCACCATGCCCCAGCCCCAGAAGCACCACCTCTACACAGCAAATCCTATGATTTCCATCGGTCATATGTTGAGCTCTTTCCCTCACACATCAGGGGGCAATTTGTTAACCCAAAAATCCCCCACATAGCTCTCAATGGCCTGTACCACCCAAGGACACCATCTCACAACCTTCATATCACTCCATATGACCCTCCATTGGACCCCCAAAACTCCAAAATAGCCTAAGGATGAAGAAAAAGGGCTAAAAACCCCAAAAAATAGCCCAAAATAGCCTCCTAGGAGCTAAAGCCCTCAAAAAGGGGCTAAAACCCTAAAAGGAAATAAAGTTAGGGAGGAAAGGGATAAAGGCCCCAAAAGGGGACTAAAGTCTTGACCAAGGGCTTAAAACCCTAAAACCCCTTGGAAAAGCTATAAAAGGAGGGTGGGGGGTCACTCTCAAAACACTTCTCCTTGCATATTGTTATGTTGCCCGTGGATGCCTTGAGACACATTTGCCTCTCAAGCCACCCACACTCCCTCCATCTCCATTTCCATTTGAGCCATTGCTCCCTAACCAAGAGAGGTGCTCCCATGAGCTAGGACATGGTGGCCCATTTCCACCCGAGAGAAGGTATACCCATGTGTTATTTTTGCTTCTTAATTATTTAACATGCTTTGTTTTCTAACTCTTATTCCATTTGCAGGTTTTATTTAACATTGTTTTGCAAGTTGTTCTATCTTAGGGTTTATTTGCAGATTTTAAGGAGGCAGAACCCTAACCCATTTTATGCAGAGGGGTTCACCATAGCTTCATTTTATTCTTTCTTCCATTAGATTTAGTTTACTGTTCTTTCCATTTGATTCTTATTCTTGTTTAGATTATCTTACCTTAGTTTACTGTTATGCTTCTGTTATTTCCATTTCATTTTTTTGCATTTACCATTATCAGGAACCTACCCTTGTGCCCTATAGGCATAAGGGAGTCATTCTTGCCCCTGTAGCAGGGAGAAATCCTTGCTACAGGCCGTACCTAGAATTTATGCAGCACTGGAAGACTGCCAGGCATATCACCAATCAACAGTAATTGAAGTTGTAGGTAATATTGTTGATCAGTCTATTTCTATTTTGATTGACCCTGGTTCTACTCACATTTATATTGCTCCTAGAGTAGTGGAGGTTTGTGCTCTTAGTAAGGTAAAGCATAGCAACTCTTGGTTACTTCTGCTAGCAACTAGAACTAAGAGAAAAGTTAATGAAGTGGTGGAGAAATTTCCATTGGTGATGAATGGATTGGTCACTTGTGTAGATCTAAATGTTCTACCACTTGGTTCCTATGATGTTATCGTTGGAATGAATTGGTTAGAAGCTCACAGAGTGAAGCTTGACTATTATAATAATACCTTTGAATGCATGGATGAAGAAGGGAACCCAACAGTTGTAAGGGGCATTCCAAAGGTAATCTCTGTGAGGCAGATTTCAGCAATGCACTTAAATACGTTTTGTAGAAAAGGTTTTCAGTTGTATGCAGCCCATATTGAGGAGGCAGTAGAGAATGAAACTCCTAGGTTAGAGGACTTTCATGTGTTGCAAGAATTTAGGGATGTTTTTCCTGATGAGGTTCCAAGAATTCCTCCAAAGAGGGATATAGATTTCACCATTGAGCTTATGCCAGGAGCAGCACCAGTGTCAAGAGAACCCTATAGAATGAGTACACTAGAAATGTTAGAGTTGAAGATGCAGCTGGAAGAATTGTTGGATAAAATGTATATCGGGATGAGTGTGTCTCCTTCGGAAGCACCAATTATGTTTGGAAAGACAAAAGATGGTACACTCAGATTGTGTATTGATTACATGAAGTTGAATAAAGTCATGGTGAAGAACAAATATCCCTTGCCAAGAATTGATGACTTCTTTGATCAAATGAAAGGAGTGAAGGTATTTTCCAAGATTGACTTAAGGTCTGGGTACCATCAGGTGAGAATCAAGCATGAAAACATTCATAAGGCAACCTTTAGGACAAGGTATGGACATTATGAGTTTGTAGTGGTACCATTTGGACTCATGAATGCACCATCAACATTTATGTGCCTTATGGATAGTGTCCTCAACAGGTATTTGGACAAATTTATTCTTGTTTTCCTTGATGACATTCTTGTTTATTCTAAGAATGAAGAAGAGAATGAAGAACATTTGAGACTAACATTGCAATTGCTCAGAGAAAATCAGTTGTATGCAAAGCTAAGAAAGTGTGACTTCTATAGGGACAGAATTCAATACTTGGGTCACATTATTTCAGAAGAGGGTATATCTATAGACCATGACAATATTGAAGCTATTAAGATTTGGCCGACTCCAAAGAATGTGAGAGAGTTAAGATCTTTCATGGGGCTTGCAGGATATCACAGGAGATTCATTGAAGGATTCTCCAAGGTTGCACATGCTATCACTTCTTTCCAAAGGAAGGGGATAAGGTTTGAATGGACCTTGGAGTGTGAAGAAAGTTTCTAGAGGTTAAAGTATATTCTCAAAAGTGTGCAATTCTTGAAAGTTCTAGATCCAGAGAAATATTTTGTTGTATGTACATATGTATGTTGCAAAGGAATTGGAGGAGTTCTTATGCAGGACAACCACGTGATATGTTATGAGTCAAGAAAGCTAAAGGAGCATGAGTAGAACTATGCCACTCATTATTTAGAACTTGCATCCATAGTACATTCTCTCAAGATGTGGAGACATTACTTGATGGGAAGAATATTTGAGCTAAGGACAGACCATTGTGGTTTGAATTATTTGTTTGATCATCCTACTCTGAATGAAAGGAAAACGAGATGGTTGGAGATTTTATGTGAGTTAGATTTTGAGGTCAAGCACATAAAAGGAAAAGAGAATAAGGTAGTTGATGCACTCAGTAGGAAGGTGCAAGAAATGCATGTGGCATCTCTTAGTATTTGTTAGTCAGATTTGAGGGACCAGATTTCTAATCATGTTGGTGGATATGAATTGTATGCACAAGTCAAGGACAAGTTGCAACAGAGAAGCCTTGAAAAGAAGTATGAGGGATATAAATTGGGAGAGGATGGAATTATTACTTATAAGAACATAATTTATATTCCAAATGTAGCAGATTTGAGGAGGGTTGTTGTGGATGACATCAATCAAACTCTATATTCTTTTCACCCAGGATATCAGAAGACGATTGCTACAGCTAGAAAGCAGTACTTTTGGCCACGAATGGAAAAGGACATGGCTTAATATATTTCAAGGTGCATGAAATGTCAGCAGGTGAAGGTTGAACATCAACACCCAATTGGTTTCTTGCAGCATTTGCTGGTTCCAGAATGGAAATGGGAACTTATTTCCATGGATTTTATTATAGGATTGCCAACTCGGAGACAACATGATTCCATCATGGTTGTGGTGGACAAGTTGAAAAAGTCAACACATTTTATACCAGTTAAGTCTACGCATAAGATTGATGAAATTGCAAGATATTCATGAAGGAAATTTTCAAGCTACATGGATTTCCTAAGTAAATAATCTTTGACATAGATGTCAAGTTCTCTTCCAAATTTTGGCAAGGGTTGTTTGCATATTTGGGTAGAAAGTTGAATTTCATCACTTCCTACCATCCTTAGACCGATGGACAGACCGAGAGAATTAAACAAGTACTGGAAGACATGCTTTGGATGTATGTTATGAACAAACAAACCAAGTGGGAAGATTATTTACACCTAGTAGAGCCTTCTTATAACAATGGATAGCAGGCATCCTTGGGGATGAGTCCATATGAAGCTTTGTATGGCAGAAGGTGTAGGACACCAGTGACTTGGGATAATCCAGTGAACATGGTTATGCTTGGTCCGAAATTGCTCAAGGAGATGGAGAAGGAAGTTGTAAAGATCAGGAAAAATTTGAAGGCAGCCCAGGACATACATAAAAGTTATGCAGATAAGCGTAGGGTGAATAGAGAGTTCAGTGTTGGGGATCATGTTTACCTCAGGGTGAAGTCAAAGAAGAGTTCCTTGAAGCTTGTAAGTTGTGCCAAGTTGTCTCATAGATACTATGGGACTTTTGAAGTGGTTAAAATAATAGGGCCACTTGCATATAGACTAGCACTACATGTTAGCACTAGAGATCATAATGTTTTTCATGTTTCTTTGCTTAAGAAATATATACATGATACTAACCATGTAATAAATTGGGATGTGATTCAGGTGGAACTAGAGGGGGAGTTCCAAATGAAGCCTATGCACATCCTCTCTAGGAAGGTCACAATGCTTCGAAACTGAGCAATAGGACAGGTGAAGGTGCAATGGAAGAACTACAATGTTGAAGAAGCTCTGTGGGAGCAGGAGGATGCCATGCGATTGGAACATCCGTTTTTCTTCAAATCTGCAGATTGCTGAGGAAGGTACCAATAAGCATTTTTGTTCAATGTTGTAAAGCAGTCAGGATAGTGATGTTGAAGGGGGATAGGAATGGAACACCTTGTTTTTGACCCCATCCCAATTTAAATAAAATGATGTACATAATCGTGGTGTGGATCTAGGAAAAATCCCCACCATTGATTTAGTGTTATGTTTCAGCAATTAAAGTTGGGTCGATGGTATTTTTTTATGCTAGTTAAACACTAAAAATCTTGACATCATGTTAAATTGCAAATTTTAATTAAAACCCACATCCGACTATGTCAACACAACTAAATGAGATGGAGCATGATTTTTCCTAAGGATGAGGGAGTTGGGTATCGAATGAGTGGGGAAATTTGAATTGGGAAGAGACCCACTTTGGGAAAAATGTTTTTTGAATTTCTTGGGATAGAAAACACCAAAAAAAACCACCTTTCCCTCATGTGGCAGTGTTTCACCTATCGTCATGATTTGGATTGAGAAAAAATGTTTTTCGAAACCCAATTGGGCATTCACGTAGGAACCAACACACAAAAATGATTCTAAGTTTGAACCTTTCTGGAATTTCCCCTGTCTACAAATCTAAATCCTTCATGTTTTGTTTTTTTGTTATGATTTTTCCCCTGTTTGACAATTTTGTTCTCTTTCACATTTTCTCCAGTCTCCTAGTTGTTTTCCTAAACACGATTTCCATGAATCTAATTTTGTGTCTTTGATCTGGAAGACCGACAACGTTCTTTTTTGGTTAGGTATTTTGTAGCAGTCTGTCTGGCAACGACAATGTTTAGAAATTCATAAATTTATTTGTGTATATGTAGTCCTTGGTGCCGGCTACATTCTGATAAATACCAAGACTAATATCATTTTGTGGGAATCCACATTTGGAATTTGAATTGATTGAAGGAATGGAAATAGAGTCTAGACTTGCTTGATAATCCTAGTGTGTGAAAGAACCTCACAAACCAATATAGAGAGTTGATTTTCTTCTTTGCATGCCTTGAATAGCATTCGAAGGGAAGGCATGGCCTGAGGGACTATATAGCAGAGAAGGGAATGCTTCCTTGTGTTGGGTGTGTAATTGTTTAGAAATCAAGCTAGATCTAGTGTGGGTGTTCATAGCTCTGGGGTTGAGATCACTAGCTTAGCAGTCTATATTTCCACCTCCTTGGTAGCCTGATAAACATAACTAGGAGGATGGATTGGTTGGTATCCTGATAAACCCATCTGTTGGCATGGTTGTGTCTCACATGAATTTTGGCTAAGTGTAAACCACTGCCTGTGTAAGTATGATAAACCAAGCTGTGTTGGCTTGAGTGAATTTTAATTGAATCCTTGGCTATGGGTGAAGTCTGCTAGTGTTTCTTATTCCTTGGGGATGATCATGCTCAGCTCGGGGGTGGCAGTGTTGCTAAGAGATTAAAGAAAAAAATGGCCTATGGTTGGGTGGAACGTTGCAACGACATAGCTTGTTGTGGGACGAGCTTCTTTTAAAGATAAGTATTCTTGTGTATTTAAGTTCTACAACTGTATTTGATTATGAATTACTATGAAATTATGATGAACTTGTTGAATGCATGAATGTGTTGAATGAATGATTTGCTTCCACTGTATATATCATGAACATTCTGTTAGATTTTTATTATTCAAGCTAGAATTATATTAGGATCTTTAACTGAGAGAATAACAAGAACATCAATCAAACACACGAGACAATGAACACAATGTTTTTTCCTCACGTAAACCATAAATGAAGAAAACCCCACAACTTCCTTAGAGATAGAATCAACATTAAAAGTAAAACCCCAAAATAGTAAGATGATCTCCCGACAGCAGTAGCCTCCATTAGAGGAAATTTGGGGTCTAAAATGGGCCTTATAAGAAAATGTGCCAGCAATAAATTTTGTGAGTTGGAATTCAAGAATGAATAGAATTTCAATAAAATGAGTCAACCATAATGGTTGAATTGACATATTTGTCATAAAAGAAAACTACTTTTTTTTTCTTCGTATTTTCGACATATCTGCCTGTGTTTTTACTCAAATTCCAGGTGGGAGAAATCGTTGGATGCACAATTTAATTATACATCCAACAAGTACCCACACTGAATACTTTTGATGGACCCTGCTACCCCAAAAACAATAAATTCTTGAAAAGCGTGATGATGACATCATCATCAATTTTTTTCAGGAATTTATTGTTTTTGGGGTAGTGGGGTCCTTCAAAAGTATGTAGTGTTGGTACTCGTTGGATGCAGAATTAAATTCCACATACAACGAGCTCTACTACTCAGAATTTGAGTAAATACACAGGGAGATATGTCGAAAATACGAACAAAAAAAGTAGTTTTTTTCATTCTTCCTCCAAAATTAATAACTATTATTTTATCAGTTTCCTTAGGAGGCCCATTTTAGACCTCAAATTTCCTATAATTTTCTTTCTAGTCCTAGTAACTTCTTCTTCCTCAGCTATGTGCTACAACTGGGTGTGAGTGAGTTTGTGATAAATAGAGAGGCTCAGTCTCTATTTATACTAATTCCTAACTTGACAATAGCTCACTAGGGATGAATTCACTAGGAGAGTCTAATAACCCTAGGGCCCCATAACTACATGGAATTTAACCCTTGAAAAATAGGAGGGTTACCCATAATGACTTGACATGACTTGATTACATTATTGAATCTCCCGATAGGAACATCGGGGCATGACGTGACTCAAATACATTACAGATACTTCCCGGAATAAAAATCGGGGTACAAGACATAACCTATACAAGTGAATACATTCCAAAGTTACAAAAACATCAGAACTCTCTCTTAAATAGGAAGGTATTCTCTCGACACAATTTATCAGCACGGGTATTCTTCTCTGTATCATCTGGATCATCAATGAGTTCTTGTCATCTTCATCTTCAAGTCATCTTCATATTTAGGTTATCTTCATATTCAAGTCATCTTCATCTTGATTTGGATCATCACTTGATCTAGATCATCACTATTGGGTTATCACTGCTGGATCATCATCACTGGATCTGGATCATCATTACTGGATCACTCGATCTGGATCATCACTGGGTCATCATCATGGGTGCTATGTCTTGATTCTTCTCATCATAGGAAGTTCTATAGAGCCAACCATTTTTCATGCTAGATGTACATTTATAGAGCCAGTCCTTTTTCATACTGGATGTATCATCACATAGCTAGTCCTTTTTCATACTAGATGTGGCATCTACATAGAGCCGGTGTTTTTTCATACTGGATGTGTCATCATAGAGCTAGTCCTTTTTCATACTAGATGTGGGATCTACATAGATCCAGTCCTTTTTCATACTAGATGTGTCATCACAGAGCTAGTCCGTTTTCATACTAGATGTGGAATATACACAGAGCTGGTCCTGTTTCATACTAGATGTGTCTTCACAGAGCTAGTCCTTTTTCATACTAGATGTGGGATCTACACAAAGCTAGTCTTTTTTCATACTAGACGTGTCTTTACAGAGCCATCCCTTTTTCATGCTGGATGTGGGATCTACATAGAGCTATTCCTTTTTCATACTAGATGTGTCTTCATAGAGCCAGCCCTTTTTCATGTTAGATGTGGGATCATTACATACATCTGACAATGGAAGGAACCAATCCTCTCACCATGTCACATCTCTTACATACGACCATGGAAGAAACCAATCCTCTCACCATGTCAGAAGGGAAAAACACTTACATCTTTCCATGGAAGGAACTAATCCTCTCACCATGTCAGAAGGGCACATCATGGACTGATCACTTCCTCCTTAAAGGAACCTCGATATGGAGAACACCAAGTTTCTCCTTGAAGTATTCAAAGTTCACCCTAGCCAATGGCTTAGTCAACACATCAGCTATCTGTTCATCTGTCGCAACATACCGGAGCTTCACTTCTCCTCTCTGCACCATATCCCTGATATAGTGATATTTGATCTCGATATGCTTTGACTTGTCATGGAACATCGAATTCTCTGACAACTTCACGTAAATATGGTTATCTCAATATATACAAGTAGCATCTAACTGGAGATAAAATAGATCAAACAGTAGCTTCCTCATCCATACTTCCTCACAACTATATGAACAAACTATGACATACTCTGCTTTAGTTGTACTCAGTGCCACATGGGATTGCTTTATACTAAACCAAGACATCACACCTGATCCCATACTAAAGCAGCACCCTGAAGTGCTCTTCCTATCGATGGCACTACCTGCCCAATATGAATCAACATAACCCTCCAGGTTAATATTCTTATTAGCCTTATACTTAAGACCATAATAAACTATACCCTTTAGGTACCTCAGAATATGCTTTGCAGCAATCAAGTGAACATGTCTTAGATCTATCAGGAACTGGATCAAGGTGTTCACAGGAAAGAAAATATATGTTCTCCTATTCATTGGGTACATCAAGGACCCAATCATCTGACGATACATCGTGGCATGAACCGACTTAGATGAAGCATCACTCAATAGCTTTAGGTTCGATGCCATAGGTGTGGTTATGGATTTGCAGTCCATCATATGAAATCTCTTCAGGATCTCTACTGTATACTTTCCTTGTCCAAGGAATATTCCATCTGCATTCTACCACACCTCTATTCCCAGAAAATAATGCATCATACCCAAGTCCTTCATTTCGAACTCGACAACAATATTTCTCTTTGTATCAGTAATCAATCCATCCATACCTGTTACAAATAGATCATCTACATATAGTAGGCATATCATTGGATTTCCTTCTTCAACCTTGTAGTAAAGGCTGGAATCTACTTTACTTTTGGTAAAGCCCAAACAGGATAGAAATCTATAAATTTTGTTGTACCACATCTTCGATATTTCAAACTGTACAGGGCTTTCTTCAATTTACACACATGAGTCTCTTTGTCATGTGTCTCAAATCCGAGTGGTTTCTCCACATATACTTCCTCTTCCACTACACCATTCAATAAAGCAGTCTTGACATCCATCTGGTGTATCTTCCATTTCATCACTGTAGCTAGAGCAAGTACTGATCTTATGGAAGTATCTAGATATAGGTGCAAATGTTTCTTCATAATATATTCCTTCTTTCTGGGAGAAGCCACGAGCCACAAATCTTGCTTTATATATTTCTATGCCGTCATCTGCAGCATGCTTGATCTTGTAGATCCATTTGGAAGTCACCATAGACTTCCCCTCATGCCTTGGGACAACATCCCAAACATCATTATTCATGATCAATTGGTACTCTTCAATCATAGAATCCTTTGATTCTTTCTTTTCTATTGCTTCTTCATATTTGGAAGGTTCTTTATCAATGAAATCACATAATAAGGGTACATAACTGGAACAAGACTTGGTTCTTTTCCTTTCTCTGTGTGATTCTTCTGGAACCCAATATCTTTCTGCACCTTGGATAACTTCTCGTACCCAAGTAGGTTTCCTCTTGTGAGGATTCTTCTCCTAAGCTGGATCTACAGGTTCTTGAGGTTCTTCTATTTCTCGATCTTCTTCTTGATATTCTTCGTTCATGGTTGTGTCATGAATTCTGGGTGCTTCTGTTTCCTCAGGTTCTTCAGCAGGTATTTTTCTGGATTTGTTGTAAGCTGAGTCTTCGTCAAATGTTACATCCCTGCTAATGTTGATATTCTTGAACCATGGGAAGTATATTCTTTAAGGCTTCGAGCTTTCAGAGTATCCCACAAATATACCCTTCCTTCCTAAAGGATGTAACTTTGTCCTCTTTTATTTCGGAATGTGTATGTACATTGGACAACCGAATATTCTAAGATGGATGACTTCTGGTTTCTTGCCGGAAAAGAATTCTTCAGGTGTCTTATTCTCAAGTATTCTGTGTGGAGCATGATTTTGTACATACACTTCTATTCTGGCAGCTTCTACCCATATATTCATGGAAGATCTTCATCATGAAGCATGGCCCTTGCAGCTTCCATGATCGTTCTATTCTTCCTTTCTACAACTCCATTATGTTATCTCCCAAAATAATTTATTTCGATAGTATGAAGATTTTAATTTACGCAATGAGGGATATGAATATCACTGAAAGTTTTAAAGCCTTTTTTTTTATTTAGATGAAAATTTCACAAATTGTAGCTTTCAGTGGCTTGGGCGAGGATCAAAACATCTCATTAGCCACCAAAAGTTGGAATATAAATAACAGGTGGAAAACCCCTTCGGCGGTTAGACGTATTGATAATTTTTTACTTCCATCGTAACATTTTTAAACAATGATCAGAGGTGTATTCCTCTATTACATCGACGTTTCAGATCTTTAGTCCGCTACGGTGCCGCCACTATGGAGAATCTAGTGTTTTGAAGTTTTGATCGCGAAGCTAATGATTTAAAGTTTCGATGGGCTAGAGGAAAGAGCTTCTGATCATCGATGAAGAAACTATCATGATGCTAGTGATTAGAGATTTCTATTTCCAATTGCAAAGCTAGTGGTTTAAAGCTCGAACATTGTGGCAGCGTTCAGATAAGAAGTTTCGACACATTAGTGATTACAGTTTTCGATCACCGACAAGCTAGCGGTTGAAATCACTGATACATATAGCCTTCGGGTTCTGATCGTCGAGGATGAGAATATTATTCGATTGAATCTCTGACACCATGGAAACATTCAGCCTTGAGGTTTCGATGCATTAGTTATTGCATCTTTCAATCGCCGACAAGATAGTGATGGAAAGCGCCGATACATTCAGATATAAAGCGCCGATGGGCTATAGGATAGAAATTCTGATCACCGATGCATAAACCATTGCAACATTAATCATTTGAGGTGCCGAAACTATGGCAGCATTAAGGCTTGGAGTGCCGACAGGTTAGAGGTTAGAGATTCTGATCGGCGACCGCGGTGACAGGGTAGAAAATTTTGACAGATTAAACAAGAAAGATCACATCAGTTAACCATCGAAACACTGGCTTTTGGTGACAAATTTACATTGGACCAGCACCCATGATCACTATCAAACACTTCAGTAATTAAATGATTCACTCAGTGAACTATATCTTCGCAATAGATAGACAAATATTTAGGTAGGGTTTGAAACCCTAATATGAAAAAAACTATCACTTTCAAGTATTTTTGGTGTAAACAGGTCGAATTTTCAGGATCTTTATTTTTTGTAGAAGGATATAAAGCTTGAGACCGATTTTATAATAAAGGTTCAAATTTGGGGATTTATGAGCCAATAATTCTTTCAAGCTTCTCATTTGACTTATTCATGATATAAGGTCTTTTGTTGTGATTTGTTCAGCCATAATCTCTTTCCTTACTATATTTATGCCTGAATACGTATTTAGGTCACTTTCAGATTAATTAAAAAGATGATAGTGGTCATCCTATTGGTTTATTAGTGCTGTTTGATTTATAAATACCATCCTCATCACGATTTATCCATTTATATGCATGTGTTTTGTATGTAAGTCTGCCATCCTGATGAGTTCTCCATCCCTGCACCTTATTGTCGAACTTCTGAGCAATTGCAACTAAAAGCGTTATAAACGAGTGAGTTTCATGCATGCCTTGAGAGTGGAAAGGTTATATAGGTCAACTAACTTGATCCATATTAGAAAACCATAAAAACATTGTAAGTTACCAGGCATCCTCGAGCTACAACCTGAGGATTTTCCTGGAGTGATAACAAATTGGCACCGTTGCCAGGGAGAGGTGATTGAAGCTCAGCTTCGCTGTGAGATGACATAGATCCATGCTTTGATGATAGATAAAGCTTGGACATTATTATGGTTGTAATCATATATCTGGAAAATCCATTGATATAAGGTGGCTTCAAGAAGTCCAAGTACCAGAGCAAACCCAAAGGGACCACCAGCAACACCTGTTTCAGATCCAGAAGAAATTTTGAGGAAAGCTAGGGCTTTACTAAGATAGACCAGTAGTGCTGCACAAAAAGATACATTAGGTATTTCAAGAAATATTTTTGCTATTATTTCTTCTGCTAAAACTCTTAATTCCCAGGAATTTTTAAATACATTAGAAAAATCTAGTGGTTGGGCATCTTCAAGCACTTCTACTTGTGAAGATCAAATCCCTGGTGACTCCACTGATATAAGTATACCACCACCTTCTCAGCAAGTATCTTCATCATTGCTGCCTTCCACAACCCTGTCCATACCCATTTCCAATATGGCCACCCCTCAATTGACCTAGATGGAAAGGATCCTGGTAGCTAGGTACGCACCTCTAATTTTGCCAAATCCCCTCACATCCATGCCTATTAGGGATTATCTCAAGTATATTCCTAAGTTTACAGGGGAAGGTGATTTCACTGCTGAAGAACATCTAGAGGCTTTTTATAGTGATGATAAAAATATTAATATAGAACAGGAAGATGTATGGACTAGGGTTTTTGTGCAAAGCCTAGATGGCCAAGCTAGGAAGTGGTTTAAGGAACTTCCTGCCATATCAGTGGAAGGCATAGATGCCCTAGATGAAATTTTCCTAAAGAATTGGGGAGAAATAAGGGACCACCTCTACTATATCACAGAATTCAGGAACCTGAAAAGAGAAAATGGGGAGTCTATCTCCAACTTTACCAAGAGATTCAACAATATGTATAGCAAGATCCCTACCGAAATTAATCCCACTGATACCTCAGCTAGGATAACTTATGCAAATTCCTTTGACTTTAAATTCTGCTTACTTCTCAAATAAAAAAGGTTTGCTTCCTTATCACTCATGCAATATGTTTCCCTAGAGGTAGAGTCAAACATTCTGGCATCTTAGAAGGTAAAAGGGAAGATAGACGGGAAAAAGTAGCCAACAAACTATAGTGGGGCTTCAGCATCAAAGAACAAGATTGAAAAAATGACCAAACTTTTAGATAACCTGACTGCTGAAATGTCTAATTTGAAGTACCAAGGACATCTACCTACGAGGGGTAAAGCGCCAAGTGACTTTTCTCCTCGAAACCCAAATTTTGTTCCTTATAGAAGAGGAAACCCCCCAGTTCAGATTCTCAGAATGGAGAGAAATCAAGGAGAAGATCAGAGGATAAGAGCTCCATTTCAAAATGTTGTATTAGAAGAAGAGCCATAATTCATTGAAGAAGAAGGAGAAGATGAAGACAATATCCACTGCATGGAGGATGAGGTTGACTATTCTTTTCTAACGCAAGAAGAATATGAGGAAGCCTTGATTGATGAGCAGATCAATGAAGAGGCTATCTATCAGGCTGATGGTCAGGGAGATTACAAAATAAGTTCTAGGCTGGTTTCTCCCCTCAAGAAGAATGTTGTACCTGTCAAACAGCTTGCTGCATTAGCTAGAAAGGTTGTTGTTTTACCAAAGAAAGTGGCTGTCCCATTCAAAGAATTGCATAAACCAACACCTTCAACCACACCTGATTAAGTCCAACTCAAACCTGCAGCTCATGAGGTAAGGTTTCCAGATAGGCTGCATTATTCCTTCAACCTCGAGTCTAATATTCAAAAATTGAAAATCCCTTTCCCTTTAATTGAGCTAATGAAGAATGATGCATTCAAAACCTCCATTCTGAATTCCCTTCAGCCCAAGGTGCACATTGACACTGACTTTGTGAACCTACAAGATGACAAGCCTATTTTAACCCTAGGCCCCATGATCGAAGACCTAAAGGACTCCTTCCTGCCATTCTATATATCAACATCCATGATAAAATCCTCTATAAATGTCTGCTAGATTCAAGAGCCTCTCATAAGCTAATGCCAAAGGATGTGATGGATGAGATTGGCCTCAGCATCACCAATCCCTACCATGATTCATTCTCCTTTGACTCCAGGAAGGTCAAGTTCTTGGGCCTCATTAAATACCTTACTATAAACTTAATGCAACTACCTTCGAAAAGCATAATGATGGACATTGTAGTGGCCAGTATTCCTCCAAAATTCAGCCTCTTGCTATCTCGGTCATGGAGCAAAATACTAGGAGGAAACCCTTCATATGGATCTCACATATGCCACCATTTCTGTGTTTGTGGGGGAGACTAAGAGGCTGTATAGGTAAAATCAGCTAGCATACATTATAAGCAAGGAGAGTCACTAGTGAATCACGCCATCTACGCAGTGGACACTGATTTTGGGTCTTGCATTTTGCAAATAGATGATAATCAATAAACATCAATTCATCTCACTAAGCCCACCCGTCAGCATCCCAAAGAAGTAACAACAGCAATCTGGACCATGTATTTTGATGGGGCTAGCGCTCAAAGCTCAGCAGCTGCGAGTGTAGTATTGATCTCCCTATCTAAGGAAAACATTCACCTATCTTATAAGCTTGACTTAAAAACTGATAACAACGTAGCAGAATATGAATCCTTGCTGCTAGGACTTAAAGCTACCAAGGAGATGGGGATCATGTGCATGAATATTTTTGGAGAGGAAGACCTCATCATATAGTAGGTCAACAATGCTTTTCAGACAAAAAATATTAGATTGAAGGCCTACAAGGATGAGGTATGGAAACTTAGAGACTCCTTTATGTTTTTGGAACTGTGATATATTCCTAGGGATTTGAATCACCTGGCTGATTCCCTGGCTATATTTACAAGTCTTTTTGTTCCTCCTTTACCCCCCAAGCTCAACTATGATGTTCAGGTCAAGTATAGACCCTCTCTGCCAGACAATGTAAAATTTTGGAGGATGTTTCAGAATTATGAGGAGCTTAGTAAATTCCTTCAGTTAGTAGATGAATTCTTTGACATACACATAGACCAAGAAAACCTTAACATGGAGGAATCCAAATAGCTCAAGTTAAAAGATAAAGTGACTGAGCATAATATTGTCCAATTTCCCAACAACTACATACCCCAAGGTATAGTACCACTGGAAGAACTGTTTGATCACAATGACATCCCTCTCAAGCCTGCCAAAAAGGATCTAGACCTTGCTATCCAAGAGCAAAACATAGGAATCCAAATCCATGCTAAACTGATAAATCTTTCCACAGGGTTGAATGTTGATCAGAAGTCTAAATTTTGCATCTTGATAAAACAGTTTGCTGATGTTTTTGCCTGGGAATATAGTGACCTAAAAACTTATGACACCAATATCATCCATCACAGAATTCCTTTGAATAAGGACACCATTCCTTTCAAATAGAAGCTAAGACCCATCATCCCTCTCCTATTACCAGTGATTGAAAAAGAGATCCACAAGCTCCTTAAATCCAAGATCATAGTTCCCCTCAGATATTCCAAGTGGATTGCAAACCTGGTAGTGGTAAGAAAGAAAAATGGAGAAATCAGGTTGTGTGTGGATTTTAGAAACCTAAACAAGTGTTCCAAGAAGGACAACTATCCACTTCCCAAGATGGAACACCTATTGCAGAAAGTCTCAGGGGATAGAGTTATGTCCTTCCTTGATGGCTTCTCTGGATACAACCAAGTTGCTGTGCACCCTGATGACCAAGAGAAGACTGCCTTTACCACCCCCTAGGGCATGTTCATGTATGCTAAAATGCCATTTGGGCTAATGAACACTGGGGATACTTTTCAGAGAGTCATGGACCTAGATTTTGTAGGGATAAAAGATAAATTTGTGTTGATATATCTGGATGACTTGACAGTTTACTCTCACAACCATCATGACCACTTGCAACATTTAAGGAAGGTATTTCTGAAGCGCATAAGGTATGGAATATCACTGAACCCCAAGAATTCCCAGTTTGCACTCAAGGAAGGAAAGCCCCTAGGCCACATAGTCTCAGCTGAAGGTGTAAATATCAATCCGGTAAGGGTGGAAGCAATTCAGTAGCTGTCAATACCAAGGTCAAAAAGAGACATTCAGTCATTTTTAGGCAAGATAAACTTTGTCAGGAGATTCATTCCTAATTTCTTCGAGTTGGTAAATCACATAATAGTCATGCTAAAAAGGGATGCAGAAATAAAATGAACTGACAAGGAAAGAAACTCTTTTGAAGACATTAAGAAAGACATAATGGGGGCCCCAACCCTGATTAGTCCCGACTACACCAAGGGATTTTACATTTTCTCTTTTGCATCTTATGACACAGTGGAAACTGTACTATTACAAAAGAATGATGAAGGTCTTTATATTCCAATTTCTTTCTTTAACAAAACCCTGAGAGATGCTAAGCTGAAGTATGACCCAATTGAGAAGCAGACTTATGCTCTCATAAAATCTTTGAATACTTTCAGAATCTACATTCTCCATGCAAAGGTCATTGCATATGTCCCTTCAGCTGCTGTGAAGGATGTTTTGACATAGCCTGACATTGATGGGGAGAGAGCTAAGTGGATTACCAAACTCATTGAGTTTGATGTAGAGGTGAAACCCACGAAGCTGGTAAAGGGATTAGGTCTGGACAAACTCATGGCCAAAGAAAACTATGAACTGATGGGAATAAATTTCACATCTGTCAAATCAGCAAGGGTGCAGACTATGGTAGCAATAGAAAGAGAAGTAAATCAAGATCAGAATAACAGTCCATCAGTAACTGAGAACATATCTTCATGTGAGTGGTAATCAGGTATCATCCAATTTTTGCAAAAATTAGAAGTTTCTCCTAATATCACTCCTAACCAAGCACAAGCTCTTAAGTTGAAATATGTTAAGTTTTGCATAATTGACAAATTGTTGTACTGGAGGGATTAGTCTGGAATTTTGCTAAGGTGTCTAGATAAAGAGGAAGCAGAGCAGGTCATGCATCACTTTCATTCTGGTACATGTGGAGGTCACCACTACTAGAAAACCATAGCCCACAAGATCTTAAGAGTAGGATACTATTGTTCAGTCCTCTTTGCTGATGTATGCACTTTTGTAAGGGCCTATGACCAATGTCAAATATTTATAGGGAAGCAACAGCTCAAATCCTTACCCCTTAGGCCTGTTACAGTGAATCGGACTTTCAAGAAATGGAGTCTAGATTTCATAGGTGAAATAAATCCATCTTCCATTGGATAACATAAATGGATCTTAGTAGCCACTGACTACTTTACCAAATGGATAGAAGCAGTACCCACTAGAAATGCCACTCATGAAGTCATGATGAGATTTTTATATGAGAACATCTTTAGCAGGTTTGGTTTCCCAATAAGGTTAGTAACTGATAATGCACCAGATTTTAAGGCTGGGGCATTAATTAAAATGTATGAATCAATGGGTATTCAACTGGTGCACTCCACATCCTATTACCCACAAGGAAATGGCCTGGCTGAGTCATCCAACAAAAGCTTAGTCAGTATCATCAGAAAACTGCTAGAGACAAATCAGAAAAACTAGGATTCAAAGCTTAAGTTTGCTTTATGGGATGATAGGGTAACAGACCAAAGATCCATAGGGAATTCTGCATTCAAGCTAGTTTATGGCACCGATGCCATCTTTCCTATCTAGCTCATCTTTCCAGTGGAAAAGTCCTTTCAAGAAGAGGAAGATGAACCAAATGATATGATGAGAAGGATGATGGATTTGGTGGAGTTACAATAGATAAGGGAGAAAGTTGTAGGAAAATCAGAGGCTCATCAATAGAGGATAAAGGGCGTGTTTGACAAAAGAGCAAAGGTAGAAAACTTCTAGGTCAGAGATTGGGTCCTCAAGTGGGATGATGTCGGACAGGACAAGGGGAAACATGGAAATTTGACTCTTTGTGGATTGTCCCTTTTGTGATAGCCTAGGTACATAAGAATAACACCTTCAAATTGCAGATTTTGGAAGGTGAAGAGGTATTTTATGGCCCAGTAAATGGGCGGTTCTTGAAGTTGTATTTTATTTGAGACTCTAAGGCCTTATGATTTTAAATTAGTAGATAGTAGGTTGTTTTTCTTTCAGAATAAACTCCATGCCTAGTGGAACAATAAAGGATAGTGTTAAGTTACTTGGTTTCTTTTAGGGAAAGGCATTTTGGTCTGGGGTTCTTGGGACCTCACTGGGAGGTTCCCATCCCCATGTAGGAGCTAGATGTTATCTCCCAAAATAATTTATTTCGATAGTATGAAGAATTTAATTTAAGCAATGAGGGATATGAATATCACTGACAGTTTTAAAGCCTTTGTTTTTTATTTGGATGAAAATTTCACAAATTCTAGCTTTCAGTGGCTTGGGAGAGGATCAGAACATCTCATTAGCCACCAAAAGTTGGAATATAAATAACAAGTGGAAAATCCCTTCGACAGTTAGATGTATTACTAAATGTTTGAATGCGATCAGAACATTTTTATACAACAATTGGAGGTGTAGTCCTCTATTACGCCGACATTTTGGATTTTTAGTTCTCTACTGCACCACCACTACGGAGAATCTAGTGTTTTGAAGTTTCGATCGCGAAGCTAGTAGTTTAAAGTTTTGATGGGCTAGAGGAAAGAGCTTCTAGTCAGCGATGAAGAAACCATCACGATGCTAGCGATTAGAGCTTCTGATTTTCGATTGTGAAGCTAGTGGTTTAAAGCTCTAACATTGTGGCAGTGTTCAGATAAGAAGTTCTGACACATTAGTGATTACAGTTTTCGATTGCCGACAAGCTAGCGATTGAAAGAACCAATACGTTCAACCTTGGGGTCCCAATCATTGAGGATGAGAATATTAGTCGTTTGAATCTCTGACACTGTGGCAGCATTCAACCTTGAGGTTCTGATGCATTAGTTATTATAGCTTTCGATCGCCGACAAGCTAGTGATGGAAATCGCCGATACATTCAGATATAAAGTGCCGATGGGCTCAAGGACAAAACTTCCAATATCTGATGCATAAACCATCATGACGTTAGTCATTTTAGGCATTCACATTGAGGTAGCATTGAGGCTTGGGGTGCCAATGGGTTAGAGGTCAGAGCTTCCGATCGGCGACTGCAGAGATAGGGTAGAAAAATCTAGTGGATTAAACAAGAAAGTTCACATCAGTTAAACGCTGAAACGCTGGATTTTGGCAGCAAATTTACATTGGACCAGCACCCATGATCACTATAAAACACTTTGGTCATTAAATGATTCGCTCAGTGAACTATATCTTTGCAATAGTTAGACAAATAGTTAGATAGGTTTTGAAACCCTAATATGAAAAAACTATCACTTTCAAGTATTTTTGGTGTAAACAGATCAAATTTTCAGTATCTATATTTTTTGTAGAAGGCTATAAAGCCTGAGACCAATTTTATAATAAAGGTTCAAATTTGGGGATTTATGAGCCGATAATGCTTTCAAGCTTCTCATTTTACTTATTCATGATATAAGATCTTTTGTTATGATCTGTTCAGCCATCATCTCTTTCTTTACTGTATTTATGCCTGAATGTGTACTTAGGTCATTTTCAGATTGATTAAAAAGATGATAGTTTTCATTCTATTGCTTTATTAGTGCTATTTGATTTATAAATACCATCCTCATAAGGATTTATCCATTTATATGCATGTGTTTTGTATGTAAGTCTACCAGCCTAGTGAGTTCTCCATCCCTACACCTTATTGTCGAACTTCTGAGCAATTGTAACTAAAAGCCTTGTAAATGAGTGAGTTTTATGCATGCCTTGAGAGTGGAAAGGTTATATAGGTCAACTAACATGATCCGTATTAGAAAACCCTAAAAAAATTGTAAGTTACCAGGCATCCTTGAGCTACAACCTAGAGAAGTTTCCTGGAGTGATAACACATTCTATTTTGGATTATATGGAGTGGTTAACTACCTCTTAATCCTTGAATCTTTTCATAAGTCTTTGAATTCATTTGATGAGAATTTTCTGCCATTATCTGATCGAAAAATATTGATCTTATTTTTTGTGTGGTTCTCGATCAAGGCTTTGAATTCCTTGAACTTCCTGTATACTTCATCTTTGTTCTTCATAAAGTATATCCATGTCTTCCTAGAAAAATCATCAATGAAAGAAACATAGTAAACATACCCACTTAATGAACTAGATGAAATCAGACTACATACATCAGAGTGGATGATTTCCAATATTCATTTTTCCTTGCTCTCGCTACTTGGAAATGTCTTCTTTGTGTTCTTTCTTTTTGCACATCCTTTGCAGACACCATCATGTTTTGTCTGCATTTCTGGAAGACCTTCAACAAATTTGCTTGCAAGTGGTAGTTCCCTGTAATGTACATGTGAAATCCTTCTATGCCAAAGTTCATTTGGCTCTACTGAGTCATGAACCAAAGCTTTTTTTGGTTGGCCCTTCAATTTGTATAGACCTCCTTCTTGTTCCCCAATCACTATTGCATCATCAAAAGTATTTCTCTTTGGCCACATAAGAACTTGGCCATCTACAAAAGCAACCCTCATTCCTTTTGCATCCAATGCAGATATGGAGAGGAGGTTCTTCTTTAGTCCTGGTACAAACAATACATTTTTCATCTTCATAGACTTTCCAGAGTATAGCTTATAGGAGGATTCACTAGTACCTTTTATTGGATATTGGTAGTCATCCCCAAGTTTCACCTTGTGATATGACTCATGTTCAGATAGTTTCACAAATTATTCTTTCAATCTCGTCATATGTTCGGAAGCACCACTATCTATAAGCCAATCATTGCTTCCATGTGAGATAGTTCTTGTGACAGTGGATATCAGCACATATTCTTAATCACTTGAAGAATCATCGCTTTCTTGTCTGATTCTCTTTGTGGAAGGTTCACCATCCTCTACAGCATGAGCGTGATGTCTTCTCTTATTTCCCCTTTTCTTCTTTGAGTTCCCTTTGTTAGGGAAGTATTTGGATATGTGTCCTTTTTGATGACATGTGTAACATCTAATAGTAGAAAAATCTCTTCTAGAGTGTGAATTCTTACCTTTGGAGTGATGATGGTCCCTTATGGTTTTCTTGGTGTGGACTATGAGAGCTTGATCTTCACTTACGTCTTTTCTTATTGAGCTAATATCTGAGCTTCTTCTTGAGAGCATTCTTCCCATAGTCTACTGAACTTGACTAGCTTCTTTATGGAATAGATCCCTTGAATGAAAGAGTCACATGCCCTAGGAAGACCATTCAAGGTGGTCATCACAATCTCTGCATTCTCCACTTCTTCATCTATTGCTTCTAGCTATTCCTTGATCTGAGAGACCCTTGCAAAGTAAGATTGGATGGTCTCTGCATTCTGCATCTTTACATTCTTCAGTTGGTTTCTCAGAGTCATCTTCTGGTTTATATTCTTCCCTTTAAACTGTTTGGTCAGGGAATCAAGCATAATTTTAGGTGTATTTAGGGAGGACACGTGTGGTATGAAGTGATCCTTGATTGAATAAAAAATAATCTTCTTAGCCATGGCCAACTTCTTCTTGTGTAAGGCCTTAGCCTCATCTCCCTCTGGAATTGGAACCTCCTCATTGATATAGGAGTCCAACTCATTTTCTTCTAGAAACAGGGAGATCCTATACTTACAGGATCGTAACTTATCAGCTCCCTGAAGATTTTCATCAAGATTGGTATGATGAGACATCTTAAGTAAGAACCTCAAATGGAAATACAACGGATTTAGATCTTACCAAGTCAAGATGCTGGATCTAGATCTGGAGCTGAATTTCTGCAGTGTTGGTTCAGGAGCAGATTAGGGTTTAAATTTCTCGAAGTTCTATCCATTCAAAAAATTTGATCTTGATCTCTAAACTTCTATTTTGAGGAGGAGATAAATCTAATCCTGGGCTCACTCAAAAATTCCACTTCTGTGGAAAGCCCTAATTTCCAGTAGTAGTGTCGGGTCAAAAACTGAAAATGCTTAGAATCAGATTCAGCTTTGACAGAAAGATTCTCCCTGGAGAGGAGAGTCAGCCCAACCTTATTTTGATGAAAATATGTGGAGATAGATCCACAAAGTAGGAAGCCCTAGTTTCCGTAGCTACACAGTGTCTTGTTCTCAGGTTAGCTATGATACCATGTTAGATTTTTATCATTCAAGCTAGCATTATATTAGGATATTTAACAAAGAGAATAAAAAGCACATCAATAAAACACAAGAGACAATGAACACAATGTTTTTCCTCAGGGAAACCATAAATGGAGAAAACCTCACAACTTCCTCAGAGATAGACTCAACACCAAAAGTAAAACCCCAAAATAGTAAGATGATCTCCCGATAGCAGTAGCCTCTTTCTTTCTAGCCCTGGGAACTTCTTCTTCCTCAGCTATGTGCTAAAACTGAGTGTGAGTGAGTGTGTGATAAATAGATAGGATCACTCTTTATTTATACTAATTCCCGATGTGATAATAACTCACTAGGGATGACTTCTCTAGGTGAGTCTAATAACCCTAGAGCCCTACAACTACAAGGAATTTAACCCTTGAAAAATAGGAGGGTTACAGATAATGACTTGACATGACTTGCTTACATTATTGAATCTACCGATAGGAACATTGGGGCATGACATGACTCAAATACATTACAGATACTTCCCATAAACATCGCGGTACAAGACATAACATATACATGTGAATACATTTCGAAGTTACAAATACATCAAGACATTCCATTATGCATATGTTTATACTTATGAAGGTTTTATTTCAAGGCAATTTTTATATTATGTTCATGGGGCTTAGTTTTCCCTGGTTATTATATGTTCATCGTGTCCTCTCTACCGAGTAAGGGTTGGGGCGTGACATTCTTTCTCTCATGGTATTTGGTTTATTGCTTCTATCTACTCCTACTAATCCGCACACAGCCTATATAGACTCTTCTACTTTACTAGTGGTATGCACACACAATGGCAATATTTGCAGCTCAATATCCTTCTACTTCTACCAAACTCTCCTCTGAGTCGACTATTGAGTCTAACTGAATCTAATTTAACTGATAACCAACTGAACCCTTATAAACAATGGGTTCCTCTTATTTATACTATTTACCTAACCACACAAGGATGAATCAGTACTACTCAATTATTACAGACTCAAGTGGTTACAAAATATTGATTTTACATTAAATTCCATCCCACACCTAGCCGCAAAATTCCTACATGCATTAACCACAACCTTAACTAGCCACAAGAAATGTCCTTCAGCTCGTCTATACTAGACATAACTAGTCGCAAAATGGACCTTCTATCTTTTCCTGGTTCGTCCTTCTGCAGTATTCCTTGAATTCCTCCTATCCAACATTAACTCTTCTACCCGCCTCTTCTACCGTCTCTGGATGTGATTTTCCTCGCCGCACCAACCCTGTCACAACTTCCTCTTCTCTACGCTTCCTTTTGATCTTTATCCTGGCTTTCTCCACTGTGCGCATGTTTTATCTTTCTGCACTAGTTCATTTGCTTCCTTCCTGAATTACTTTTCCCTTGTTGTGCACACACTTTTACTCCTTTACTTGCATGCCTCATTCTTCCTTATGCACTTTTCTTGGCCAAACAACCCCCCAACAATCAGATGTGCCTTGTCCCAAGCCACTAAGAAAAAATGGATATCTCTAAAAAATTGTGACTTCTCATGACTTAAGCCTCCATCTTGGGCTCCGGCCCAGGCTATGTGGGAGAACCATCATTGTCCTAAAATTCCTCCACTATCTTTTGTACTCAAGCAACTTTCATTGTTACTTCCTTCGCTTGTGCGGCCAAAATGCCCACTAGATCAAAACTGATATGTTTCGATGGGCCTGCCTCTAGAGATTGCAATATATGCTGAATTTTTTGTTGCACAAGCTGAAGAAGGCCTATGAGTCGCGCTACTTATGACTTGTGTGTTTCCACTTTTGCTTACCTATTCCATTGTTTGTCACGAAGAGCCTAGACTTCCTGCTGTAGTTGTTTTCTCTCTTCCATGTTTGTAACATTTTCATGAAATGAAGGCTTCTTCATCTATATGCATTTTTCACAGTGATTTTCTCATAATATTTCCTTGCGCTTTCCCTTATATTTTCTTGAGTCACATCTTCCAAAAGCGCTTCCCATATCATGGAAAGGGCTTCAACTACCTTAGTGCAGAGTTTTTCTCCTTCGCTAATCTTCCCAATAGCCTCAGAAACTGCTATTCTTTGCTCTTTCAACACCTCAGGAGGTGTTCTCGGTACCTACCTTATCTGAAGTTCCTCAACCTGTGTCTTCATCTCTACTACAATCCACGATAGCTAGGAAACCTTGGAAGATAAATATTCATCTTCCTATCCCTCTTCCGGTGGGAAGTCTGCAACTGTGCCCTTAATGGCTTTAGCTAGTGCAATGTGGCCATGCTTGCATGCCACAATTTATTTCTCTTTCTCTTTTAGGAGGTCCTTGCATTTCTTTTCATTATTTTGTTGTTTCATTTCGTGATAGGAAACAACATTCCCCTGAAGGTGTATTTCAGTTGTGGCTTCCTGTTCCAAGTCATAGAATTCACCAAATGAAATCTTGGAGAAGTCCATTTGTAATGTTGAAAATTCTTTCACAACATCATCAAATGCAGCCATCACCATTATTTTTCCATTGCACACTCGTGGATTTGTACTTGGATTGGTGGCACTAGCTCTGGCATTAATAATGGGATGTTGGGATCCACACCATATGTTTTAGACTCGACAGTGGTTTTGCAGTCGTTAGTTGCATCAATGAGCTTATTGAGGTGCTCTACATCTTAACCAGCCACATTTTCTTGTTGTGTGTTCAAAACCTCGTAGATTTTCTTGGCGACCATGGATATAATGTTTTCTTTCTCTTGAACATCGTCCTTAGTCAATTTGTTTGTGTTAGCCGCTCAGTCGGATTTTCTTTTATTGTGGAGTGGCCTGTGCTATTCGTGTTGTTCTTTCTAGTGGTTTCATATCTCCTCATCAGTAGGTGTATGTTCCTCATCGCTTCGATGGGATCCACCATCCTTGCTATTATCATCTTTTTCTTCTTGTGACTAGTTGTCTTGACCACCACCTCCATTGTTTCCTTGGCCCTTATCTTCACCATTTCTAGCACCATCGCTTGTGCCAGTGTTTCTACCTTGGTTACATGATGGGTCTTCTTGGTTTTATCCTTCAGGTAGTGGCTTTGCCAATGGGCCACACCATTCTTCAGGCCACTCTGTTACAATGGTGTCCACATCATCATCAATGATCATGAACCCCTCTTGGTACGCTTGCTTTGCTGGGTTCTTCTTCAGCTCCAAAATCATGTTGTCTGCACCCGCCTAAAAATTGATGAAGGCTACGTAACTGTGCCCCGTCACATCCTATACTTAGTGGGATTTTCAGATAACAGTGCATAGTGCCTCGACATGGATAAATAATTTGATGTTATTATCCATATGGAGGATCTTGATTTTGTTGTCCTCCCATGGGTTCGACTACTTTGCGCCTAGGAAAGGTAGTTGGACATCCATGGGTTCGTAATTGGGTGGGTTGGCCGATAAGGTGAACAATATTAGGATGAACAAGGAAGAGTAGTGAAATTTGTATTTGAGGTCCTCCTGTGCCTGTTCTGTGTCATCGATTAGTTCATTTAGAAAGAACTGCAACCAATTGAAAGTCACACCTTGTGATCATAGCTCTGCTAGATCTACCCCTCCAGTGGTGCATTCATTTGACCTCATGTTGTGCAACATCTTGCATGGTAGGATCCTTGCGGAGAACCACACACTGGCTTCTTCGATATGGGGAATTGAGAATCCCCTACACACACACTGTAGACTATACTTCTGCTTCATCTTGGTGGTATCCTTGCCCTGGCGCAAATACGGTGTAGGGTCATGTCCTTTCATTGGGAGTCCTATTATCGAAGAGATGAGCTTGACATCGACCGAGTATGGTTGATCGAGCTATAAGGACCTTGTGGAAATAGATTAGGTTCCATTTCACATATGTGTTGTCCTACAGGATATGGCTAAAATGTAGCATGAACAACAAGCTGGTCAATCCTTCCTGGTCGGCGCCAGTAGCCCACTTCATTGACTTGAGAACCTTGGGCCCAATCGGACCGGTATGGATTGTGACCATGCAGTTCTTTATTTCTAATCCCACCTATAAGAGAGTGTCATAATCCTTGAATCCCAACTGGGTGATATTTGGCATTATGTCCATCAGCAGGGGTACGCGATCAGGGATCCATGGTGCTACCAAAATTGTGTGCGCTTTTGTGGGAAGCATCACTGGCTCCGCCTCGGCTCTCCTCAGCCGAACATAGTGTGGGAATATTTGATCTTCCTCCTCACCATTCGGGTATCTGCAAGGTGGGGAGTTCTCTTCCATTAGCTCTTCCTTGAGGACGTCCTCCTACATGGGTTCTTTCCCAGTGCTATGTGCAACGGCCTTGGCCTTGTGTTTCCTTGTTATTCTTGGTTGGGACGACTCTCCAACCGCTCTCTCCCGAGCCTGCCTTGTCTCTCTGATAGGTTGTGTAGGTTCATTTGGTGGGTTCTGTATTGGGTTCAGTACAGAGCATGAACCAGGGTGTGGAACAGGGACCAAACCAGGTGTAGTAGCAGGTTTCTTCCTTGCTCGGGAAATGGGGTCAAGTTCTGGTTCTGGTTCTGGTTGCTGTACTTCGGGAGATTCAATTTCTTCTTAAATTGGACAGCCCGAGGGGATAGTCACTTCAGATAGCTCATTTGAACTAGATATCTCTATTACCATGGGTGCCAACTCTCACTTTGTTGCAGACTTCGGCTTTGTGAACTCTTGGCTCGAGTTTTCATGTGGTCTCTATTTGTGCGAAAATATTGTTTAATGGTGAATCCTTGTATTTATACCCACCTATGAGTCCTGCAGTCATCATACAATGGGAGGTCAAGGTTTAATTGCTCATATGGGATTCTATAACGACGCATTTCTTCACTAACTCAGGAACTTGAGTGCTCTGCTGTACCTGTCAAAATAGTTATTGTAGTTATGTCGAGGACAATTGATGGGACTAAAAATCATGCTCTCTTTCTCCTTGTATCTCGTCGAATTAATGATGCTTAGCTGTCATAAATGCCTCAATATTTACTAGATATTTCACTTTAATGTTGGTTAGTTTTTCATTTCGTCTTTTTCCTGGACTTTCCACCTTTTCCTGCGCTTTGTGCTAGTTTTGCCACAGACGTGCGACATAACAGTTTCTGTCTCTTCACTTTTTGTCCCATGCATAGCGCAATTTTATCTAAGGACGTTATGACCATCATAGTATGGTTTCATGTGACTTCCATTCACCATACATGTGATATAAGTTCCATCTAGTCTCTACAGTTTTACTATGCTCACATCAGTGATGTGCACGATGACAAATGGTTCTAGGCAATATGTCTTTATTTTGCTTGGGTGTTTAAAAAAAAAATTCATACAACAAAACAAGTCCTCCAACTTTGAATGGTTTGACCCTGATATGGCGATCATGCCATGTTTTATGTCTCTGCTTCTCGATTCTCTAATGAAATACTATGATGAAGCATTCCTCTTCCATCTGAATGAGTTGCAACAACCTCTGTTTGACAACATCTTCATCGGTCATGTCTGTCAGTGCAAAAACCCATAGACTCGACACGACATACTCCATTAACACTATAGCTTCATGTCCATATACTAGTATGAATGGGGTGTGCCCTGTTAGTATTTTGGAAGTTGTGTGATATGCCCATAGCACAGTGGATACTTTCTGATCCCAGTCATCTCGATGCATGTTGCATACCTTGGTCAATGCATTTTCTAGAATCTTGTTAAAAGCTTCGACCGTTCAATTCAACTGAGAATTATAGGGTTTTGTATTCTTGTGCTGGATCTAAAAATATACGGCAAGCTCAACAATCATTTTGTTAACAAAATACATACCTTGGTCGCTGAGTAGAATTTTTAGACATCCAAATCTGGTGACTACATTTTCAAATAAAAACTTCACCACAGTCATAGCGGTGTAATATTTAATAGGCACGGCTTCATCCCATCTATTTAAATAGTCAGTCACAATGATAATGTACCATGCAACATTATTTTCCCTAGAGGACTGATCGGACCCACAAAATCAATAGACCATTTGTTGAAGGCTTGTAGTGTTGTTTTTTGGTGCAAGCGGCATCTCATCGCAGCGTGATGGTTTTCCTGTTCTCTAGAAGATATCACAACATCTGCAAAATATTTTAGTATGCATGTGTATGGTTGACCACCATAGTCCTATCTACAATATCTTGTGTATGGTTTCTTTTCCTACTTAGTGTCCTCCTGCAACACCAGCATGTGCTTCACTCATAACCCAAGGTCTCTCATAATAAAAAACAACAGGGTGCAGTATTTCATCCGCACCCAACTTGTAGAGGTGTCCAAAAATCAATGTGAAGTCTGCATCCCTGACTACAAAGTGTTTCTTCTTATTAGTGGAGAATCCTAGAGGCACATAGCATATACTGAAAAAGTGGATGATTGCATTAAACTCCTTGTTCTGATATTCCATCATAGTGACGGCAAATAATTGTGCGTCGAGCAAATTATCTTCCAAGATGGTTGGTTCTTCACCACTTTCTATCCTCAACAGGTGGCATGGTCCAACATTTAGTCAACCAGGTTTAACTATGACCTCAAAGTCAAATTATTGAAATAGGAGAAGCCATTGACATATTTTCCCCCTCAGCACTAGCTTGTTTACTAGGTATTTTAGCGCCAAATGATCGGTATACATCTGGAAATTTCGACCCAACAAGTAGTGTTGGAACTTCTGAAGTGCATAGACCATGGTGAGGCCTTCTCTTTATGTTGTTGTGTAGTTCTTTTCTTCCTTTGAAACTTTTCTGCTAGAAAAAGCAATAGGGTGGTAAAGCACACCCTCTCCTAGTTGTGTCAAGACTGTGCTGAGTGTGAGAGATGATGCATCGACATGAACGTGGAACTCCTTCTTCCAGTCAGGGAACACAAGTATTGGTGTAGTGGCCATATTGTTATTTAATTTTTCTGAAATTTCCTGGCAATTTGGTGTCCATTGAAACTTTGCATCTTTCTTCAGCAGTTTCTCCATAGGTGCAGTGATCTCTACATACCCTTTGATGAAATTCATGTAGTAGCCTGTATGTCCTAGCACTGATCTGAGTTGTGTGACTAATGTAGGTGGTGGTAAGTCAAGAATGTTCGAAACATTTGTTGCATCGACCAAAATATCATCGTGACATATGATGTGACCCAACGGCACACCAAATGGTGCATAGAATATACACTTCTTCGAATTGAGCATGATCTGATACTGGTAACAACAACCCAACATCATGCAAAGACTCTCAATATGGTCTCTTACTAGACCAAACACAATATAATGATCAAAGTAGACCTCAAGAAATTTATGAATAAAATATTTAAAAAAAGAGACTAATATTCTAGAAAAAATAGCAGGTGCATTCTTGAGTCCAAAGGGCATTACCGTATACTCGTAGCATCCCCATTCTGTGACAAAGGTCATTTTGTGGCAAACCTCCTTCACAATTCTGACTTGATGATATCCAAAGAAGCCATCGGTTAATGAATACATCTCTTGCCATCCGATGCTATCAAGTACTTCATCTATAAATGGTGTTGGGAATGGATTGTGCAAGCATGCATCATTCAATTTTCTCAGGTCGACATAGATCCTCACTTCACATGTTTTTTTCTTATCTTGGATCACTTTAGGGATGAGCCACTCTAATTCTTGAACAATTTCAATGATTCTTGTGTCAAGCATGCGATCTAATTCTTCTTTTACCTTCTCTCTATATCTTGGATTCAGTCTATATGGGAGCTATTTATAGGGTTTAGCATATGGTTGCAGGGGTATTTTCATCTCCCGTAGGTCACCGACTATTCCCTTCATGTCTTAGAAATTGGTAGGGAACAAGTCCTGATAGTCATGTACCAATTCTGCGATCTTTGTGACCATTTCTTTATCCCAATAATATCTTATATTGGCAAACTTTGGGTTCTCTGGTGACCCAATGTTGACTATCTTGATTTTCAATGACTTAAGGAACCGGTCACTTGAAATATCGCTTCCTTCTACTGTGTGTGTGACCTCTTATTCTAGTATTTTATGTTAGTCGGATCATTGTCTGTGTCTCCAGCTAGATTGTAGCAAGCCATCCATTTTTGAATGCTTGCACTACACTGCTGAGAATTGGCCTCTTCGATGAGTATTTCAACAAATATCTTCCCCTTTATCATTTGAAGCGCAACATCAACTATAGGTTTCTCATCAACAAGTTCAAATGTCTGCCTAAATCGCTTAGAGAGCCCTTCCAAATATTCGGTTCCTTGTCGCAACTCCATAGATGCATACCATGTTCTAGGTGTCATTTCCAATGTATGAATGAAATGATGGACCCATTCTTGTCACGGGTATTCTACAAATATGGTGTGACACTGATTTATGTGTTGTTCAAGGCTCAAAAATCTGGTGTATTGGTGGCTCATGGTAGTGACTTTGTCGCTGAATCTGACTCCATCAACCTTCTACATTATGTCTAGTATTTTATGAACTGCTTTTGTGTACCCTACCATCTAGTGGGTATAGCCTTTAGTACATGCTCTAACACAGACAAGTGCTGTGACTCTGTTACAAGGATTTCAAAAGTGGTCAGGAAGGTCACAATGTTGATGTATATGTAACTTCAGAATGTATTCTTCTATGTATTTTATATTATTGTAACCCGATGTTTATTCAGGGATGTTTCTATTATGTATTTGAGTCATGTGGTCATGCCCCGATGTTCCAATCGGGAGGATTATAATGTAAACAAGTCATATCAATTCATTGGGTATGTCCCCACTGTTTAGGGGCACTTGAGTTATTATACACTAATTAAGGTGTAGGCTCGAGTAATAATTATTAGGTCGAGCCTACGTGTGAAATGGTAATTCAAGTGAACGGACTAATATAAATAGAGAGGGTGAGTCTCTCTATTTATCACTTGTGAATTACATCACTTGCTCTCTCAAGTGTGGCGCGCCTTTGGAGAAGGAAATACTTTGGCTTGATAGAAGACAGAAGGCTGCTGTTGTGTTGGGAGGTCATCTTACTTTTTTGAGATCACATCTTGTGGTGATACTATCTTAGAGGAAGTTGAGGGGTTTTCTCCATTTATGGTTTCCCCTCCTAAAATATTTGTGTCTCTTGTCTCTTGTGATGTGCTTATGTGATTGCTGTGCTTGTTATTCTCTCAGTGAAACGATCTTAACATAATGCTAGCTTAAATGTTGAAAAAAAACTAACATGGTATCAGAGCTAACCTGAGAAGAAGACATTGTGCAGCTACAGGAACTAGGGCTTCCTATTTTTTGAATCTTCCTCCACATATTTTCAGCAAAAGTATGATAGGATGACTCTCCATTGAAGGGTGCATCGTTCTGTCGATACGGAATTCAATTTCAAGCATTTTCAGTTTCGATGTGGAAATTAGGGCTTTCTACAGAAGAGGAATTTTTGGGTGAGACCAGAATAGGATTTTTCTCCTCATCAAAACCGAAATTTAGAGACCTGGATCAATAAATTTGGTTAGGTGAAACTTTGGGAAAGTCAAACCCTAGTTTGACCCTGAGCTAGGAGAAACCCTAAATACTAAAACTGCTAAGTTTTGGTACAGTCGCTATATTCTGAGATTGGAGAACTCTCAGAAGCTGAAAATTTCAAGGGCCTAAGATAAAATCCTTATGAACACTGTTTCCAACGGGCAGCCTCTGTTTCGCTGTATTCCAGGAGATATGATCTCTCCAAGTTAGGGTTCCAGCCTCTTCCAGAAATCATCTATAAACAGGACACCTGGGGAGATCTGCAATATATTGGGCTACAGAGGTCCAAATGGAATTCCTAAAGATTTTACAGAAAGGGAATGGACTTTAAGTTCTGTGTTCCGAAGGTCAGACTCAGAATATGAATCAGTGACACGTGGCATGCCGTACAACTTCGCTGTTCTGAACAGTCCTGTAACAGGTCACCTTGGGAAAAGGATCATAAATCCCAAATGGTGAAACCAATTCTGATGAAACATATGGTGTTGGATCAGGAACATATGAGGTTACCTCAGTGAGAAATTTCAGACACATAGGATCAGTAATTTCATAGATATCATAGAAACAGTAACAGGAATTTCTGCAAAAGAAATCAGAAAATTAGGGCTTCCTGTTCCGGGAGTTTTCCTTCACTGTTTTCAGAAAAGGAGTACATTGGACAGCTCCATTTGAAGAGATCTATCTGTTCATCCAATCAGACATTAAATATTCCAAGTTTTGAAAATTAGGGTTTCTGCGACAAACCCTAGATCAGCAAACTCCGGGACAAGGGCGGACACCTCAAATCGGTAAGATCTAATCCTTTGCTATTTCCATTTGAGGTTCTCATTTCAAAGTGATCAGCTTGATGATAAGCTTGGTGAAGTTGACAACTTCCAAGCATAGAAGTATTTTATCTCTCTGTATTGGACACCTACATGAGCATAGAGGTTCCAGTTTCAGAGGGAGACGAGGCCAAAGAAGACATCATGCTCATGCTGCAGAGGATGATGAACCATCCAGAAAGAGATCCAGATATGAAAGTGAAGATTCTTCAAGCGAGGATGAATATGTTCTGATATCAACTCTCATAGGTAACATTACTCATGGAAGTGATGATTGGCTCATAGACAGTGGTGCTTCCAAACATATGAAGGGATTCAAGGAATCCTTTATAAGACTATCAGAACATGAATCACCTCACAAGGTGAAACTAGGAGATGACTACCAATGTCCAATAAAAGGTAGTGGGGAATATTCATACAAGCTAGACTCTGGTAAGTCTCTAACAATGAAAGAAGTATTGTTTGTGCCAGGATTGAAGAAGAACCTTCTCTCCATTTCAGCATTGATGCAAAAGGAATGCGGGCTGCATTCATAGATGGTCAAGTCATCATATGGCCAAAAGGAAAGACTATCGATGATGTGGTAGTGACTGAAGAACAAGAAGGAGGCTTGTATAAATTGAATGGATATCTAGAACAAGCCTTGATCCATGATACAGTAGAGCCAAATGAGCTTTGGCATAGAAGGCTTTCACATGTGCATTACAGAGCACTACCTATTGCAAGCAATGCTGTTGAAGGTATTTCTGAATTTCAAGCTATTTGAAGGGAAGAACAAAGTCAGAATATGACCTAAAGAAACCAGTTGAAGAATGTGAAGATCTAGAATGTAGAAACCATGCAGTCATAAGAGTCTCTCAAGTCAAGAACAACTTGAAGTGGTAAAAGAAGCGGTGAAGAATGCAGAAGTGGTGATGGCCACCTTGAATGGCCTCCCAGGATCGTGGAATTCATTCATTCAAGGAATGTGTTCCAGAAGGAAGTGATTACTTTCAGCAAACTCCGTGAAGAAGAAGAAGCTTGAATCATTAGAAGAGAAGAGAAGATGGGAGGAACTGAAGATCAAGCTCTTTCCATCCAAAGAAGATCCCTCAAGCAATGAGGAATATGAAGAACTCAACTCTTGAAGAACCTCTTATCCACCTCAGCATTTGGATAAGAAACGATGTGACTATGAATGAAGAAGACGATAAAGCTGAAGGCTCAAGAAGGAGTCTACCCTCGAAACAAATAAAGATAAGTATTCAATTGTTATTTCATTATATTATTTTGTTATGCATTTGTTTATATTCAGTTGTTGTATTATGCATGATAGGATGTTTGCATTAATGACAGCATACTACTAATATGCATGTGATGGGTAAGTAGCTCATGGTGCTATACAAATTCTCCATTGCTACTTATCTAGAATGAAACCTCTTTGCTGACATATTGGATTAGTGCACAATCTCAATGTTGTCCTGGTAGAGATGGAAGGCATCTAGAAAGTTTCAGTGAGATATGGATGAATGTTGTATTGGATAAAGTAGTTGCATGATCATATATTAATGCATAAGTATTTGCCAGTATGAATATTCCTTATGAAATGTTTCTAACCATATAAATGCATTTGACTTGTAGGAAATATTGCATACATAATTGCCTACAAGCAAAGAAGAATGAAGACTTGTTCTGAAGAACAAGTGACGACATTTCAACACAAAGAATATTATGATGAATGCAATGACATCATTGATGCAGAACCTTCCAGCCATGAAGAAGTAACTTAGAAGAAATGGAATACCAGTTCAAGAAGAATGATGTCAGAGCGCAGTATCGAGACCTGAAGAAAATTTCATAATTCCATCATGCAGTAGATGGAAACATCGTGGGATACAAAGCAAGATTCGTAGCATGAGGCTTCTCATGAAAAGAAGGACTAGACTACGAAGAGACATTTGCAGCCAGTAAGAGTTTAAACACATACATGATGAGCCTGATGAAGATCTTAACCTTTTCTACAAGGTTGAAGATGTAAGTTTATACACTAGATGATCACATAGAAGATTAGTAGCATAGGAAGCTACTTGTCACTCCGGTATAGAATGTTTCAGTGCATAGAGTACAAGAGACAGAGGGAGTATGATGCTATGTTTCAGAGGGAGTGACTACAGAATATCTTGAGGTTCGACATGGTACGACGGGATGGGCAGATTACTGATGATTCTAGGCTTTACCGAGAGTAAAGTGGATTCCAACCTTTGATCCAAGGTTGAAGGTGGAAGACTAGTGATGCTCCTGTTATGTGTCGATGCACTATTGTTCTAGGTATGGAAGTGTGGCAGAGTACAGATGGGATCTTCCTTGGACAAGGGAAGTATGCAGTAGAGATCCTGAAGAGATTTGGGATGATGGACTGCAAGGCCATGGCCTCACCTATGGCATCAAACCTGAATCTTTTGAGTGATGCTTCTTCAGATATGGTTGATGCTACGATGTATCGTCAGATGATTGGGTCATTGATGTACCTGACGAACACGAGACCAGATATTTGCTTTGCTGTGAACACCTTGAGCCAGTACTTGACAGATCTGAGAAGTGTTCACCTGATTGCTGGAAAGCATATTCTGAGGTACCTGAAGGGTACAATTGATTACGGGCTCAAGTATGATGCGAATCAGAAGATTAACCTGGAGGGTTATGTTGATTCAGATTGGGCAGGCAGTGCCATCGACAGGAGGAGTACTCCAGGATGTTGCTTCAGTATGGGATCAGGTGTGATCTCTTGGTTTAGCAGGAAGCAATCCTGTGTGGCACTAAGTATAGTTGAAGCAGAGTATGTCATAGCTTGTTCAGCTAGTTGTGAGGCAGTATGGCTGTGGAAGCTACTGTCTGATTTATTTGATCTCCAGTTGGATGCTACTTG
>LPNX010527970.1:145627-506017 GCA_001517045.1 Pseudotsuga menziesii
CGTATAGTTCCCATCAATGGGTGAGATATAAATAATGTGTGGCATGTATATGGAGGAGGTGGGAATCCCCATGCTCGTAACAATGTCAAAATAATAATGTGATCTATGCTCTATAATACAAGAGTTGATCATATACAGCTGATGATACATAGTGGTTGCCTCAATGTGAGGTTGGATACAATATTGATCTAAAGAACTGCTACATTGGACCCATGGTATTCTCATGGAATGATATATCTTCATGACTAATATCCTACTAGATCTAGAACGGTACATAGCTATATGGACTCACTGATGGAGAGTCAGTCTCTGTGGTACAAGTATGCTGCATCAATCAAAAACCTATATAGAAGCATTGTTGGGGCTTCTGAACACTATCTCCAACACAACCCAAAAATTCTAAGGAACGTAACCTGTTTAGGTCCCTTAAATAGACTCATCAATGTGCTAGAGTCAGGTGACATCTGGGATCTTCAACCAAATACTGCACTGATCACCACCCTGTACGAATCTCAATGGTGCGATGATGTAGCTGGAGTCGAGCACATGAGAAACAACCATCCCGAGAGGCACTAAGGACTCCTCTCAAGTTGTCCAAGGAACTCATCAATGAGGTTAACGAAACCAAGATATAGGGACCTCTAGGTCTAACCTCAAGAATATGTGTCTTGTTGTCGACAGAGGGAGACCTACCCCAGTTCAAGGTAATGGTGTTTCATTGACCACAAGCATGAGGGAGATAACCAAAAGATGTGAGACAATTTTCAAATTGACCCACTAAATGGGGGTGGGGGGAAGGGAAAGAGTTGAACAGGGGCAGGGGGAGTGTAGTAGACTCAAACTTCCTTTGTTCAAAGTATGATGGCATGGCAGACGAGGAAATGAATGAAACTTACTCATGGGAATGGGATCATAGCTGTAATACCGGGAATGTCACTGTAGATGGGAAATACTTGGGGGAGGTGGACACTTTTGATATTGATGGGATCCAAGGAAGACACATTGGAGAGTACTCTAAACAAAGGTGACCCAAAGTGGGAATGCTGCCAAACTATTTTCTGTGGGGTGGTTTCTAAAGACATCATTGTGGTACGATCTTGTGGATTTTTGGTGAGCCCAAGAAAGTAAATGCTCGATGGTGCTTTCAATTTTAGAGAGTCTGAAAGCATGAAGAAGACTCCAGTGGGGGCTCTTTTTCATTGGTAGTATCCTGTTCCTGAAAAAGGATAAAAATATACATAAGAGAGCTCGCCCATCCTTTGGGGGATGAGAGACTTCTTTACCATTGGTAGTCCAATCAGGCTGGAAAAGGTTAAACCTATACTAACTGGATAGTCATTCAAATACTTTTACGAGCATGAATGAAACGAAGTTTTCTCAACAATATTTTCTTGATGAGAAGGCTAGAAAAGATCTCAACGACAACCCATGGTGAGATTTTTCGTAAAGTGTGGCCCCTCTACCTAAGAAAGCATAAAAGTATGCAGAGGGGAACGTTCTTGGCTTGAATATGCCAAGGTGGTCCTTTTCATTTGATGGTCTACCTGGTCTGCAAAAGGAGGTAAATGAGATGATGTAGATTCCCTTTCCTATCCTTTAATGAGCGAGAAAGGAAGCAGTTGGGCTCGACAATCTTTTCATTCTTTTAGGAGTCAGCAAAGAGCTTAAAGGAAAATCTACTATGGTCAACCGATTATGGTGGCACAGGCGGTGCACCATGTCAAGATGATGGATAGTGGTCCAAATGTCATCTGTGAAGTATGGATGGAGCAAGTGGCTCTTAAACAAACCAATACATGCATGGGATAGATTGTGGTAGAAGCATGTGAGTTGGTGCAGCAGAGGCACGCAAATCAAGGTGGCTTTTGAACAGAGGTTAAGAGAGCTGTGTGTGAGTTGCAGTGGAAGGAATTGACTACATGTGATGTGTGTGGAAGTCTGGAAGCATTTATATGCCAAATACATGGTGTTATAGTGGATTTCACCACTCCATGTGAATCACACTTTGTATGGCCTTCCCCTGTCCCACTGCAGACTCTTTAGACCCCATGGACCATCTTTTATCCTTTGATGTTTCCTTGATCATCCCTAAAACTATATGAAAAATGATATACGTGGATTTTTACCCGATAACCACGTACATACGTGGGTTTGACCCATATAACCGTGTACATCAGGATGTGTGCATAATCCAAATCCTTTTGGAGTTTTCCTTGACATGGATCCGACTCATTCGACTCCTGGCCTTCCATATGCCTTGAGATCGCTCGGATTTGACAGTTCATTATCCCTTGTGAAGCTATATAAGGAACCCCTTGGTACATTGAAGGCATATAGAGAGATTGAAAGCAAAGAAACTATAGTCCATTGTTGCCAGAATTTATACTTGAGTCTGCATCCCTTTGTCCCTTTGGAGCACTTTTGTGTTCTTCCCAAGCTTGCCTTTTGCTAGTGAGCTTTCTATTGTGAGATGGAGGATTGAGGTGGTGGAGGCCCAAGTGGGGGATTCAGTTTCTCCAGTTTGCAGACGTGCCGTCAGAGGTTGTATCTATCTTGTAATCTCTGATTTATATTAATAAGAACTATCTTTTCCTATCCAATGATGTGTATTTGATTGAATATTGTATCCATTGGAATATGTCAAATGATTTTACATTATTGATTATATATGCTAGAATAGATCTAACACCATGATATATAGTATGCTTGTATTGTTTACTTGTTGTTGAGGAAGTATTATATCAATTCAAGCTGAAGATTGGAAAGTTCAATGGGGATCTACTTCAACCGTCCAGAATAAGGTATGAGGTCTGATCCTTTAGTGTTAGACATCTTATTTCTATTGCATATTGGGAAAGATTGATATATGGAGTCAAATATGTCTGTTGTGGTACCCCAAGCCATAGGAATTTCTCTCCATAATAGAATTGGTGACTCCACTGGGGAGTTCCTAGTAATTGTCCTTTGGGGGTGATTTTCTCGGCATTCAATGTATTTGAATTGCTCTTTCTCTCTTGTTTCTGCGTCGGGTCTGGGGGCATGTATGCCTGGTAGAGTCTGATTGGAGTGAATTTTGTCTCAGCCTGTCTATTTCCCTTGTGTTATGCACCTTTTCTTCCTGTACGCGGGTTTTTGATTTACAGTTGCGTATACACACAGTTTCCTCTCTGATTTCCATGTATACACGCGGGTTTACTATGAACAGTCGTGTATACCCTGGATTTTTCCCTTTTTGTGGAAGCTAATTGGTTGCTGGGTGAATGCTATTAGTTGCTGAGTCTCCTTTGGCACTTCTTGAGTCTATTTTGACCTCTGTTTCTGACCAGAAACGTTTTTTTTTTAGCCTAAATTTTTTTTTTATAGGAAAGTTCTTGTCATGGCATTTTCGATTTTTTGTTTGATATTAGTGCATTAGAGTTATTTTACCTTAGTGCTTTGCTTGGATGCTTTCTATGTGTGCTTGCAGAGTCTGGGGGTGGTAGAATCATTCTTTTGCTTTTTGCATCTCTTATATTTTCAAAAAATCCAAAAACATTTGCTTATCATAATGCATTGCATTTTGCACTTTGCATTGTACTTGCACTAGATCTAGATTTGCTTTGGAGTACTAGTTAGGACTTCATATAGGAAAAATTTTCATTCATCATTTGAAGAAGAATTGTGCATTTCACGTAGTAGCATACCCTGTTTACATGGACACAATGCATTTGGATTGATTGTTACGGTGTGCATTTTACTTCATGTTGCGTCATAACACCACTAGTTGCACGACCATATCCTATTTTTGAGTAATAAAGCCAACTAAAATCAACACTAATTAAAATGAATCACACTCTTTTATTTTCTAGGGTGCACCAACAAGATTAGGTTTTAGGATCTTGGAATAGTTCATTGTAAGTCAATTCTCCAAGGTCACTAAACAACAACATCTAGGTGTCTGTCCAGGGAGTGTGTGAAATCCTTGGTATAACCATCGTTCTCAGGATCCTCCTCTCAAATGGGAGTTAAGCACGAGGCAGTGTGAGTAGTTATTGATTGGGATGACCCCTAGTCATAACTGAGCAGCACCGGAGATATTTCCAGGATTGTATTCGTATCTAGGGGCTCTTTCAAGAGTTTCGGGCTTTGCTACCCTTCCCATATGGTCAATCCCGCCTGCGACTGTCCACCTGAGCTTTGATTATATTGAGGTCACCTTAGTGACCTTACCTAGGATATCGAGGGGGTACTTGTAGAGGTTATCTTATAGGTGTCCCGGCCGGGTTGGGGTCGGATAGCACAGTTGCTTTACGCGTTGAAGCTGAGGGCCACAATAATTGGTTACGTACCTCTGCTTGTTGTGTATGGGAGTCTCAGGCCTCTCCTAGGTGAGACATACCTGCTTCATTCGGGAGCTCACTTATCCATCCCTTGTTTGCTTGCATTTGGCTTTAGATTTTATTAGTGATTACTCTGTGCACGCTAGTTGGCCTAGGGTTTATGTAAATAGAGACTCTTTGCTATTTTTGTTTTGAGTCATTGTGGATTCGAGTGCGGTTCTACACCGTTCTCGTCGGTTAGCAGGAATTCTGCCTTCCACTTCTCCTCCTCCTTTGGGAGAGAGATATAGACAGTCTAGGTGGACTATGTCACACACTGATTCACACACCATGGAGGATCATTCAGAGACTATTCCTGAGCCACCTCCTCCCATTCGTGTTGACGATGGGAAATTTACTCCTACATACAATCCTTCACATGACCTAGCTGAGTTCGGTCCTATGATTTCCCAGATAGGATCTTTGCATGATAGACCTACTCACCCTAGGGTATATTCCCCATTGACACATTACCGGTATGGAATGCTGAAAGATGTCGAGACTCACTTTGAACCTGCCAGCACTAGCTATAGTAGTTATGCTACGACTGGTTTTCCTATGCATGATTTGACATTTCATGTTGAATCCAACTTTGAGCCTAGCACTATGCCTGGGGGCAATCCCATTCCTTACCTTGTGGAGAGGTTTGGGAGTACTAGTCACATTGCACCTTCCATCCCAGTGGTGGAAGCTACATCTCATCCCCCTCCTAGGTCTAGGGTTAGTGATACAATTAGGATACCAGGTCCGAGATGGGTAACGATAGGTGGTAGTACATATCTTATTACTCAGATTCCTTCGTCCTTGGTTTCAAGTTCTTCAAATGTACATCTTCCACCTTATCCATGTGGTCCTTCGAGCCGATATATGGCTACGAGTCAGGTCCATACTGCGGTTACTAGGCCGATTGTGTCTCAAGTTCATATACCACCTGCTGCTTCATGAGGCTATATTCACGCTTATAGTGGTCAGCTTGTTAGGTCCAGGGAATATATACCTACTTCTGGTATGTATGTTCCCCCTTCCAAAGCTTATCTTCCTACCTACGGAGTCTCCCATGGGACATCGCATGCGATGACCTATGGACCTTATTACAGGATTCAGTATGGACAGGTTTCTTCACCTTATGGAGGTGGGTATCAACAACCTGCTTACTCTCCTAATTATGGCTTCGTAGCTCCTACTAGTTAAGGTCCACCTTACTATGGTACTTCCACGTCACCTTATACGGGTCAGACAAGAGGAGGACACTAAGGCCAAGGCCATGGTGGTGCTCAAACCTATATGAACTAGGGAGTGGTCCATCGACCTCATCATCCTAGGCTCCCTTTCCTCATGACGCTTAACCTTCCTGACTTATCGAGACTTAGGAACGATCCTGTGGCTCATGACCCGGCTTGGTCGGCTGTCCCTACCAAGCTTCCTTTGGACATACCTAAGTTCGAAGGCAAACCGGGAGAGGATCCGAGCGAACACGTTACCACATTTCACCTTTGGTACTCTTTGAATTCCTTACATCAGGACTTATTCTGCTTGCGACTATTTCAACGCACCCTCACGGGGCCTACTGCGAAATGGTATATAGAGTTACCAAAGGGAGCTTTTAACTTGTTCGACGATCTTGCGATGACTTTTATTAATCAATTCTAGCTACCAGTGCACTATGATGTTGGTACTGAACTCTTGTCGACATTTCGGCAAGATAAAGCCACCCATATTTCTGATCATATTCAGGAGTGGCGTAGGCGGAATAGATTAATTAAAGCTTTTATATCACTGGAGTTCCTTCTCGAGTGGTTCCTCAAGTCTTTATTGACATATATCACGAAGGATGTTTCTACATCTGGAGTGCAGAATGAGGAAAAAGAAATCTTTAGGGCACAGGAACTGGGCTTGATTTATGCTCAATCCGGTTTGTTGTATGAGATTATTCCCAATGCTCCTCATTCTAGTTTTGATCCCAAGGTCAAACTTGGACCACATGCCGATGGCATTATGGGTTTTGCAACTGTGAAACCTGCAGATTCAGTTGCAAAATAAGTTAGTCAATTGTCGCTCAACCAGTCTGCTTCGGGACAAGCTACGGCTTTGTCTCAACCCACCCCAACAATGAATGTACTTTCTATGCAATCGTCGGACCAGAAGGGTAACCAGCAACCCAGACGGAATAGAAAAAAGGGTAAGAATAATAATCGAATGGGTGGGAATAGTAATGAGAATGCTACCGATAATGACAAGAATGGTCAGAATGCTGGTGGGTACAAGCAAGCGAAACGTAAGGTTAAGATCCCTTGCAAGCTATGTAAGGATGATCACCTCACTTACTTGTGCCCCCGAATTGATGAAGCTTCGAGACTCTTAGCACAAGGCCCAACTGTGCTAACAAACCCTTTACCGCATAACAAGAATATGAACTTGAAGTCCCAGGAGCAATCTAGTGAGAATTATCCACCAGAGACTAGTGCTCATGGGTGCATTAACATGGTTCGTGCTGCCAAGGTTGTGACTCATGCAAAATATTATGGATCATCACAACCCAACCCAGGCAAAGAACCTGATCCACCAGGAACCCCTTTGCGCATTGAGAAACCTACGGATAAACCTGAGGCTGCACCTCACATTCCTAAGGGGGTACTTAAGCGCTCAGGGAATAATCCAAATGCCCGAGGTGCCTAGAATTATTCAGTTGTCAAGGATTTGGGCCATACTCCCTGTGTGATGTCTGCATTGGAAGTGCTTCAGAGTTTTCCTTCGCAAAGGAAGGCTTTGCTTTCTGCTCTTGGTGTGAACAGCGATGATTCTTCCTCAGTGATCAAATTTGAAACCGCAGGTCATCAGCCTCACTTGCCCTACTATGTGTCGCTTTTGGTACACGTAGAATGTCTTAATATGATCGTTAAGCGCACTGTGATTGACAAGGGTGCTGCTACATCTGTGATGTCTTTGTCCTGTTGGAAGGGTATTGGTTCTCCTGAGTTGTCGAAATCAGTAACTATGTTAACTAATTTTGATGGGAGATCTTTTAGGATGCACGACATCATTCCATCCCTTAAAGTCTGTTTGGGGGGAAATACTGTTGCGATAGAGGTTGAGGTGGTTGATGCGCCCCTCGACTACAATCTCTTGCTGGGTCAGAACTGGATGTATAGTATGCAAGCCATTTCTTCTTCCTTGTTCCGCGTCATATGATTTCCACATTACGGGAAGATTGTAACGATTGATAAAATGTCATTCAAGAATTCCCCTATTACTGCATCTTCGGGAGCTTCGGTTCCGGTCTTTGAACACTCTCAGCCGACAACTGGGAGTGTGGGTGTAGGCATGTATCCATCCCTCATGGGAAGCTTTAGTTGTCTTGCACTGATCCTCATGATAGGATCTTGTTCCGATAAGGCTTCGACTTCTATGACCTCAGTGTCTTTTTCACACAACTCATATGGAATATCCTTGGATTCTTCCTACACTGAGTATTTCGAGTGAGCCTGTTGAGAACAACGTGCCGCTTCCTGCAACCATGATAACTTATCAATCCAATCTTAAGAATGTTGTAGATCCTTGTTCTTCCTATTTGCGGATGGAAGAGGAAGACCCCTATGTACTTCCAGCATGGGCATTATAGTCTTCTCATGCCCACGACTGTCTGGATACAGTTTTCCCTTCAGATGAAGTGATCATCGAGGCTATGTCAGGCGTTGAGCCGCCATGGGAGGAAATTCATCATAGATCATATTTCCTTCCACCGCTTGACCATTTGGAGCAGGAGGATTATAGGGAGATTCTTAGTCAGAGATTTGGTAGTCCCATGATTCCATTAAGCTCTCCTGGTCAGATGGCTGATGGGAACATGGTGAACATATCTTCCACGATTTCTATCAACATCTCTCGAAATCCTGGCACCATTGAGAATGTCTATATTGGGGCAGAATGTTCCCATGCGGAGATTCTTGAATATACCGAGCTATTCAAGGAATTCCGTTATATTTTTACTTGGTCTTATGATGAGATGCCAGGTATCGACCCTCGAATTGTCGAACATGAGATTAAGAATTGCCCCAACGCTAAACCTATTCGACAACGTTTACGCGCCGTGAATCCTAGGAAATCACCTGCCATTAAGGCAGAGATAGAGAAGCTATTGAAAGCCGGTTTTATCTATCATGTTCCCTTGACGAAGTGGGTTTCAAACCCCATTTCGGTGGATAAGAAGCAAGGAGCGATCCGAATATGCACTGATTTCCGCTATTTAAATCGTTCCTGTTCTAAGGATAACTTCCCCACACCATTTATAGATCAGATTTTGGATGAGTGTGTGGGTAGAGAGGTGTTCTCCTTTATGGATGGCTTTTCTGGGTATAATCAGATCCAGATTAAACCTAAGGACCAACACAAGACTGCCTTTATTTGTCCTTGGGGAACATTTGTGTATCGGAAGATGCCTTTCGGCCTTAAAAACACCGGAGCTACATTTCAGTGGGTGATGACCTTGATTTTCCACGATCTCAAGTCTATTATTGACCTTGGATGACCTTGCTGCTCATTCTCGTATGAGAATGCGTCATTCATATCACTTGAGATTGGTCTTCGAAAGATGTCGGCACTACTCGGTTCGATTAAATCCTCATAAGTGCATCTTTTTCGTGAAATCAGGTCGTTTACTAGGATTCATCATTTCAAAGGAGGGCATAAGAGTCGATCCCTTAAAGGTTGAGGCAATACTTCAGTTGTCTCCCCTGAAGAACATTCGTCATCTTCAGTGTTTGCAAGGTATGGCAAAATTCTTACAAATATTTGTGGTCAACTTTGCCAATTTGACTAGAGGCTTCATTCGTCTCTTGAAGAAGGATACTCCCTTTGAATGGGATGAGCGAGCCCAGGAGTCCTTCGATGCACTTAAGCGAGCCCTAGAATCGACCCCAATGATTAGTCCTCCGGATTATAGCCGTGATTTCCTATTATATGTGGCCACGTCTTTAGAGACGATTGGTATGGTATTGGTTTAGGAGGATGAGGAGCTCCAGGAGCATGTCATATATTATCTAAGCCGAAACCTTATTGACGCAGAGATTCGTTATTCTCATGTCGAGAAGCTTTCTTTAGAAACTGTACATGCGGTTCAGCGTTTGAGACATTATATTCTCCTTCGCCAGACCTTGGTTGTGGCCCATGTCAATTCGTTTCAGTTCATCCTCTCATGAAGGATGATTGGGGGAAAGTATAATAAATGGATTGTCATTCTGAAAGAGTTCGATCTCGAATTTGTTTCAGCAAAGTCGAAGAAGTCGTTGATTTTTACAAAGCTTATATCAGATTTCCTGAGCGAGGCCGAGGAGTTGGTTTGTGAAGATACGTTTGTTGATGAACACATATTAATCTCAACGACTGACCCATGGTATGGAGATATCATAGTATATCTGCAAACACATAGGACCCCTACTCACCTCTCGCGAGATGAACGACAACGATTACGTCACGTCTCTAAGAACTACCTTATAGTGGACAATACTTTGTACCGCCATGGGGTAGATTCCATTTTACGATTTTGTTTAACTCATGAGGAGGCTGAGGTTGTGCTGAATGATTACCACACAAGGGCGTGTGGTGGTCACTTATCTGGGATTTCTACAGCTCAAAAGATTTTGAGAGTGGGTTATTTCTGGCCATCAATCTTTAAAGATTGTGTTGATGCAGTCAAGAGGCGCCACCCTTGCCAAGTGTTCACATGAAATATGCACTCGAAGCCTGCCCCGTTACATCCCATTATCACTATCGGTCCCTTCACCAAGTGGGGGATCAATTTTATGGATTGCAACCCAGCTTTGGCTAGGGGGCACCATCATATTATAGTGGCTGTGGATAATTTCACGAAATGGGCTGAGGCAATGCCTACAGTAAAATTCGACGGTGAGACAGCCGCTCACTTTGTATTCAACCAAATCATTACTCGGTTCGGGATTCTGAAAGAGCTTGTCACTAACCATGGCTCGCACTTTCAGAACCGTATGATGGAAGAGTTGGCATCCAAGTTAGGGTAGAATTAAGAGCACTCCTCTTCTTACTACCCCCAAGCGAATGGACAGGTTGAAGCAGTGAATAAATCACTTAAGTCCATTCTCCAACGAACCATCGCACAGAGCAAGACGAATTGGCATATTATGTTATACCCTGCTTTGTGGGCATATCGAACCATGGTTAAGACTATCACTGGTTTTTCTCCATATCCCCTCTTTCCCTCCGTCTATGATGTGGGAAGCCCTCTGGTCGTCGTGGTCCCACATCTGCTCATGAATGGTAGATGTCGCTATGTGTTGTCATGCAAAAACATGTCTTTTTTATTCCACATAATCAATAAAAGACAAAAAAAAAATTAAATAACTCAAAAACCTTTGAAAAAGAGTGAGAGTCGAGATACTGTACCTATCTCTCCATATGCTAATCCTGGTGGCCATGGCATGTCCGGATCCCCCCGAAAATCTATCCCTCCATAGGGGTAGTCATCTATGGCAACAATCTGTCGTCGCCACCATGGAAAGAAGTCAGCTGGATATGGGTTTTCCACCCTACCACCCCCCAGTCTATGCATAGCATCTTCCCAATGTCATTGGGCCGAATCTTGAACCCCGTGGAGAGGAACGTCCACTCTAGGGCTCAATCCTAGAACATGCTTGAAGAAAAACATGCTCAATATGCTGCTAAACCTGAAGTTCCGTATCCTACCTGCCTTACACTCACTGAGCTGGTGTTTCATGTTGCTCAGTAGTGTAGTACTCTAGTCGTATATGGTCGGTCTCATACACTCCACCGCATAGAACATCAGTGGCTGTGAGGCCTGATGGAACGAGGCTAAGCCTGCTATCCTACCCAACATCAGTAGTATGGCCTTTAAGCCCAGCACCTGTATAGAATTGGTGCGGACTTGACTTCCCACCTTCTTAGTATCTGGGTAGCAGTACACAACTACGTACTCATCGATAGTAAGCCCACCGCTTGGCTTACCTCGGGAACGAAGGTTCACCACCTCCCCTCGTCTAGATAGACCTGTGATAAAGTATATGTCTTCCACCTCTATGGTGAGAGACATCCCATCTATCCTAAAGGACTCTGAGTCTGGATCCCAATAGTTTACCAGCATCTCTAGCAGTCTTGGTTTGTCCCTCAAACCACCAAGGCACCAAAACTTGTAGAGTCCACATGCTTGAAGAGCTTGTTGAGCCATCACGTCAGCCCTTACAGCTTCCTCTACTTCACCATGCTCGCGCTCTCTCCATTCTAGCACCATCCTCCAAGATAAATTGCCACATTGCCCATTAGATTCTTATAAATTCACTTGCACGGCGTCATACGCAATTGTTTTGCAAACAGCAGCGTATGTACGCGGGTTCTAGCCTATTTTCCGCGTATAGCCAGCCCTATACGTGGAAAAAGCTTCGATATCTGTGTGGGCCGCAGCGCTCATGTAGAGATGGCCTAAACTACCTCATTTCACCATGAAAATCAACAAAAAAATATATTAAAATGCATGAGAGCATGAGTAACTACCTGGAAGAAACGGTTGTGAATTCCGCTGGCTGGATCTTCTGGAATTTGTAGTTGAAAATCAGAGCTCCAATGGGTAAAATTTTCAAATGATTTATATTTTTTACTATTTATAGAAAAAATTTCAAATATTTGAAAAATTTTACCCCCTTTCCTATAGTTTTGATAGTTTCTAACCATTTTGGAACGTTTCTGACATAATTTGTGATGTAGAAGACAATTTTTAGTGTCATTTCAGCCATTGGATTGACCCATTCATACTGATCTCAGGTATAACGTCTACACTGGCATATAGGCTAGGTTCACCATTGTTTGCATTTTGCATGACCTTTTGACCATGTCACCATGACCTTAGGTACGAACCCACTCTATTATGTCACAGAACCTTCTTGCTACTTTAGAAGTGGCATAATACGAGTGGTAGAGCTTCACCTTACATGGGTACCCTAGTTAGCTCCTTATTTTCATGTGGTGCCCATGCCGACGTTTTCTCCTTTAGGGTGTGGGAGTCTGTTGTATAGTACTGTCATGACATTTTGCAAGAGCCTCATACTCCTCTTGATCTTATGCTAGCCTGTTTCCCTCTGGACTCCCCTTATGTCAAGTTGTGAATGCATTATCATGATCTTTTCCTGCCTTATTGAGCTTTATGCTGTCTCCCCTGACATTGTGTTTCAGCCATATAGCCTGAGCTTGTCTCATGTCTAGCCATGCAGAGCCATTTTTTCCTTGGCAGCTTGATTCCCTTTTTACCGGGAGGGGATTTTCCCCCGAGTGTCGATATCCTACACATGTATCCTTGCAATGAGAAGAGGTATGTTCCACTGCTTAGAACTAGTTTGTTTTCCCTTATGACACTCATCTCCTCCTAGTTTGTAACTATAAATTTAGTTTATTCTTTTTTCAAGCTTTTCAAATAACTGAAAAAGTCTAAAAAAATAAAAAAACCAAATAGCCAGACAAGGAAAGATGTTATCTTTGGAAGCTGTCGAGTCGTGTCGCCTTCGAACAGAGCACTGTATATCACATCCATTGGTTGGGTTATAGTTTGACTTAGGAGTTGTACTCATTTATGTGAGTTTATCTCCACCGACTGGTTAAGCTTCCAGTCCCTATGGAGCCTCTGTTGATGCCTCCTGTGTCACAGAGATGTCCCACTTTGTATATCGAGTCTATGCTGCCTTCATTCAGTCACCATACACCGTTATGATATTGTTCGAAGGAAGTTGAAACCTGTGTCGGCCATTCCTCAGTTATCTTGACTTTGCATCTCGCCCATTCTCAGTACAGTTACTGGTTCGTGCACCTTATGATCGATTCCTTCCACATTAGACAGCTTTGCTGAGTACCTCATGTTGGATGATGGAGGATGCCTTAATGCCCTCCTTCCAGCGGATTTCATCCCATCAACTTCAGATCATTTATTCTGGGATTGGAATCTAGAGTCCTTTTGAGTGTCTTGAGACTTGCAGTCATCAGTGGCAGGTTCTCTTGCCATCGACGGTTTCTTGGGAATACATCAATGTCCCCTGATCGATGGATTCTCTAAAGTGTTCAACCTCAACACATCTATTCACTCTTGTTAGTTTTCACTCTAGTACCTTGATTCCCATTTTCATTATCGGTGGGTAATCTCGCGTCTGTTAACGGTATACATCAATGACCAGTAATTAGAAGATGGACTACTATGTTCAACCTCGACACCTCTATTCGCATAGTAGGACATGTACTCGTAGCGGTTTGTGTAGAAGACCTTCCAGACTAGTGGCATCTCTTATATGCTACCTCCTTGATCGTGCCAGTGTTCATGAGATATCAGCTCTCGTGACTTCATTCCAGTGTATGTCAGATATGTCCAGCCACTATGGAGATCTTGATCTATTGTATATCTTCAGCCATTTTGGAGATCATGGTCCTTTGTATATCTTCATCTTGGAGATTCTGATCTATGTATATTGTACGTGGCGATGACCATATATATGATATCATGTATTATGCCTATTCATGGCCATTGTACTCTTATGTATCCGAGACTGCTATATGTACTTGCAGTTATATGCAGAGTTGTATCATTGTACTATGCTGATTAGGTGGCTGGTATTCCATTTGGGATCCTTCATCACTCCACTTCTGGGATGGACTTATAATGTATTTTGGCCATCATATGACCCCTCTGACCTCACACATTAGGGGGCATCTGTTATAGCGGATTTCACCACTCCAGGTGAATCACACTTTGTATGGCCTTCCCATGTCCCACTGTAGACTCTTTAGACCCCATGGACCATCCCTTATCCTTTGATGTTTCCTTGATCATCCCTAAAACTATATGAAAAATTATATACACGGATTTTTACCTGATAACCGTGTACATCGGGATGTGTGCATAATCCAAATCCTTTTGGAGTTTTCCTTGACATGGATCCGACTCATTTGACTCCTGGCCTTCCATATTCCTTGAGATCGCTCGTATTCAACCTTTCATTATCCCTTGTGAAGCTATATAAGGAACCCCTTGGTACATTGAAGGCATATAGAGAGATTGAAAGCAAAGAAACTATAGTCCATTGTTTCCAGAATTTATACTTGAGTCTGCATCCCTTTTTGTCCCTTTGGAGCACTTTTATGTTCTTCCCAAGCTTTCCTTTTGCTAGTGAGCTTGCTATCATGAGATGGAGGATTGAGGTGGTGGAGGCCCAAGTGGGGGATTTTGTTTCTCTGGTTCGCGGACGTGCCATCAGAGGTTGTATCTATCTTGTAATATCTGATTTATATTAATAAGAACTATCTTTTCCTGTCCAATGATGTGTATTTGATTGAATATTGTATCCATTGGAATATGTCAAATGCTTTTACATTATTGATTATATATGCTAGAATAGATCTAACACCATGATATATAGTATGCTTGTATTGTTTACTTGTTGTTGAGGAAGTATTATATCAATTCAAGCTGAATATTGGAAAGTTCAACGGGGATCTACTTCAACCGTCTAGAATAAGGTACGAGGTCTGATCCTTTAGTGTTAGACATTTTATTTCTATTGCATATTGGGAAATATTGATTTCTAGAGTCAAATATGTCTGTTGTCGTACCCCAAGCCATAGGAATTTCTCTCCGTAACACATGCAAGAGAAATAAGTCGTCTTCTGGACAATGGTCTAGAGATTTGCATAAGGTGTGGTGGATGAAGTAGCTGGCTATATGCTAAAATAAAAATGATGTTCCTTAACGGGCGATGGCCCAAGAAATTGCATGAATAGTGGTATGCAAGTGCAATGCAAGTACACATCTGCAGACACTTGTATCACCATGGTGTGGCTCCAAAATTGTGGTAACTTCTAGGGAGCGGTCCTAAAAATTACTTGTTAAACATTAGATGATGGTCTCATAACGAGATGGGAATTTGAACCCAAAGGTGTGAGAGGTGTCTCAAACAGGTTCCAGGTGACTTTGGATTAGCAGGTAATGGTGCTACCCCTGACTTGTGGTAAAAATGTTGAAAAACAAAAAAGGACAAGACTATGTTATAAGAGACTCATAATGGTTATATCAGGCATAGACTCTCTTGAGGCGGACCCTGTTGTGCAAATTTTTCAACAGTCGACTATTTGAGTCAGCAAAGAGGTATCCCCCTTGCTAAGATGAAGGTCATTGGCAAGGTCAGCTGATGGAATTTGGTATTTTATTGGAAGAACTGATTCCACACTATGGTTTAAAGGGAATGGGGTAAAACTGAAGGCGGTCTTACATATATCTCTGTCATCGCATAAGTGGTGCCACGATAGATCAGATGGATCTTCCATAGCTGATGAGACAGAAGGGTAACTGGTGCTAGAGATCATGTAAATTGTATTGGTTTTGGTTTTTGTGGCCTTGCCCCTAGTCTCTGTTGGAGGAAGAGGGGCAGGCCTGGAGATGGGAGGAGTCTTTGATGGACCTGGAGGTAGGTGCAACATCATTTCAATTGGATGGACATGATTCAACACATCTTGGGGCCTTAGAGGTAGGGTAGGTGGTTTAGAGTACCACATAGGATCTCCCATTGTGAAATATTGTGGATTGCGGGTTCCCAAGATAGACTTACTCATGATCCCGAATGGTAGGAAAAGGAAAAGGAAAAGAAAAAGGAAAATGATCACGTTGATCAGGAATGAACCCCACTATTTCCATAGTAACTGAGGTTGAGGTTGCAACTGAGGTTGCAGCTATGGTTGGGGAAACAATGAAAGAGACAGGTCCAATGGACCATCGGTGATGGTGGAGACAAGAGGATCGGTAGAACTAGACATCATGTAGATCGACATGGTGTTTGAAGAAGGAGATGGGCGATGAAATTATTTGATCAGAGTGATCTCATATTCAATGGAATGTTGTCGAAGTTTGGCTAGAGCCATTCGAAACTTGGAAAAGTCTTGACAGTGGTGAGAATAATGTCCATACAATCTACAAAGGACACAAGCATGGTTTGTTCTCAGTGACTTATTTCTTACTATTGGTGTGCTTGGAAGTTCAACCACGGGGAGGTTTTTGGTTGTATCCATGGCATCCAAATGTGCATGGATCATTGGAGTCTCAGGTAATTTTTGAGTCGGATGGCCCTGTTCTTCGCAGATAGTGCAAGGCAGGATCTGTTGAGGTTCTGTGGTAGCTTTAGCGTTCTTTCCCTTGGCCATTTTTTGGTGGGGTGGTGTGGGTGCGGTGGTTGGTTTTTTCGGGCTGGATGGAGGATGAGACTTGACCACAATGGGTTGCATGGGGGTTAAGACTACCAAGGGAATTGGTGGTTGAGCTGGTGGATCAATATACCACCTGGGAATTCCCAATGTAAAGTTGGGTAGGTTTAGGGTGGCCATTATTGGCTTTCTCATGACACTCCGATGGGGGAAAGAGGAAGGGAATTGTATGGACTGGAGAGGATCCCAGATAACTCCCTGATGGTTGTATGTGGGGATGAGGTTGTGGTTGGGTTTGCGCATAATGCTATGTCTTCGAATGATGTTACGGTTGCTATTGATGTTGTAGCTATGGATAGTGTTGTGGTTGAGGTTGGGGATGCGGCTGTGGTTGTTTTTTTGGTGCATCGATGCTGGATGAGAGCATGCACAAGTCTATAGTCTCGTTTGGTGTCAGTGGTGGTGACACTAAGGGGAAAGGAGTCATCATGGTGGTATCGAAAAACAACTCAGGGCCCAAATTCAACAATGGGGAGGTTGGTATGTTGTCAACCATGGTGTTGACTGCAGGGATAACATTCACGTGTGTGGTCATCCCTTGCGGATCAATGGTGTTAATCATAGGGATAATGTTGGTGGGTGTCATTAGCCCTTACAGATCATGATAATTCAGTTGGTCAACCATCACAATTTTCCCTTCATGGGGAAACATCATGAGATGGAAGACAGTTGATGCTACGACTCTCATGACATACATATAACTTTTTCCATGGAGAAGGTTATAGTCCAATTGAGCGTTGACAACCTCTATGTCAATTAGAACTGTCTTCTTGGATAATATGATGGGGATTTCAGGGAGGATTCCTTGGGATTTAGTGGGATGGCCATTATGAGCCCACATATTTCTGGAGGATGGTTGTAGAATTGGGGATCCAAGTTTCTACCAAACTAGGGTAGAAATAATGCACGTGGATGCCCCCTCATCCACTATGCATTGGTACACAACCAAATTATGGATAGACACCAGGATTTGAAAGGCAATGCTTGATGGCATCTGTAGTTATCCATTCTCCGTATTGAATGTGAGCAACTTGGAGTTCTAGGGGTCTACAGCCCCAAGGGCGGCTAGTAAGGATTTCCACTGTATTGGGAAATTTTTGAGTACCTCAAGAGCAGACATGGTGGTAGGTGTTTGGGCCAAATCATCCACAATGCTGTAGCTAACAGCAGCTCTAGCCGTGGCATTATTGGTAACCCGACGTATGGGGGGCATGGGAATGAGGGTAACTGAAGAGGTGCATTGACTATTTTAGACGTTAATGCCACTGATGTGTAAGCAGGTTCGTTGTTGGTTCCGTACTAATTTTGTCTAGTTTGTAGGTTGACCTCTTTAGTTGTCATAGCTAGCAGGTGGTGGAAACCTGTTTTTGCCATGGGAGGTGGCCCATGAGCGTTGGGATTGGGTTGGGGAGGGGGTGTGGTTACCACCAATCCTTACACTGGTAACGGGGTTTGGAGCACCATAGGAGGAGGTCCTTGTCGTGTCGGGTTGGGTTGGGCTTGGTCCGTTGTGTTGGTGGCATGTTGAACCTCATTCCTAATGGCCTGCATAATGTGACCCATGAAGGGACACTCAAATGTGTAGTGCCTGTAGACCTCATAGAGTGTACATGGTTGGTTTGTATGCAATGAGGTGTTGCATCTTGGTGTATTTGGTCATGGAGGATTTTGGGCTGGTCAGTTTGCTGTGGCATTGTTGGGAGGGTTTGGTAATTTACCACCTCCCTACGGTTTATTGTTGCCTTGGTTCTGGGGTTTATTATTTCTAGCTTGGCCTTGTTGATTATTGGGGGCTGGTTGGTTGGGACAGTTTTGTTGTGCAAACACCTATCCGAATGGAGCGGGTGAAGTAGGGGCAGGGGCTTGAACCGCTTGCACTGGTGGTGCATAGTAGATTTTGGTGGGTGGTAGTGCCACAAATGTGGGCATTTTTGTTGTGTATTGCTGTGTTGGCCAAGCCAAGGCTTGAGCCTGCTGCGATGGTGTAGGTTGTGCATAAGAAGTTGTGGCTTTGGACTGGGACATCATTCTTGCATAGTCTGGAGTTTGGTTTTGTAGGCAACACTAGCAGTGTTGCTTGGTTGTGGTGGTAATGTAGGTGGTGTTCGACAGTGATGTGGTTGGTGAGAGACCGAGCCTATGATGCCATCTGCAGCATGGGATTCCCCCGGTGCATCCCAGTAGGAGGTGCCTACTCAAGGGGTGTTTGGAATGATGGTGTAAAGATATCGAGACTATGCATAGATCAGATGAAATTGTTGGGATTTCAGTATGGCCTCCTCTTCAGATTGGGGACATTCAGATGTGACGTCCTTTGTTATAGGTGGGAGAAAGGTTTTAAGGGACCAATCTAGGAAGATCCTATCATCAGGTTGTATATTACACAAACTATGGCATCACTTCCACTCATGGATGTGGTCAGTTATGTGGGTAGTAGTGTTCTAGTGGCAAGATAACAAGATCTCCACCCCTTCATCATATCTAATGGGGAGTTGGAAATATTGTAGGAACATGAAAACCAGGGAGTTGAAATCTGGGTACTTGGCTTGTGGTAGCTCAATGTACCACTTGGCTGCAGCACCTATGAGGGTGCATTGGAATAGTCTTAGCCTGATTGAATCATCTACGATGTTGTTTGATGAGCACCATAGATGAAACATCATGATGTGGTTTTGGGGGCACTCCAATGCCTTCCCTTCAAACTTGGGAATATCTGAGGGCAGTTTGGTTGGCATAGGAGGCCAAAAAGTTTGATAGTGGATAGGGTCATTTGTGAACCAAGCCAAATCAGGAAATTTGAGATGTTCCATGAAAGGGAGGTTTGACCCTAGGTTGATGTGAGATGGGGAATCCATAGTGGTGGGTTTTGCAAGTGCATAATGTACCTGCATTATTGGGGGTACTTGTGGCACCATTGTGGATGGGCCAGTGCCCCCAAGTGTGGTGGGAGGGATAGTGTGGGTGGAAGGGACACTGCTCCCATGTATGACAGGAGGGAAAATGTAGGTGGAAGGGCCACTTCCCCCATGTGTGATAGGAGGGGCAGTGTAGGTGGAAGGGCCACTTCCCCCATGTGTTGCAGGTGGGACAGCTTGATTGGTCAATATGGGTGGTGGAAGCTGACTTATCACAGTTTGCATAACCATACTGGGGCCACCTACAGGGTTGTTGGTGAGATTTTGTGGTGCAGACATGGGTCCACTAGCAATTGCTATGCCAAAAAATGGATCCAGGTTTGCAACAGCCATGGGGCTTGATGGTGCAGTGCGTAGGTCTGGTTTAGACCGATATGGGTCTGAATCTGAATCAGACGTTGTGTGGCCTTCTAATGGTGTGGGAGGTCATCGAGAATGGTCTCAATGATGTCAGTTTAATGACCCGAACTGTGGTGTTTTTCCTCTTAGGCGTGAGGAATAGCATGAGGGATCAACTGTGTTAAATTTGAATGTCAAACTGGTGGTAATGATTATTGGACCTCGTTTTCAATGGATTCCTATTGGATGTAGGTGGTCACTCGACCACCAAGACTTCCAGAAGACAACACTTGGCATTTTCCTCACAGGTGTGCTACTTAATCTATGGGGGTCGTTGCCCGTTTCTCTTGGCAATTCCTCTCAGTGGCCAGTTACTTCAGGGTTCCTGTGGTACTCCTCACAATGAGTTTCTGGGATGAGCCCAAGTACTTCCCATGGTTAAGGAAGTCAAGGAATTATGTCCTCAAATACTGCATATTTTTTAACTTAATGTAAATTTGTAAATTTTATTGGCTCTCTTAGCATCATAAACTGAGTTGGGTTGATTTATATGGTATGGTGTGTATGTCTTTTCATTTTTCTGTTATATCCGGTGGCTGCAAATGGTTTATGAATATTTCGTAGAGTTCATATCATTTTGGATGAAAGAAGTAAATCGTAATCAGAAATGTTTTAGATATATACCATTTGTAATCCTGAATTGCGATAGCCTAACTAGGTCACTACCTTACACCTATATTATTCTTCAACCAGGAGAAGGTGCTGAGATCTCAACATAATGGGACTAAGCCCATCTGTATATCCATAGGTCACCTTCAGGATGCAAGGTTGGTCAAGAGGGAGGACGCTAAGCACCATGAGAAGCCCTCCTTCTCTACACCCACTACCTTCCAAGTCACCCATTTTTAGTGGCTTCGAACAATATTAGGTGAATTCCCTATTACTATACGAGCAGTTCCCTTCGTCTTGTCCTAGAATACCTCGAAGGGTGACAACTGGGTAGAGGAGGAAGGGTTAAGCAATATTGTTTATTTTAAGTGAGTTTTAGTCAAACTATGTTCATTAACCCATTAGGTATTTAATTTACACTGTCTTCTATAAATGAAATGGACATAAACATAAATAGAAACATAAATAAAATAGTTCGAATGGACAAAGGTGGCTGATCTGCACTGACAGTCCTTAATTATTAAAAAATTGAATTCTGAGTGACAAATTGCACTTTTCGGGTTAAATGTAGCGAGGGGGTCACCAAATTCCAGAAACAGGTGAGGGGGTTGTTCAAATTTTGTAGATAGAAGCGGGTTGTCTTCTAGAAGGGGGTTGTACCTTTCGGGGCTAAATAGGTGACTTGGTCACACCTGTGAGGCTTAAATGAGTGACCTAGTCCCCTTTTAGGCCCCAATAAGAGGGACCTGCTCTGAAAAGTGAAATTTATTTGACCTTGAGTCAGATCCGGATAATAGTAACTTGTACTGTGTCCAAATGGACTCGTATTTTCCTTGTGGAGGTTTAGAAGTAACTGAAAATGTAAATAAACAAGAATATAAGCTAGATTCAATCAGAAAACTAAACTAGCAAAAAAACTGAACTAAAAATTGAAATTTTAAAAATATAGACCCAGAGATCCTGTGGGATCGACCTCATATCGTCGCCAGTTTTGTAGCAGGGATTTGTCCCTTGCTACTGTGCAGGAATGGCTACCTTCCATATATACGATGGAAGGATAGGTTCCTGGTGGTGAATGCAGAAAATGAAAGGAGAAATGTACTAGGACAGAAATGAAAGATAGAAAGGAAAGAACCCTTCTGTAAACAATGTTAGGGTTCCACTCCAATACCCTGCATACAACTGTTAGAACCAAAATACCTACAAAAACATGTTAAACAATAAACTTGCAAACAAACAATGGATTAGATAAAATCAAATAAACAACACAAAACATCAAGTTATACCTTCTCTTGATGGAATGGCTAACCATGCCCTAGCTTGGAGAAGCACCTATCTTGAAAGGGGGAGCTATGGCTCAATGGAAGGAGGGAGGAGAGGGAGTGTGGGTTTCTTGAGAGACAAAGGGTCTCAAGGCATCCACTCAAGTAGCATAACAATATGCAAGGGAGAAGTGTTTTGAGAGTGACCCCCATCCCTCTATTTATAGCTTTTTGGGGGGATTTTTAGGGTTTTAAGCCTCTGGTTGGGGCTTTAGCCCCTTTTTTGGGATTTTAGCGCCTTCTTCCCTATCTTTAGTTCCTTTTGGGGTTTTTAGCTCCTTTTAGGGGTTTTAGCCCCCTTTTGGAGGCTTTATCGTTTAGAATAACTATTTAGGCTCTTTTTGGGGGTTTAAAGCCCTTTTGCTCATTCTTAAGCCTTTTTTAGGGTGTGGGGGTCTAATGGGGTGAAATGAGGGTCGTGCATGGGTGTCCTTGGGTGGTGTAGGCCATGTAGAGCTGAGTGAGGGAATTTTAGGGTTAAAACCCCTGAGCCCTGAGATACTAAAAAAAATAACCCTTTCCATATATAAAGGTTAGGTGATAATATCTCTACAATCTATGTTGCAGTTACTCCCTCTGAAGTAGAGATTTCTTGATCCCTATATAATTGATCATTATCCTCCATCTGAGTATTAAAATATTATACTCTATGCGTTGATACATCCTACACTAGAGTGACTAGTAGTCTTGCCTATTTTTGATCTTCAACGTATCCATTTATCTATTAAGGTCACTAGATACCAAGATATTAAACTATGTTGCAAGTTCCCTCTTGCACCCATCTATGAGCTCCTTATCTTCAATCTTGTAGCAAATATTGAGATGTCATCACTATAGGTGATACTCAAACTCATTGTGTCATGGGTTCCTTCTCATCATGTACAAAGAATGATTGAATTTGTACACAAGTGGTTCTCTATAAAAAGTCCCAAATCTTATAGGTTGCTTGACGAAGGAGTGAGTATCAAACTATGAATAAAAGGAGGGAGTTCATGCCATAACATCAAGCACTGTAAGATCCTATTATTTGATAATCTATTATGGAGATTCAAGGAATATGGTTTCGACAAGGGAGGCCTTCACCTCTCTTGATGCTTCGAATGGTACCAAAAGTATTTTGGGAGATGAATCCAAAATTGAAAGACAAGGAAAAGCTAGAATAGTTTTAGACCATGGTTTCTTCAGTAATGTTTTGTATGTCTCAGGTCTTACTACCAACCTCTTATATGTCTATCAAATAACCCACATTGGGTCTCCTAACAAGATTTTGTTCACTAACAATGATGTAGAATTCACTGAAATTTCCAATGGTTGGTTCATAATGAAAGTTTTTTTTTATTATAGATCCAAAGTGTACAGGTTTTCACACTTTATTCCCTTCTCAAGCCCCTCTTCTCTCCTCTCCCATGCCAATGAAGATAGCAAGTTATGTCATGGGAGTTTTTCCATCAAAACTACAATTTTATTTTTGATTTGTGGGATAGACTCGATGGTCATAGGGATTCCCAATATCAACCTTTATAAAGGATTCTGTCAAGGATGCATATTAGGAAAACACTAAGAGAAAAAGTATGAGAGAGTCATTCATCAAAGATCCCATGCACCCCTTTATCTTGTTCATAGTGATATAGCTGGTCCATTCCCACATATATCAATGAGTCAATCCAAATATGTCCTAACCTTTATTTCTACATTTTGTAGATATTGTTGGGTCTTATTCCTCAACTACAAGTCATAACTCTTCGATCTTGTTAAGGGTTTTAAATCCCTAGAAGAGAATCAATTTAGAAGAAATATCAAAGCTATCAGATCTGATAATAGTGGCGAATATTTCAAATCTTAATTTATACAATTTTGTGAATATCAAGGTATCCAGATGTGACATTCAATTCCCTACACACCTTAGCAGAATGGTGTTGCTAAGAGGAAGAATAGATCTATCAAAGAGATGGATACTTGCATCACAGAGTATAAATATTTTGCAGCATAGTTTTTGGATGAATAAATCAATTATGTAGACTATATTCACAACATGACACCTCATAAATTCTTGGATGGAATCACTCCTTTCAAATATTGGAGTGGACACTAACCTTATGTGTCCCACTTCAGGATTTTTGGCTATTACGCTTAGGATAGAATTCCACTAGAGAAGAGAAGGGACTTGCATCCACAAAGCCAAGGATTCCTATGTTTTGTATATCTAGAAGATTCCAAATTTTACAAACTATTAAAATTCATAACGCAAAAATATTTCATCAAAATGAGCGTTCAATTCAAAGAAGAGCCCATGACAACAAATAAAATTGGAGAATCCTCTTCACCACCACCTATGATTGTAAGTGAAGAATCTAATGATATTTATGATTTTTATATGTTTGATAATGAATAATTGGTTGCATATACAAGAACTAATACAACACCTAAATGGGTAACAAATACTATACAAGGACATGGGGAACTAGCAGGGAATCCTAATGATCCTAAGAGAACTAGATCTTAGTTTGAGAGTGACCTCCCTATCAAGGATACAAAATTTGATTAAAATTGTTGTATGAAAATTGAATATGATCCATAATAATATGAATAAGCCTCAACTAATCTCATATGGCAGGAATCCATGAAAGAATAATTCCATTCTCTACAGAAAAATGAAACATGGGATCTAGTCAATCTCCCACCTAGTGAAATGCAAATTGGTATTCAAAATAAAATTTTCTGCTGATGCATATATTTTGAAGTACAAATAAATGTTAGTGTTGAATGGATTATCCAAAGTAAAAACATTGAATACAATGAGACATTTGCAGAAATGGAAAAGATGGAGCCAATAACACTAGTTTTGGTAATTTCAACATCCAAGAAATGGGAGTTTCATCACATGGATGTAAAAAGTTCCTTCCTACATGGTGATCTAAAAGAATATATATATATATATANAGCTCCCAGAGCTTTCTATGCCAAGATAGATGGTTTTCCTGCTGTATAAAAACTTCAGTGAATGAAAGTATGATCCTAATGTCTATATGAATATGATTCATGGTTCAATATTAATTATTGTTTTATATATTGATGAAATTTTGATGATAGGATGTTCCATGAAAGAAGTTGCTTTCTTGAAAGTTGCTTTTAACCAAGCTTTCTCCATGACTGATTTGGGGATCTTAAGCCAATTATTGGGGCTTGATATTTCCCAATAAGCCTTTGGAATCAAAGTACATCATTGCAAATATGCTTTAGACCTACTAGATAAGTTCAAAGTGAAATATTTCAAGTCAACCAAGACTACTGTCCTTTGAGGAGTTAGGCTTGAAGATGCATATTTAAGTCCTTCGATGAACATCACCCTATATATAAGAAGCTAGTAGGTTATATTCTCTATATTACTCACACTCAACCTGATATTTATTATTTAGTTATTTTTCTAGATAGACACATGGATTAGAAATATTAAATTCATTGGAGGGAAGGAAAAGGACTCTTGCACTTTGTGCAAGGAGCCAAGACATATGGCATTCACTATGTTGCAAAATGTTCTATAGATTTAGTTTGTTTTACTAATTATGCTTGGGTTGGAGATGGAACTAACCAAAAATCAAATTTTGGATATGTATTTATGCTTGAATATGGGACAATATTGTGGTTAATTAAAAATCAAAGTTCCATTAGACTTTCTTCAACAGAGCTAGAATACAGAGGAGCTGTGAATGCAACTACTCACTGTTTGTGGTCACTGTTGGCGAAGACCACCAACAAAGCTTCATCATTAGGGGTTCCCACTATGTCAATGCCCTGTAGTGCAATATCCTTGAGCACCAACCTAGACAGGTTTTAACCTTCTCGGCAACGTCCGCAGAGTAGACAAGGTCTCACCCAAGGCATTCAAGGGAGATCTGTCAGAATCGAGTTTTCGACAGTGGGGAAGGAGGATATGGGGATCCGATGGAGGGAGATCATAACTTATTCAATCCTCATACAGTATCAAAATATCGCAAAATTATTCAAGGAACATCATAGCGCACTAAGCATAAATTATAACAACTTAAAACCAATAGATGACATTGATATAGTAGGAAGAGGTTGAATCACATCTATAACATGTCATTTCAACAAAACAGAGATGTAGAATCACAACAGATCTATAACAATCGACAAGGATGTAACCATACACATTGCATCATATATTCATCTTGTGCAAATACACCACATTACATAATCCTTCTCCAAAATCGGAGACTACATACATTAGAAAGAAGCCTAGATAGAATCACAATTAAGACAAGAAAATATCCATAAGAAAGATCGCACCAGATCATACCCCTTGCAATCGCACATGTAATAAAATTGTTCACAATTGCTGACATATGATGCTCTATCTCTATGTATCCCTCCTATTACTCTCCAAAATAGATCTATAAATAGGCTTATCCCTTTACATCAAGGGTCCACTAGTAACTGACTTCTAACCGCTACTGACCTATTAGAACAAAACTTGGTCAAAAGTATTAAAAAATAGTTATTTTCCCACTTATCACGCCAATATTCCCTTGTGTGCTACCGCATGAGCTTGCATAGCTGTCGTGATTCTACGCAACTCACTTGTCCCAAACCCCTTTCCAACAGCCCCCCAACACAATTTTTTGGCTTGCCCTCGAGCCACATTAGGTTGACAGGGTGTGTGTCGACGTCTTGTCCTTAAAATCTTGAAACTGCTACACAAATTCATGAACCTGTAGCTAGAATTGACTGGCGATACTATGACAATTAGTCATATTTTGTTGGACAGGGTGCTCCTCACTCACCTTGCTATCAACCATGTGTCACTTCTCTTGAATGACCTAGAGCATGGCGATGGCCTTAACAGTGAATTGGCCACCAATTTCTTGGAATTCGTTGAGCTGCTTGCATCGCTTTTGCTGGCGTTCTTATGCCCTGGAAGATCGCTATTGTAGATCCTTCAGCTCAGTGTCTTGAGTGATATGCACCATCAGTGGCATGGCCTTCAGTGACATCTTCAAGTTTGTCAACTGACCCTCTGCTTCTTGTACCTATGCATTCAGCTGATCAAGCTGCTCATCCTAAACAATACTTTACCGAAACTACGTGGTTGTATGAATAATAATTTTAGCCTCTTGTTCCATGGTGCCGAACTGAGTGGAAGTTTCATCAATGGAGGTGTCGCACTCCACAACCTGCTTCAATGGTGTTGTGGGTTGTACCTTGGCCTCAAGCAGCAAGTTAGTGTCCTAAAGCTGAACCAGTGTCTGCCCCAATCGCTTGGCCTTTATGACTAGGGTGAGCACTGAGGTGCTGTCAAACATGTTCTAGAAGGCATCAAAAATAGCCTGCTCAACTTCACTGCACCTTGCACACAACTGTGCCTGCTCAAAAATTAGGCGGTACTGCACCTTCTCGATCTCGGTAATCTCTTCGGCATCCTTACATTGCAACTCGGCCTGTGCTTCCTTCAGCTGGTTTATTTCCTGTAACTTCTCCTCTGATAACTACATGTGGACCTGGTGCAGCTCCTCTGCTTCTTTTTGTAGCTTTACAGCGGTATTGTTGGATTGAACATAGCCCTCAGTCAAATCTATTTTCCTTGCTGCCAATTTCAATGCAGCACCATGCTGCAACTCGACCAATGCTGTAGCAGATAGTTTGTTTAGATCCAACATCACACTCTATATCAGGTGTAGCTACTGGTGCACTTCTTCATTGCCGTCATCAAACACAGTCAGGGGAACTTGTACGTTCCTAATGTGGGGCTCAATGATGATTGATAGGATGTCCTACAGCAAAGGTCTCACCAATGGTTTCTTGGAAACAATATAAAAAATGGACTCTAATGTACTTCTTACCGCACCAAATTCTCGTGGTTAGATTCATGAATTGCTGTAGTGGTAGCCATAGATGAATATATGATGGCATTGATAAGTCACTCCAGCTGGTCATCCATCCCCATTTTGGCACCACTGTTAGCCTCGTACTCTTGTTTCCACTTAGTGCACGTCTCCTATCGCATTCTCTACATGATATCTTTCAGATGAGTCGATGACTCATTGTTGGAGTCATGGGTGCTCAATTTCGGTGGGGAAGGGTCTTTAGGGATCTCTGGGGGTAGATCCTTCTCTAACTCCTCTTGACTTACTGGAACACACTAGTCTCCTGGTGAATCTTGTACAATAGCATCCAACTCTTTTGTGGTGACCTTATAAGGTAATGGTATCCACCGTTGATCAGGATCACTCCTGGCCTAAATATGAATGGAGTGGGGTCCAATAGAAAATTGAAAGATCCACTTATACTTGGCCATAGCATAGCAAGAGTCTCTAGGAATGGAAATAGAAGCAGTTTGTAGCACTTCCCAATAGATCTAGAAATGAATAGCGTAGCTGGTTTGGTGACTGGGTTCTTCAACCCACCATAGGTTCTGATAGCAGGAACCATAGAAAACCTTGACTGCCTCAAATATCATTGGTTGGTAGTCCTCTAGTTCCATCTAAGAAACAAGAGCAATGAGAATCAAAATCCAACTATAATAAAAAGGCAAACCTAACTGAGTAGCAAATGCATCCTCAAGTAACCGATTCAACAAAAATAAGGACCAATTCATCTATACCCCCTCGACACATTTTTGGGCACATGCAACAACTGTCGAATTGCATTGGATGAGTCGATTGTCATGAACAACCTTGCTAGACAAATTTCTTGTGCCAATGTGCACCGTCTACAAATTGATACTGTCAATATGATAAGCACAACCTTCCCTTTTGTAACCCAAAGCGCTCCTTCAGTTGCTTCACAAGTTGCTTATCTGTATCTCTCCCACAAATATATTACGTTGGGTCCTCCCTAGCCTTAGGAAAACTAGTAATACTTGTAATCAATTCGACGGTTACTTAGATCGACGTATTCAGCCAAAGCGTCCCTCCATGGAATTATGCCAGCAATTGCTTCACACATGCATGTGCTTCATTCAAACGACCAAAATGGGGCCTATTGATGAGTCCCAACAACCCAGAATTCTCTAATCCATTGGCCCATGGTTTCAGAATTCGCTGAATGAAACCACCAGGCATCATATGGACAAATTCATATGGCTCATCCCAGACATATTTAGGAAAAAGTAGGTCGTTATCATCAAACTTGAGCCTGATCAACACAGGGATGATGTTGACTGAGCATGTCATCCCTTTCGACAGCGATGAAAACTTGGGTGGGTACTTCTGATTCTTTGATGGACATCGTGCCTTAGCTCATGGACATGTAGGAGCAACGTAACCCAAAATATCATTTACCGAGACACCTCAGGGTGCCCCGGACTCAACAAATCCTAAGCTTGATGGCCTAGTCTATGTAGTGCCTTCTTCGCACACCTTCGTAGACATTTGAGTTTGCCTCTTCTTTGGCAATGTAGGATTGGGTCTTTGCATCTACTGCTTCTACTTCAGAATAGATGATGAACCCACTGGAATACTCATGACTTCTGATTCCACAGCCATGGGCCGAACAGGGGACTCATATTCACTCAAAATTTCAATAACGTTAAGGCCACTCAACATCCCTTACACCTCAAAGCTTGAACTGATGATCAATAGCTCGAATGACACTTTGCTTAACACTCTGCTCAATACTTGCACTGAATTCACCTTCTATCTCTACTCTTTGCAACTAAACAATTCCATCTGATGCATCCCACACGGTGTTTTATAGCCACTTCCAATTGTAAACTCATCGTTACCGAATCTAAGCTCATCATTATTTCCAAATCGGGTAGTAATGATGCCAAATCCATTGGTGATCTTATGCTTCTAACCATTGGATCATCCATTAATGCGGGTTTCTTCAACAAGCACCACCATCCAACTAGTTTAACTACCTTCATTTACTACTTGATTTGACCACCCCACATCTTGACAACTGTCGGAAAGGGTCAACCAACTATCGCTAACAATTGTAACCTTGTGCAACCTCTCCCGCAAGGCTGACCTTGAGCTGCTAAACATCATCAACTTTTTTCTTTTTTAAAAACCCTCAAGTGGTGCGCATGGTCAGCCCCATTCTATAGGGCTTCAAGCGACTCCCATTGATGAGTTTCGGCAACATGGTGGCATCTATTTGTTGTAACTTAACTGCACCACCAGATGTAATGGAATGAACTAGATAGGGACCTAACCAGTGTGTTTGTAACTTACCCAGATGCTTGATAAACTTACTGTCATATAACAGCACCAAATATCTTGTCGCAAACTGTTTATGCTTAACATAGTGATCATGCCATTCCTTCTATCAATCCTTTGCAACCTATTGGTGGAATCCTGTGATGAAATGATCTTCTTTTAGTTGAATCAATGGTGCAACACATTCTTCTAATGCCACTGCATCATCCATACCCGTCACTATAGTAATGTGCAATATGTGAATGATATACTCCATAAGCATGACAACCTCTTTCCCATAAACCAACTTAAATGGTGTCTGACCTGTTAATCGTTTACACGTAGTGCGATAGGCCCCTAGAACTGCAGGAATTTTTAAGTCCCAATCATTGCGGTTAATGTTACATACCCTGGTTACTGTTGTCTCAAAAATTTTGTTGAAGGACTCAACAGTACCATTTTCTTGCAGATGATAGGGTATACTCTTCTTATGTTGTATCTAGAGCTCTAAAATTAGCGCTTTTACCGTCTGGTTGACAAAGTGACTTCCCCAGTCACTCAGCAGGATTCTAAGACACCCAAGCTATGTCACAATGTTCTAAAAAATGAACCGAGTTGTTGTTGCAGCGGTACAATCAATGACAGGTGCATCTTCCACCCACAGAGTCAGGTATTTAGTTGCAGTAATAATATAGTGGGCGCCGGTGTGCTTACCTAGTGGATTGATAGGACTGACAAAGTCGACAGCCCATTTATCAAATGGTTGCAGAGTCACCTTTGGCACCAATGGAATTTCATCCCTCTGCAATTGTTTACCAACCCATTGGCAGATGTCACAGCTCCTTGCATAGTCTGCAGCATCATTATGCAACATGGGCCACCATATCCCACCATGCAACACTTTTTGCGCAGTAGCGCGGCCTGCATAGTGAGCTCACATGATTCTGGCATGTGATTCTTCTAGAGTGGGACCCTGCTCATGCTGTAAGATGCACCCTCACAATATTTAATCTGGTCCAAGTTTATATAGCTGTCCATCAATGAGTTGAAAATCAGAGGATTTTACGACCAGCTGCTTCTTTTGGCTAATCGACATGTCTGGTGGGGTGACACCAGTAGACAAAAACTTAACAATTGGTGCACAATGATCATATCGACTTAAAATCAAAACAATTATGCATATGGAAATCCATCATCAATATTGGTTGTTTCTTCACCATTCTCAACGTGTGACAGATGATCCGAGAAAACATTCAACCGTCCTGGATTTACCACTATTTCAAAATCAAACTCTTGGAACAAAAGCAACCACCTACAGATTCTCCCCCCCAACACAGGCTTATTGAATAGGTATTGCAAAGTAGAATGATCAGTGAACATCTTGAAATGTCCACCCAACAGATAGTGCCTGAACTTTTGCAGAGCATAAACCATCGCTAGGCCTTCCTTTTTAGTCCTGGTATAATTTTGTTCGACAAATGATAACTTTATACTAGCATATGCTATTAGATGATCCAAGTCTCCTTCACCTAGATGTGTAAGAAAAAACCCTATTGTAGTATAAGAAGCATCAACATGCACATGGAATTCCTTATTCTAATCATGGAAAACTAGTATTGGTGCAGAGGCCATCTTGGCCTTCAGGGTGTCAAAGCTGCCTTGACATTCTGGAGTCATTCAAATGCAGCGTCTTTGTTTAGCAAGTTTTCCATGGGCATAGTAATCACAACATATCCTCTGATAAACTTGTGATAGTAGCCCATATGTCCCAATGTCATGTGGATCATTTTTACATTCGTTGGTAGTGGTAAACTGAGGATCAATGCAATCTTGATTGGATCAACCAATAGACCTTCTTTACATACAATGTGCCCAAGTAGTATGCCAACGGGTGCACATAAAATAATTTTTTTGGAATTCAATACAATATGATGCTGCCTACACCATTCAAGCATCTATCACAAATTGTCCAGATGGTCTTTAACTAGGCCATAGATGGTCTAGTCATCCATATATACTTGTAGGAATTTTTTAATAAAATATTTAAATACAACAACGACTACATGGGAGAATATAGCAGGTGCATTCTTTAGCCCAAATGGCATGACTGTATATTGGAAAAAATTCCACTCGATCACAAATTTGGTCTTATGGAGATCCTGCTTCGCAATCCGTATCTAGTGGTATCCCGAAAAGCCATTTGTGAATGAATATACCTCCTGGCTTCCTACGCCTTCTAGGACTTCATCTGTAAAAGGGGTCAGGAAAGGATCATTCACACATGCATCATGTTAGCACTAGAATTGAACCAAAGTTTGTGGAAGGCTCGCTCCCAGGTAACAACAAAACCACTTTTGAAGAGAGAACTAGCCTTTTGCTCTTCCGAGAGGGATCTCTCACAAAATGTTAATTATGCCAGATATATGAAAGTGAAACTATAAATTGTTGTTAAAGTTGTTGAAACAAAACATAGAACCATTGGGCGATGGAGTTAAGATATATAATAGAAATAAACAAAGCTTATGAAAGTGATTCAACCATAGGGAAAGGTATCCACTCGATCACAGTCAATTAATAATTTTCTGGTGGAAAGGAGGAACATGACCAGACCATCAACACAGAGAATTGTAAAAAATGAATTTTGTATCAACTTTAGAAGAAAACTTTGGTGAATACCTAAAACAACAGATGGAGCATAGCAAGTATGAATTTTGAGTTGTTATACCCTAAGTCTTATATATGAAAGAAAAAAAATGAAAGACATAGATTGGAAAAACATTCACATAAGAAAGGAAATAAGAGACTGTAATTGCGAACGACACATGAATCTCCGTATAAAAACGCCAACTTCGGCATTGCAATTATATTAAAATTCTCTTGAAAAACACACACAACAAAATTACAATGGTTTCAACCCTTTCTCCTTCTTGAGGAGATCTATTTATAGCGATTTGGACTTCCCAGACCAACATTAAGGAATCAAAATTTGTTACAACAGAAGGACATGTTCCAACAAACTTCGAACGCGGCCTACACACCACGATTCACATAAGACAAAAATAAAATGTGGAGTACTAGAAGAATAGGCTTAAATCCCCTCTTGCATATCCCAGATGGTGATAGATGTGCAAAAATTGAAAGAGGTTTTTGTAACTTGGGATGTTCCCAACAAAACCCATGTCTTCATTTGCTCTGATTCATCTCCAACTACTCAGGACCGGATTTTGAAACTGATAACTCAGACAGTAAAACTGTAAATTTCTGGAAAGTAACCTGTGAAGATATTTTAAATTATCTTGACCTGTGATACCTGTGTAAAATAGGAAGGATTTTTTGTATATATTCCTATGATGAAGAGAAACCTCTCTCATTTTCCTGAAATTCAACTCCATTTGGCTGAAACAATTCTTTGAATGTGATGTCTAAAACAGTCCTTTGGAAAACCTAAAAATGACATGTAAAAATCACTTTGTTTCTCCGAACCCATAAGAACTAGGTAAAAAATTAGATATTTTATTTAGCATGATCCTGTTCTTAAGATAAAACTCATTCTGTTTTGGAAAATTCTTTTTGGTTTTCCAAAAACAATTGATTGAAATAACTGACTAAAACAGTCCTTTAAAAATATGGAAGTTTGTTGTCTGAAGATTACTTCGGTTCTCTCAATACACAACACCTAGGTAAAAATGGAGAGGGGTTATTGTATATAGGTGTGTTATGAAGAAAAAATTCTCTCAATTTCTGAAAAATCATCTTGGTATGGAAGGAAAAATTGATTTAAAATAATGACCAAAACAACCATTTTCGTAAAAAAAACAACCATGCTCTAGTGCTTTAATTCAGATACCGTGTTTATGTGGATGTTATTAATGATGAATCCTTCATTTGTAGATTTAAATTTATGGAATTTGTGCACCATTCTAGACTGTAGTGTAATATTCATTGGCTCAACCACTTACAATATAAAATTCCTTTCCATCCATGCAATTTTAAACTAGCAATATTTCTCCCAAGTGAAAACATTTTTACACTATTGATTTATTGGGCGAGTTGATGCTGCAACAACACATGTTTTAACGGGATCCCAATACAAAATTTCAGTAACTGAAAAGTTCACTTACCTCATGCAAGTTCACAATGCGAAATGATCATACACCGTGGATTTTCCTCACCTTCCAATCTGACCGTCAAAACCTATCTACCATTTAACATCATTTAGCAAATTGAAAATTTTAATTGCTCCGTGAAACTTCACAATGTGAAATTTATTTTGGCCGTTGGATGTGAATGAGTTTGATATGAGCCATTGATCTATGTTTAATTTTTCTGCAAAAGTGGCGTGTTGGTGTGCCAGCCCAATTTGACTTTATGCCAAGAGACAAAGTGACATCATAATTTCTTGAGCGCTTGGGTTGGTAGCTCTAGATATTGAGATAAAATTATTTTGGTCAATATATTTTTATATGGAATTCCCAAAAATAAACCCTTTCCTCCTTAATAAAAGAATATAAATCGTGGCTCTTGGAGATGGGCTTTTAGGCCAACACTTTTTGTTTTGTAAAGAATTTTGTTTAATATTCTTATAAAAACAAATTTTGTTTTTATAAAAATATAAAATATTTCTTTTATAACTTAAACTTGTAAGCCACCTTTATAAAACTNTTTATTTTACCCAAAACTCTTCAACCTCTTTCCTCTCACCACCTTGGATTTTTTTATAAATCGCTTTAACAAAGAAAGTTTGAAAACCATTTGATCCTCAAGAGAAACTCAGAATTTTCAGGCAATGAGGCTTGTAGCAGGTATTTATCCTTGCTACAGGGGTAGAAATGGCTCCCTTCTGTCTATAGGATAGAAGGGTAGGTTCATGCCTAGAAAAATACTGAAAGGAAAACTAAGCTAAGAGCAGAAAGGAGATAGAAATAGATGGAGCAATGGTAAACCCATTTGCACATGAGTGGTTAGGGTTCCGCCTCCATTAACCTGCAAACAAATCATAAGCTATGGTAAAACTTGAAAAACAATGTTAAGATAAAAACCTGCAAATGGAAACAAGGGTTAGAAAGAAAATAAAACAAATAAACAAAACATGCAATACAATTTATACCTTCTCTAGTGGAAATGGGCCACCATGCCCAAGTTTATGGAAGCACCTCTCTTGGATGGGGGAGAAATGGCTCAATGGAAATGGAGGAGAGGGAGTGTGGGTGGCTTGAGAGGTAAAGGTCGCAAGGCATCCATGGGAACCATAACAATATTCAAGGGAGAAGTTGTTTGAGAGTGATCCCCCACCCTCTTTTTATAGATTTTTCAAGGGGTTTTAGGGTTTTAAGCCCTTGGTCAGGGCTTTAGCCCCTTTTTTTGGGATTTTATCCCCTTTCGCCCTAATTTTGTCTCCTTTTAGGGTTTTATCCCCTTTTTGGGGGTTTTATCTCCTATGAAACTATTTTGGGCTCGTTTTTGGGGTTTTTAAGCTCTTTTCTTCATCCTTTAGCTATTTTGAGGGTGTGGGGGTCTCATGGAGTGATATGAGGGTTGTGATATGGTGTCCTTCGGTGGTGTAGGACATTGAGAGCATAGTGGGGGATTTTTGGGTTAACATATTGGCCCCTGATGTGTGAGGGAAGGAGCTCAACGTATGGCCGATGGACATCATAGGATTTGTTGCGTAGAGGTGGTGCTTCCTGGGCTAGGACATGGTGGCTTTTGGTTTTTGTATTAATATGGTTCCCATCAATGGCTGAGATACAAATAATGTGTGACAAGAATATGGATGAGGCAGGAATCCCCATTCTTGTGACAATGTCAAAAGAATAATTTTATCTATGCTCTAAAATACAAGAGTCGATCATATACAATTGATGTTACAATAATGGTTGCCTCCATGTGAGGCTGAATACAATGATGATCTGGTACATTGGACCCGTGGCATTCTCATGGAATGCTATATCTTCATGACTAACGGTCTGCTCGATCTGGAATGGTACATAGCTATGTGGACTCACTGATTGAGAGTCAGAGTCTTTGTGGTACAAGTAAGATGCATCAATCATAAAGGTATATTGAAGCACTAATGGGGCTTCTGAACACTGTCTCCAAAGCAACCCAGAAATCACAAGGGACATAACCTGTTTAGGTCCCTCGAGTGGAATCACCAATGTGCTAGAGTCAGGTGACATCTGGTGTCTTTGACCAAATATTATACTGACAAAACCCTGTATGAATCTCAACAGTATGATGATGTAGTTGAAGTTGAGCACGTGAGAAAAAACCATCCCGAGAGGCACTAAGGACTCCTCTCAAGTGGTCCAAGGAACTCATCAATGAGGTTAATGAAACCAAGATATAGGGACCTCTTGGTCTATCCTCTGGAATATGTGTGTTGGTGTTGACAGAGGGAGACTTGCCCCTATCCAAGGCAATGATGTATCCTTGACCAGGAGCGTAAGGGAGATAACTAGAAGGTGTCAAGCAATCTATGGACTGAATCACTAAATGGGGAGCGGGGGGGGGGGATATTTGAACATGGGCAGGGGGAGGGAGACTCAAACTTCCTTTGTTCAGAGTATGACGATAGGGTGGATCAGGCATTGAATGAAACTGACTCATGGGAATGGGATCATAGTTTCAATACCAGGAATGTTACTGCAGATGGGAAATACTTGGAGGAGGTAGACACTTTTGATACTAATGGGATCGAAGGAAGACACATTGTAGAGTACTCTGAACAAAGATGACCCAATGGGGGAATGCTGCCAAACTATTTTCTATTATGGTATGATCTCGTGGATTTTTGTCGAGCCCGAGAAGGTAAATGCTCGATGGTTCTTTCAATTTTAGAGAGTTTGAAAGCACAAAGAAGACTCCAGTGGGGGATTTTTTTGTTGGTAGTCTCCTATGCCCGAAAAAGGATAAAATTATGCATAGGAGAGATCACCCATCTTGGAGGGGATGAGAAACTTCTTTATTGTTGGTAGTTCAATCAGGCCAGAAAAGGTTAAAACTATACTGACTGGACAGTCATTCAGATACTTTTATTAGCATAAACGAAACCAAGTTTGCTCGACAATATTTTCTTGATCAGAAGACTGGAAAAGAGATTAACGACAAGCTGTGGTGAGATTTTTCGTAAAGTGTGGCCCCTCTACCCAAGAAAGCATAAAAGTATGCAGAGGGGAATGGTCTTGTCTTAAGTGTGCCAAGGGTGTCCTTTTCATTTTACTGGTCTACATGGTCCGCAAAAGTAGGTAAACGAGATGATGTAGATGCCCTTTCCTATACTTTAACAAGTGGGAAAGGAAGCAATGACGCTCAACAATATTTTCATTGTTTTAAGGAGTCAGAAAAGAGCTTAAACAAAACTCCAATATGGTCAACCGATTGCGGTGGCACAAGCGGTGCCCCATGTCGGGACAGTGGATAGAGGTCCAAAGGTCATTTGCATAGTATCGATGGAGCATAAGGCTCTCAAATGTACCAATACATGCACGGGATAGATCGTGGCAGAGGCACACAAACCGAAGTGGCTTTTGGATAGAGGTTAGGAGAGTGTGTATGTGTGTTGCAGTGGACGAAATTGACTACATGTAATGTAAGTACAAGTCCGGAGGCACTTATATGCCAAATACATGCAAGAAAAATAAAGGGTTTTGTGGACGATGGTCCAGATGTCCGTGTAAGGTCCGTTGGAAGAGATAATTATAAATACAAAAATAAATGTAAAATTACATTCCTTAATGGGCGGTGGCCCAAAAAATCTCATGAGTAGAAGTTGAGAGGTGTGATACAAGTACAGGTCCATAGAGACTCGCATCATTATGTCATGGCTCGTGAATCAAGGTGACTTATGGGAAATGGTCCCAAAATTAATTTGTTAAACATGAGACAATGGTCTCATAAGGAGATAGAAATTTGGGCCTGGAGGTGTGAGGGGTGTCTCAAAAAAGTTCCCGGTGACTTTGGATTAGTAGCTGATGGTGTTGCCCCTGCCTTGTGCTAAAAAACACTGAAAAACAAGAAAGGGAAAAAAAGGTATGCCATAAGGGACTCATAGTGGTTATATCAGGCATAGACTCTCTTGAGGTGGAGCCCGTTGCACAGCATCTTCGAGAGTTGACCGTCTGAGTCAGCGAAGAGGTATGCCGCCTTGCCAAGATAAAGGTCATTGCCAAGACGAGATGACAAAATCTGGTTTTTTGTGGGAAGAACCGATTCCACACTATGGTTTAAAGGGAATGGGGTGAAACTGGAGGCGGTCCTACATATTTATTTGTCATTGCGTAAGTGGTTCCATGATAGATCAGGTGGATCTTCCATAAGCGATGAGACAGAACGGTGACTGGTGCTAGAGATCATGTAAATGGTATTAGTTTTGGTTTGTGTGGCCTTGCCCCCGGTCTCTGTTGGAGGAAGAGGGTCAGGCTTGGAGACGAGAGGAGTCCTTAATGGACCTGGAGGTAGGTGCAAAATCATCTCAATTGGATGGACATGAGTCAACACATCCTGGGGCCTTAGAGGTAGGGTAGGTGGTTAAAGGTACCACACAGGATCTCCTAGTGTGAAATCCTGTAGATTACAGGTTTCCAAGACAGAATTACTCACGATCTTGGATGGTAGGAAAATGAAAGGGAAAAGGAAAAGGAAAAGGATCATGTTGATCAGTAATGAACCCCAATGTTTCCCTAGTAACTGAGGTTGAGGTTGCAATTGAGGTTGTGGTTATGGTTAGGGAAACAATGGAAGAGACATGTCTGATGGACTGTTAGTGATGGTGGAGACAAGAGGATCAGTAGAACTGGACATCATGTATATTTACATGGTGTCTAAAGAAGGAGGTGGGGGGTGAACTTCTTTGATCATGGTGATCTCAGACTTAAGGGAATGGCGATGGAGGTCAGCGAGAGCCATTCAAAATTTGGGAAAATCTTGGCTATGGTGGGAGTAATGTCCATACAAGATGAAAAGGGTGCAAGCATGATTTGTCCTTAATTCCTTGTTCCTAACTACTGGCATGGTTGGAAGTTCAACCATGGGGATGTCTTCGTTTGTATCCATGGCATCTAGGTGCGCATGGATCACTGGGATTTTAGGGAAATTCTGAGTTGGATGGCCCTATTGCTCGCAGATGGTGCAAGGTGGGACTTGTCATGGATCTGCAGTGGCTTTGGTGTTCTTTCTCCTAGCCCTTATGGGTTGGGTTGGTGCAGGTGCGGGTGCGGAGGTTGGCTTGTGTGGACCGGGTGGAGGGTGGGATTCAACCGTGACAGGTTGCATTGGGGTTAAAAAAACCTGGGGAATTACTGGTTGAGCTGGGGGATCAAGATACCACACCAAAATTCCCAATGTAAAGTTGGGTAGGCTTAAGGTAGCCATTACCAGTTTGCTCATGACACCAGGTGGGGGGAAGGGAATCGTATGGACTGTAGATGAACCCAAATAATTCCCTGGTGGTTGCATGTGGGGATGTGGTTGTGGTTGTGGCTGCGCATAATGACACTACTGCAAGTGGTGTTGCAGCTACTGTTGGTGTTGTGGCTGCAGACGATGTTGTGGTTGTGGTTGGGGCTACGGCTGCAAATGTTTTTTGGGTGCAGTGGTGCTTGATGAGACCATGCACAAGTCCACAGTTTCATTTTGTGTCAGTGGTGGTGACACTAATGGAAAAGGAGCTGTCATGGTGGTATCGAAAAACAACCCAGGGCCCACATTCAACAACGGAGGTGATGGTGTGTTGTCAACCATAGTGTTGATTATAGGGACGACATTAGCATGTGTTGTCGCCCCTTGTGGCTCAATAGTGGTGATGGTAGGGATAACGTTGGCAGGTGTTGTTAACTATTGTGGATCATGATAAGTGAGCTAATCAACCATCACAATCTTCCCTTCATGGGGGAACATCATGAGATGGAAGATAGTTGATGCTACTGCTCGCATGGCATACATGTAATGCCTTCCGAGGAGGAGGTTGTAGTCTAGTTGAGCGTTGACGACTTCTATGTCGATCAGCACTGTCTTCCCAGCTAATGGCATAGGGACATGGGGGAGGATTCCTTGGGATTTAGTGGGATGTCCATCATAAGCCCACAAAGTTGTGGAGGATGGTTGTAGAGTTGGTGATCCAAGTTTCTTCCAAATCAAGGTACACATAATGCATGTGAATTCCCCCTCATTCAATATGCATTGATGCATGACCAATTTCTGGATGGACACCGGGATTTGGAAGGTGATGGTCGAGGGCATGCACGGTTCCCCATTCTCCATGTCAAATGTGATTAACTTGGAGTTGGGGGGTTCTACTGCCCCTAGAGTGGCTAGTAAGGCTTTTCGCTACATTAGGCATGTTTTAAGTACCTCAAGAGTGAATATGGCGGTTGGAGGTTGGGACAAATCATCCACAATGCTATAGCTGATTGTAGCTCTAGCCATGGCATTATTGGAAATCCTACGTATGGGGGGGCATGGGAATGGGGGTAACTGAAGAGGTAGGTTGACTGTTTTGGATGTTGATGCCACTAATGTGTTAGTGGGTTCGGTTGTGGTATCGTACTAATTCCGTCGATTTTGCAATTTGACCTCTTCAGTCGTCATGGCTAGCAGGTGGGGAACACTTGTTTTGGTAGTGGGAGGTGCCCCTAGAGCATTGGGATTGGCCCGGGGAGGGGGTGCGGTTGCAACCAATCCTTGGACTAGCAATGGGTTTTGAAGCACCATGGGGGGAGGTCCTTGTGGTGCTGGGTTGGGCTAGGCTTGATGTGCCGCATTGGCAACCTGTTGGGCCTCATTTTGAATGGTCTGCTTAGTGCAAGCCATAAGGGGACACTCAAATGTGTAATTCCCATAAACATCACAGAGTGTGCATGGTTGGTTTGTGCACAATGGAGTGTTGCATCTTGGTGCATTCTGTTGTGGGGGGTTTTGGGGTGGCTAGTTTGCTGTGACATTGTTCGGAGGGTTTGGTTGTTGACTACCTCCCTGTGGTTGGTTATTGCCTTGGTTGAGGGGCCGGTTATTTTGAGCTTGCCCTTATATATTGTTGGGGGTAGGCTGGTTGGGACAGTTTTGTTGTGCGAACACTTGTCCCAATAGAGAGGGTGGAGCGGGGGCGGGGGCTTGAACTGGTTGCACTAGCAGTGCATAGTATATTTGTGGGGGTGGTAGTGCCACAAATGTGGGAATTTTCCCCACATACTGCTGTGTTGGCCAAGCCATGGCCTTAGCTTGCTGTGGTGGCACAGGATGTGCGTAAGAATTTTTTGCTCTGGACTGAGACATCATTCTTGCATAGTCTGAAGCTTGGTTCTGATAAGCAACACTGCTATTGTTTCTTGGTTGTGGTGTAATGGCAGGTGGTGTTGGTCGAGGCTGNCGATCCTATGATGCCGTCAGCAGCATGGGATGCCCCCAGTGCATCATGGTAGGAGGTACTCGGATGGGGGGCATCTGGAATGATGGTGTATAGGTATCTATACTGAGCATAGATAAGGTCAAATTGTTGGGCCTTCAGTATGGCCTCTTCTTCAAATTGGGGACGTTTGGATGCGACATCCTTTGCTATGGGCGGGAGAAAGGTCTTAAGGAACCAATCCAAGAAGATCCTGTCGTCAAGTTGGATTTTACATAAGCTACGACATCACCACCACTCATGGATATGGTCAGTTATGTGAGTGGTAGTGCTTTGATGGTAGGATAGCAAGATCTCCATCCCTTTATCATATCTGACAGGGAGTTGGAAATACTGTAGGAACATGAAGGCTAGGGAGTTGGTGTCCAGGTACTTGGTTTGTGGCATCTCAATGTACCATTTGGCCACAGCACCTGCAAGGGTATGTTGGAATAGTCTTAGCTTGATGGAGTCATCTACGATGTTGTTGGACGAGTGCCATAGATGGAATTTCATTATGTGGTTTTGGGGACATTCTGCTGCTTTTCCTTCAAACTTGGGGATGTCTAATGGCAGCTTAGTTAGCATTGGAGGCAAAAATGCTTGATGGTAGATGGGGTCATTTGTTAATATGGCCAAATCAGGAAATTTAAGATGATCCATGAAGGTCATATTTGACCCCAAGTTGATGTGGGATGGAGCTGCGATGGTGGTGGGGTTTGCAGGTGCATAATGCATCTGCACAGCTGGGGGTGCTTGCGGTTGCACCATTGTGGATGGGCCAATGCCCCCAAGTGTTGTGGGTGGGATAGTATGAGTGGTGGGGACATTTCCCCCATGTATGATAGTAGGGGCAATGTAAGTGGATGGTCCACTACCCCCTTATGTGGTAGGGGGGACCGTGTGTGTGGAAGGGCCACTGCCCCCCGTGTGCTGCAAGTGGGCTAGCTTGGCTATTCACTATAGGTGTTGGCAGTTGACTGATGAAAGTATACATGAATCTACTTGGGCCACTTGGTAGGTTGTGGGTGATAGGTTGTGATGTGGACATGGGTCCACTTGCTAAGGTTAGGCCAGAAAATGGATTCGGATTTACACTAGCCATGGGGCTTGCTGGTGCAGTATGGAGGTCTGGTTCAAACTGATATGGGTCTAAATCAAAATCAGAGGCTATGTGGCCCTTTGATGGTGTGGGATATCACTGAGAACGACTTCAATGGTGTCGATCGAGTGTTTTGAATGGTGGTGGTTCACCTCTTAGGCATGAGGAAGAGCGTTGAGGATAAATTGTGTTTGATTTTATGTATGAAACTGGAGGGAATGAGATTTGGACCCCAATTTTAGTGGCTTCCTATTGGCTCAAGGTGGCCTCTCATCCACCAAGACTACCAGAAGATAGTGCTTGGGTTTTTCCTCACAGGTGCTTCTACTCAATCGGAAGGGGTCGTTTCCCATTTCGCTTGGCAATTCCTCTCAACAGCTAGCTACTTTGGGGTTCCTGTGGTACTCCTCATAATGAGTTTCTGGGTAGAGCCCAAGTACTTCCCATAGTTGAAGCAGTCGGGGACTTATGTCCTCAAAGACTGCATAATTGTTTGTACTTAGTGTAAATTAGTAAATTTTAAGGCTTACTCAATGTCATGAACTGAGTTGGGTTAATTAGTTGGTATGGTGTATTTGTTTTTTTTTTTTTTGGTACTTGGTTGCTGCAAATGGTTTATGAATTCATCATGGTAGATTTCATGTCATTGTGTTTGTGTATGCAAGCATAAATAATCAGAAATTGTTAACAAATACAATGATTAATCCTGAATGTTTGCTGGCCTAACTAGATTTCTACCTCACACTGATATTCCTCTTCAACCAAGAGAAGGTGATGGGCTCTCAACACAATGGGACTAATCCCATTCATAGATCCTCAGGTCACCTCCCAGATGCTAGGTTGGTCAATAGGGAGGATGCTTACTACTGTAAGAATCCCTACTTCTCTACCCCCTCTACCTTCCAGGTCACCCGGTTTTAATGGTTTGGAACAATATAGTGGAGTGCCTAGATCTATACGAGCTTTCCCTTCGTCGTATCCCAGATAACCCCAGAGGGTGATGACTGGGTAGAGGAGGAAGGGAAAGCAAGATGGTTAATTTTAGGTTTATTTTAGTTATGCTAGGTTCATTTAATTAATCCATTAACCTTTACTTGGCATTTACACATTGTTTATGAAATAAATTACAGAAAATGAAAGCAGAAACTGAAATTGACTTGCAGTGGTGGACAGAGGCAGCTGGGTTTCCCTAATAGTCCTCTGAAACTGAAATTTACTGTCTATTAAACTGAAATTAAAGTTTTGTTTGATAGGCCACACATTTCTGATCAAATCTGGCAAGGGGACCGCAAGATTTTTTTAGAAATGAGCGAGGGGGTCACACAAACTATAGAAACAGTTGCGGACTGAGCTTCTGGGCTGAATTCACACTTATCATGGGTTTAAGTGTGCCCTATGTGCACCTGTTTTCCCATTAAGTGTGCTCTAGTCTCACCTTTTTCCTCGATATGAGCGCCCTACTCCAGATTGGGGTTTTTTTGTGAGACAGAGTTAGATTTGGCCAACAATAGCTTGTACTATGGTCAACCTGGCTCAGTTTTTCCTAGCAGAGGCTTTGCCAGTACTTGAAACAGGAAATAAACTGAATCTAAGATGGATTTAATAGAATATTTTTTTTAAACTATGGCACAAAAAATTTAAAAACTTGGAAATTAAAAATTTTGACCAGGGATCCTGTGGGATCGACCTAGTATGGTCACCAGTTCTGTAGCAGGGATTTCTCCCTACTACAGGGGCATGAATGGCTCCCTTCTATATATAGGATAGAAGCATAGGTTCCTTCTTGGAAAAAGATTGAAAGGAAAACTAAGCTAAGAGCGGAAATGAGATAGAAATACATGGAGCAATGGTGAACCCCTCTGCACACGAGTGGTTAGGGTTTCGCCTCCATTAACTTGCAAACAAATCATAAGCTATGGTAAAACCTGAAAAACAATGTTAAGCTAAAAACCTGCAAATGGAAACAAGGGTTAGAAATCAAATAAAACAAATAAACAAAACATGCAAGACAAATTATACCTTCTCCAGCGGAAATGGGCCACCATTTCCAAGCTTGTGGAAGCACCTCTCTTGGATGGAGGAGCAATGGCTCAATTGAAATGGAGGAGAGGTGGTGTGGGTGGCTTGAGAGGCAAAGGTCTCAAGGAATCCATGGGAAACATAACAATATTCAAGGGAGAATTTGTTTGAGAGTGACCCCCCACCCTCCTTTTATAGCTTTTTCAAGGTGTTTTAGGGTTTTAAGCCCTTGGTGAGGGCTTTAGCCCCTTTTTGGGGGTTTTAGCTCCTAGGAGACTATTTTGGGATCCTTTTTGGGGTTTTTAAGCCCTTTTCTTCATCCTTTATCTATTTTGAGGGTGTGGGGGTCTAATGGAGTGATATGAGGGTCATGAGATGGTGTCCTTGGGTGGTGTAGGCCATTGAGAGCTGAGTGGGGGATTTTTGGGTTAGCAAGGATTACTACAGAAAAAATAAAATGGTGCTAATAGCTGGCTCCATGAGGGATGCTATCCTCCCTGTGAGGTAGCAAAGAACCCCGGTAGACCAAGTGCCAAATCCATTGGGCTGCTCCCAATTTTCTCTGAAATCCTCAACCTGTTCTGAATTGAACCACCAACTAAAACCATTATGGAAACAAATCTCACTCCTTCAACCTGTCACCTGTCCACATTCTAAAAATTGAAGACAAATGTAACTACAGAACTGAACTTTAAAACTGAAACTAAAATCAAAACTGAAACTCAAAACCAACTAAACACTGATGAATGGAATGCTCACCATGTCGAGCTTATTCATCTTTACTTACCTACCCTACTTACTAAGCATCAATGCTCAGTCAAGTAACTTCTGACTTCCAATGAAGCCACTCAAGCAAATGATCCCATAAACCAACTTTCTCTTCATGCTTGATAAAAAACATAGATGACAGACATAATGGCTGAAATTTATAATAAAGAAATTGATCTTTACAGTAGAGATATAACCATCCATTACCACTGCCAAGATTCTCCATGTACTCTACCACTGGATCATAAAAAACATGACAGCCTTAAAAAAAAATTGTCATTTGCTTACCATGAGAAGGCTGTCCCAACTATAAATTCCCTTGCACGCTATCAAATTAATCTTCAAAAGAACCATGCAATGAAAACACGTGACAATTTCCAGGCGAGATATCCACAACTTCATCTAAAATTTCTGATTTTAAAACTTCATATTCTTTATATGCTTCATCAAAAACATCATTCATTTCTTCAATAGGAATGAGCAAATAGATTTCTTCTTGACAAAAAAATTCTGAATCTGAAAAACAATAAGAAACATCCATTTTAGAACCCCCATCTTCTTCTCTGTTATTCAACTCTTCATTACATACTACTGGCTTTTTTAAAGGCTGGTGTTGATTACATAACTGCCCTTCTCGCTCATCATCCATTCCAAGGAAATTTATACATTCATCTACGATATCAAATTTAGGTTTGTGATTGTTATAGCTGATTTTACCACACATGGTGAATCACATTTTTATGGCCTTCCCTGTCCCTCTGCAGACTCCCTAGACCCCATGGACTACTTTTGTACTTTTGATGTTTCCAATATCATCCTTAAAAACATGCAAAAATTTCCATATGCGACTTTTAAACCCTTTCTCGCATATATACGTGGATTTGACCCCTAAAGCTGTGTACATTGGGATGTGTCCAAAATACCAAATTCTTTTGGAGTTTTCCTTGATGTGGATCTGACCCACTTGTCTCCTGGAATTCCATATGCCTTGAGATTGCTCGGATTCGACCTTTCATTACCCCATTGAAGAGCTGGAACCCTTTGGATACATTGAAGAGATTAGGAATTGAGAGCAAGAAAACTATAGTCCATTGTTGCCAGAGCTTATACTTGAGTCTGCATCCCTTTTGTCCCTTGGAGAAATTTTGTGTTCTTCTCAAGGTTTCTTTTTTATTGTGAGCTTTTTATCGAGAGATGGAGGATTGAAATGGTGGAGGCCCAAGTGGGGGACTCAGTTTCTCCGATTCGCAGACGTGCCGACAAAGGTTGTCTCTATTGTAATCTTTGTTTTATATTAATAGAAATATATTTTCCTATCCAATAATGTGTATTTGAATGAATATTTGATCCATGGATGATTTCAAATGCTTATATGTTATTTATTATATATTCTAGAGTAGGTCTAACACGATTATATATAGCATGCTTGTCTTGTTTATTGAATGTTGAGGAAGCAATTAATCAATTCAAGCTGGAGTTGGAAAGATCAATGGGGATCTACATCAACCATCTGGAATAAGGTATGAATCGAGATCCTTTAGTGTTAGATATTTGGATTCTCTTGCATATAGGAAAGGATTGATTTCTGGAGTTAAGCTGTCTGTTGTGGTACCCAAAGCCATAGGAATTTCTCTTCGTAACAGAATTGGCGACCCCACTAGGGAAAGAAATCAGCTAGATAGGGGTTGGACACCCTACATCCACCTAGTCTGCACATTGCATCTTCACAACATATTTGGGCCGGATCTCGAACCCCGTGAAGAGAAACGTCAACTCTAGGGCTTAATCCTGGAACACGCCCAAAGAAAAACGTGCTCAATATACTGCTGAAACTGATGTTTCGTACCTTTCCCATATTGTACTCGCTGAGCTGGTGCTTCATGTTTCTCAATAGCACAATGCTCCAATCATAAACCATGGGTCTCATGCACTCTACTGCATAGAACATCAGGGGTCACGAGGCCTGGTGGAGTGAGGCTAGCCTTGCTATCCTACCGAGTGTCAGTAGTATGGTTTTTAGGCTTATCACCTGTATGGAGTTTGTTGGGATCTAAATCTTGAACTTCTCCATGTCCAGATAACAATACACTACTATGTACTCATCTATGGTGAGGCCACCTATGGGCCCCCGAGAACGTAGGTTCACCGCTTCCCCCTGTCGGGACAATCTAGTAATGAAGTATATGTCCTCCACTTCTATGGTGAGGGACATCCTGTCGATCTGGAATGACTCTGATTCAGGATCCTAGTAGTCTACTTGCATCTGCAGTAGTCTTGGTTTGGCCCTTAAGCTACCAAGACACCAAAACTTGTAGAGTTCACATGCACAAAGAGCCTGTTGGGCCATTAGATCACCCCGTACTGTTTCTTCTACATCCTTGTGCTCTCGTTCCCTCCATTCTAGAAGCATACTACACATTTATTTAAAGTTTGGGTCATTAGATGTATTAGAAAAACTTGAACGCGGATGCATATGTGACTGTTTTCTAAACAATCACATATGTACGCAACTTTGGGGCATTTTTCCACGTATATCCAGCCCTATACACAGAAAAATCCTTGATTTCTGCATGGGCCGAGGAGCATAATTTAGGATGGCCTATAAATCAAATTAGACCATCGAAAATTGAAGAATTTACATGTAAATGAAAGAGCATGGCATGGGAAGTTACCTGGAAAAAACGGTGTCGGATTCCACCTGCTGGATCTCCGGGAATTCGCGTTTGAAGTTCTAAGCTCAATTGGATAAAAATTTCAAATGTTATATAATGTTTTGAATTTTTTACTATTTATAGAAATTTTTCAAAATTTTGAAATTTTTTACCCCCTTTTCTATAGTTTTGGACCGTTTTGGACCCTTTTCGACCGTTTTTTACTAATATATGATGTAGGAGACCATTTTGAGTGCCATTTCGACCGTTGTTTTGACCCGTTCCTGCCAATTTTAGGTATGATGTTTAAACTGGAATATAGGTTAGGTCTCACCTCCATTTGCAATTTTTCATGACCTAATGATTGTTTCATTATAACGTTAGGTACGAACCCATTCTATCTTGTCACGAAACTTTCTTGCTATTTTAGAAGTGACATGATGTGAATGCTAGAGCTTGACCTTACATGGGTACCCTAGTTAGATCCGTGTTTGCATTTGGTGCCCATGCTGATAGTTTGTCTTTTAGGATGTGGGAGTTCATTGTATAGTATCGCCATGACATTTCACAAGAGCCTCATACTCCTATTGATATTTTACTGGCCTGTTTCCTCAGGACTCCCTTATGTCAAGTTGTAATTGCATTATCATGAGCTTTGCTTGCCTCATTGAGCCTTATGCTGGCTTCCCTGACTTTGAGTATCATCCATATAGCTCGATCTTGTCTCATGTATAGCCACGTAGAGCCATTTTATATATCCTTTGTAGCTTGATTCCCTATTTTTACTGGGAGGGGACTTTCCCCCGAGTGTCTCTATCCTACACATGTGTCCTTGCATTGAGCATAGGTATGTTCTGCTGCTTGGAAATAGTTTGTTTTCCCATTTGACACTTGTCTCCTCCTAGTCTGTAACTTTAAAGCGATTTTATTCTTTTTCAAGCTTTTCAAATATTTGAAAAATTAAAAAAACAAATTTTAAAAACCAAAAAGTCGAATAAGAAAAGATGTTATCTTTGGCAGTAGTCGAGTCGTGTTGCCTTCGAACAGAGCACTGCATATCACATCCATTGGTTGGGTTAATAGTTTGACTTTAGGAGCCATACTCATTTATCGGATTTTATCTCCATCGACTGGTTAAGCTTCCAGTCCCTATGGAGCCTCTGTCGATGCCTCCTATGTCACAGAGATGTCCCAGTTTTGTATATTGATTCTATGTTGCCTAAATTCAGTCACCATTCACCTTTATGTTCTTGTTCAAAGGAAGTTGAAACTTGAGTCGGCCATTTCTAGATTATCTTGAATTTGCATGTTGGCCATTCCTAGTATAGTTATTGGTTTGTGCACCTTATGATCAAGTCCTTCCACATTATATAGCTTTGCTGAGTACCTCGTGTTGGATGATGGGTGATGCCTTAATTCCCTCCTTCCAGTGGATTTCATCCCATCAAATTTCGATCATTTATTCTGGGACAGGAATCTACAGTCATGTTTGAGTTCCTTGAGACTTGCAGTCATCAGTGGCAGGTTCTCTCGCCATCGACAGTTTTTGGGAATACATCAATGTCCCCTGATCGATGGATTCTCTCACATGTTTGACCTCAACACATTTATTCACACTTGTTATTTTGCACTCTAGTACATTGATTCCCATTTTCATTATCGGTGGGTGATATCGCGTCTATTAACAGTATACATGAATGACCGATAATCAGACGATGGACTACTATGTTCCACCTTGACACCTCTATTCACATAGTAGGACATGTACTCATAGCTGTTTGTGTAGAAGAACTTCCAAGTTGGTGGCATCTCTTATATGCTACCTCCTTTATCGTGCCAGTGTTCATGAGATTTCATCTCTCATGACTTGATTCCAGTATATGTCAGACATTTCCAGCCATTATGGATATCTTGATCCATTATATATCTTCAGTCTTCATGAAGATCATGATTCTTTGTATATATTCATGATGGAGATTCTGATCTATTTATATTGTACGTGGTGATGACCACATATATTATATTGTATCATGCCTATTCATGGCCATTGTAATCTTATGTATCTGGGACTATTATATCTATTTGAAGTTATGTGCAGAGTTGTTTCATTGTATAGTGCTGATTGGATGGCTGGTTCTTCCACTGGGTTCTTCATCACTTCACTTCTGGGATGGACTTATAATGTATTTTGACCATCGTATGACCCCTCTGACCTCACACATTAGGGGGCATCTGTTATAGCTGATTTTACCACACATGGTGAATCACATTTTTATGGCCTTTCCTATCCCTATGCGGACTCCTTATACCCCATGAACCATTTCTGTACTTTTGATGTTTCCAATATCATCCCTAAAAACATGCAAAAATTTCCATATGCGACTTTTAAACCCTTTCTTGCGTATATATGTGGGTTTGACCCCTAAAACCGCATACATCGGGATGTGTGCAAAAGGCCAAATTCTTTTGTATTTTTCCTTGATGTGGGATATGACTCACTTGTCTCTTGGCCTTCCATATGCCTTGAGGTCACTCAGATTTAACCTTTCATTACCCCATTGAAGATCTATATAAGGAACCCTTTGGATACATTGAAGAGATGAGGAATTGAGAGCAAGAAAACTATAGTCCATTGTTGTCAGAGCTTATACTTGAGTCTGCATCCCTTTGTCCCCTGGAGCAATTTTGTGTTCTTCCGAAGCTTTCCTTTTTCTTGTGAGCTTGTTATCGAGAGATGGAGGATTGAAGTGGTGGAGGCCCAAGTGGGGGACTCAGTTTCTCCGATTCACAGATGTGCTGACAGAGGTTGTCTCTATTGTAATCTCTATTTTATATTATTAGAAATATCATTTCCTATCCAATAATGCGTATTTGAATGAATATTTGATCCATGGATGATTTCAAATGATTATATTTTATTGATTATATATGCTAGAGTATGTCTAACATAATTATATATAACATGCTTGTCATTTATTGAATGTTGAGGAAGCAATTTATCAATTCAAGCTGGAGTTGGAAATCTCAATGGGAATCTACATTAACCGTTTGGAATAAGGTACGAATCGAGATCCTTTAGTGTTAGATATTTGGTTTCTCTTGCATATAGGAAAGAATTGATTTCTTGAGTCAAGCTGTCTATTGTGGTACTCCAAGCCATAGGAATTTCTCTCCATAACAGTTATTAGAAACTTTAAGTCTCTTTTTTAACCACTCAAATGAAGGAAAACACAATGGAAAACAGTCATCTTGAACATGTCTAGTTTCCACTATGTTTTCATACTTTTGATCTTGGATTGCAATGAAATTTTCTTCACTAATGAAAGTTGTGACAGGTTGATTGCATTCTTTAGAAAATGAACATGTGGAGGGACTAAAAGATTGATATTTTCTAGAATTATCATCTTCTCTGTAATCAATCACAGAAGCATTGTAACTTTCAAGAGATTGCAGTTGCGAAAAGGAATTTTCTGATTGGGAAGGGGAGGCATCTTCTTGTAACAAAAATTCAGAAGTTGAATAACACGAGGAAGGATTTGATTGATAGTCCAAACCTCTCTCCTGGTCACATAGAGAATTGAAGTAATGATGCAAATCATCATTAGTTTCAAAAAGAGAGATATAACTGGTTCAAATAGAGCTTTGGTCTATGTCAACTTCAGCCAAGGAAGACAATACTGACTATTGGGAGTTTTCTTGAATATCATGGAAATTAGATTGTCTTTCTTTTTGAGCTGAATATTCATGTAATATATTTAAAACCTCTTCATCCAAATACTGATCATCACCACACTCATCTTTCACATTTTCAATGAACTCTCTATCGTGTGTGAAACAATCTTAAAGTAACAACAAATAAGGATAATTCTTTTCGAAATGTTCATGAAATATGGTATGAAAGTCTTTAAGGGAGGATAAACTCCCTACTAGAAATCCCTCATACCAAGACCTTGCATATCCTTCTAAACTAAACATGAATATTTTCATTAAAGAATCTTCATGCCATCCCACTCCCAGCTTATGTATATGCTTATGAAATCTAAATAAATGGATGGAAACATCATCACCCTTTTCATCATTGAATCTTAGAAGATCTGTTTGCCAATTTACTAGAGGTATTTTATCGGGATAACCAGGAATGGAAGCAAGATTCATAGGAGCATACCTTGCAGCGCAAGAAGAAGTCATCTTGATGGTGGAGAAACTGAATCAGCTCCTCAAACATTGCAACCCCGTTTGATAGTGGATCTGCCATAGAATATTATGAAGAATGGATCCTTCATAGATGGAGTCGTGAGGTGAAAAGAGACATGACCTTATTGATGTCTGACTATTGTTCACCATCAACATTCAGATCTAAACCTTTCGTTAAAATCCATGGAAGATTTGAGACCTATCCCTGTCTCTTTCTTTCTGACCACTGGTCTCCTCAGTGAAGTCACCTTCCAAAATATTTTAGTGGAGTCGCCAGAGCAAATGATACAACATTTTTCACATGTAAGAATATCTGTTTTCCCATAGAAAGTCTTTATCCTTTGAATCTTTGTCGTTATTTCCAGGGACGATATTCAATCTCATCCTTGACAATGGCGTCAGTATGTTAGCACTAGAATGGAACCATAGGTTGTGGAAGGCTCGCTCCCAGGTATCAAAAAAACCACTTTTGAAGAAAGAACTCACCTTCTGCTCTTTCGAGAGGGATCTCTCAGAAAATGTTTATTATTCCATATATATTTAAGTGAAACTATAAATTGTTGTAAAAGTGGTTGAAACAAAACACAAAACCATTGGGCGATGGGGTCAAGATATATAAAAGAAATAAACAAGGATTATGCAAGCGATTCCAACATAGGGGCAAGGTAGCCACTTGATCACAGTTGATTCATAATTTTCTGGTGGAAAGGAGGAACATGAACAGACCATCAACACAGAGCATTGTAAAAAATGAATTCTGTATCAACTTTAGAAGAAAACTTTGGTGAATACCTGAAACAACAGACGGAGCATAGCAAGTATGAATTCCAAGCTATTATACCCTAAGTCTCAGATATGAAAAAAAAAACAAAATAGGAGAGATAGACTGGAAAAACATTCACAAAAGAAAGGAAATAATAGTATGTAAGTGTGAACGACACATGAATCCCTGTATGAAAATGCCGACTTTGGCTCTACAATTATATTAAAATTCTCTTGAAAAACACACACAACAAAATTACAATGGTTTCAACCCCTTCTGCTTCTTCAAGAGGTATATTTATAGCGATTTGGACTTCGTAGACTGACACCCAGGAATGAAAATTTGTTACAATGGAAGGACATCTTCCAACAAACTTCGGACGTGGCCTACACACCATGATTCACATAAGACAAAAATAAAATGCAGACTACAAGAAAAATAGGCTTAAATCCCCTCCTGTCTATCCCAGATGGTGCTAGATGTGCAAAAATTGAAAGAGGTTTTTGTAACTGGTCATGTTCCCAAAAAAACCCATGTCTTCGTTTCCTCTGATTGAGCCCCAGATCCTCAGGATTTGATTTTGAAACTGATAACTCAAATAGTAAAAATGTAAATTTCTAGAAAACTACCCTATGAAGATATTTTAAATTCTCTGAACCTGTGATACCTATGTAAAATATGAAGGAGTTTTTTGTATATAGGATTTTGATGAAGAACAACCTCTCTCCTTTTCCTGAAATTCAACTCCATTTGGCTGAAACAATTCTTTGAATGTGATGTTTGAAACAGTCCTTTGGAAAACCTAAAAATGACATGTAAAAATCACTTTGTTTCTCCTAACCCATAAGACCTGGGTAAAAAATGAGAGAGGTTATTTAACATGATCCTATTCTTAAGAGAAAAATCATTCAGTTTTGGAAAATTCTTTCTGGTTTTTCGGAAACAATTGATTGAAATAACTGACTAAAACAGTCGTTTAAAAATATGGAGATTTTCTCTCTGAAGATGACTTCAGTTCTCTCAATCCACATAACTTGGGTAAAAAATAAGAGACATTATTGTAGATAGGTGTGTTATGAAGAAAAACCTCTCTCATTTTCTGGAAAATCATCTTGGTTCGACAGGAACAATTGATTTAAAATAATGACCAAAACAACAATTTTCGTAATAAAAACAACCATGCTCTGGTGCTTTAATTCAGATACCGTGTTTGTGTGGATGTTATTAATGCTGAATCCTTCATTTGTATATTTAAATTTTTGGAATTTATACACCATTCTATATAGTGGTGTAAGCTACATTGGCTCAATCACTTACAGTATTAAATTCCTTTCCATCCATGCAATTTTAAACAAGCAATACTTCTCCCAAGCGAAAACATTTTTACACTACTGATTTGTTGGGTGAGTTGATGCTACAAGAACAGATGTTTTAACTGGATCCCAATACAAAATTTCGTTGACTAAAAATTTCACTTACCTCATGCAAGTTCACAAAACGAAATTATCATACACCGTGGATTTTCCTCACCTTCCAATCTGACCGTCAAAACCTATCTACCATTTAACATCATTTCACAAATTGAAAAATTTAATTGATCTGTGCAACTTCACAATGTGAAATTTATTTTGGTCATTGTATGTGAATGAGTTTGATATGAGCCATTGATCTATGTTTAATTTTGCTGCAAAAGTGGCAGGTTGGTGTGCCACCCCAATTTGACTTTATGCCAAGACACAAAGTGACATCATAATTTCTTGAGCGCTTGGGTTGGTAGCTCTAGATATTGAGATAAAATTATTTTGGTCAATATATTTTTATATGACATTCCCAAAAATAAACCCTTGCCTCCTTAATAAAATAATATAAATCGTTGTTCTTGGAGATGGTATTTTAGGCCAACACTTTTTGTTTTATAAAGAATTTTGTTTAATATTCTTATAAAAACAAATTTTGTTTTTATAAAAATATAAAATATTTCTTTTATAACTTAAACTTGTAAGCCACCTTTATAAAACTTTGATTTATATATAATTCTCTTCCTTTTACCCAAAACTCTTGAACCTCTTTCCTCTCACCATCATGGAAGTTTTTATAAATCGCTTTAATGAAGAAAGTTTGAAAACCATTTGATCCTCAAGAGAAACTCAAAATTTTCAGGCAATGAGGCTTGCTGCAGAAAAACTAAAATGGTGCTAACACATCATTCAACTTTCTTAGATTGACACAAATGTGGATTTCATTAGTCTTCTTATCTTGGACCACCATCGAGCTTATCCACTCTGATTCTTCTACATGTTCAATGATCCCAACGTCAAGCATCCTATCAATCTTAGCTTTCATGAGATCTTTATACCATGGGTTCAATCTATACGGCCTCTGGCATATCATTTTTGCATCTAGCTTGAGTGGAATCTTTATTTCCCCTAAATCACCAAGTATCCCCTTCATTTCTAAGAATCCCGTTGGAAAAAGGTCCTAGAATTCATGCAATAGATCTGTGACTTTGGCCATCATCTCTTCTCCCGAATAGTCTCCGACATTAGCAAATTTTGGATTTTTTGCTGACCCAATGTTAACTTTTTGGATCCTCAGCAGCTGGTTCATCAAGTATTTTGGTATGTTGGGAGCTGTGACACCATGGATTCCTTTGGAATTTGGAATATTAACATCTTGTAGCTCATCATCATATTCAGTTTCCCCAAACAAGTTGTAGCATGTCATCATGGATTGGATAGAGAAATGCGCATGAGGATCAACAAGGATGAATTTCAGTACTACGTCGTGGATAATGTGAAAAGCATTACATACCTCGGGGTTGTCATCCTGGAAGCTAAACATTTGCACAAAACAAAATGACAACTCCTCCCAAGTGGTAATGGTTTTGTGCAATTCTAGTACCGCATACCAGGACCGTGGCATCTCTTCTAAAGTGTGAACCCACTCATCCCTAGATCGTGATGTCCATAATGGTTGACATTCAATCAAATGATAGGTGGGGTCATTTCTTCCATCATACCTCCCAGCATGATAGACCTCTATATCGCCAAAGTGTACAATCATCAACCTACAACACTACTCCTAGTCATGGATTGTCTGCCTGTGTGTCTCCCACCATCGAGCCGGAGTAGCCTTCAGTGCTACATAAAGAGCTAGTATCCTTTGTGGTTCAAACACCTTTTCTTCAAATTCTTGGAAGAACTCAGATAGTCCCAGTAGTAATTCATAAATGGGTAACTCGACAATCTCATTCGCAACATGCCGGAGAGACTGTGTAATCAACTCACATTTTTTGAATGACACCTCATGCAACCAACTTTGCCAATTTTCTCGAGCATCGTTGGAGCCAGAGGACGTGGAACTTGTGCTATGCTATCCAAGTTCTCCATTGATATTAGGTTGGACATAGTCCTCAGAGAAGTTATAAGCATGATCCCAACTTCTCCCGACTTCCTCCTTTACAGGTTTGATATATTGTCATCCTTCCTGAGGGTCCATAGGAGGAATGACCAGAACATCCTAGTTTTCAAATGTCATAATACGTTTTTTGAATTTGATAACTGCCATGCTATCATTAACCCATCCAATTCCTATCAGCACAGGATAGGAACCATCATCTCCTACAACTTCTATTATTTCAAAGTCAACACATGTTATCATACCTTCAATGTTGACAACCAAGTTTGAAACATGACCAATGGGCTTAAGCTTCGCCTAGTTTGCTAAACACAGCTGTACCAGTGACCATCCCAACATTGGCTTCCCCATCGATTACCAGGTTTTCTTTGTAAGGATGTTTACGTCTGATCCAAGGTCCAAAATGGCCGAGTCAACCTCATAATCCCCAATGTGGACATTCATCCTCATCTCCTTGTTGGTATTCCTTTTTTGCAAGGAATTCACAGCGAAATCCTTCATTGTTTTATCCGAGAGGTGCAATAATGCCTCAAGCTCGACAAGGGCATATGAGTCCCTTGCCAGTGATATACAACTGTCAAAGAACTTGCACAGGGTACCATACTACCATGATGGTCCTACCTCTACAGATGGATCAAAAGCAAATGTCATATCAACAATTGGTAACTTACCCGAATTTCTTTCGATTGCATTCTTTACATCGAAGAAGGTATATTTCTCCATCGCAATATCAAATGTGACCTTATTCCTATCGATGAGCCAAAATTGTAGCCAAGTTCCATCATCTCTAGTTATCGCACCAGCATGAGTCATAATCCCAACATCAAAATCCTTCATCCGTGGCTTAGCATGAATAGTGGAAACTATTGATCCCTAGTTCAAAGGTAGGTTCTAATTCAATGGTTGATTCATCGGTTGGTCCTGTGTCTGAGGAGGGTTTTGAGTCTCATTCTATGGTGCAACCTGGTTCAGCATTATTAGCTAGTTCTATACTTGGAGTGCAAGCTGATTCTGTACATTCTATAACTAGGGAATTTTTCCTACCTGCCATTTTGCAATCAACTAAGGGAAAATTTCAACATTATGATTGCTGGTTGCACAATATGTGCATTACGCATGAAGGAATTCTCTCTGGTAATGCTCAAATACCCCACATGTATAGCATTGGACTGATTCATGACCTCATCCTCCCCCATGGTTGAATCCTCCTCCTCAACCTCTTAATCCTCTGGGGAATCCTCCTCGGACCCCTCCTTACTAAAACTGTGGTTGGCTATTTGTTTCCGCAGTGGGTTAGGTTGTTGCTGGACATATTGCATAGCTTGAACGTATTACGACTAATTATACTGTGGTCGTGGTGCCTGGTTATACTGTGGTTGTACCATGATCTGCGGTTGTGGTATGAACTGTGGTTGGACCATAAACTGTTGTTGTGGTTGCATAGGGACAAACTGCAATGGAGGCAGAGGTGTATATGGTACCTGTGCTACTGGTTGTACTACTTACGGTTGTGCTTGCACTATTTCGGGTCATCTCCTTTGACAAAATACGAATCATATGTTCTTTCCTGAAGAAAATCATAAGTGTGACATTTTTTGTCGTCATGTCCAACTGATTGACAAAATGTACAATACAAAATTTATGCCTTGGTAATGATCTTTTGAATATAATCATAGTGCACCAACACCACTCAATGGGCTCGGGGCTTTTGACAACAAATAGTTCTGAAATGTCGGACAAGTATCCTTGGTATGTCCATTAGCATGGAAACGGATGCACCAAATATCATCACCATATTCCTTAGTATTTTTTATGTCTTATAATTGCAGCATTAAATTGGGCAACTACGCCTGAATTTGATTCATTCCAACGGTCGTTTCCCCTACTGGTGATGCCACCAATTTCATCGCAGTTTCTAGAGCCTCGCTCTGCGTCACAATCTTTTGTTGCATTAATGGTTACCGAATATGTAAAACAAGTGCTGCAATAAACCATTCTTTATGTTGAACATCGCTCATCTAAAAATTAACCTGAGCCATCAACGTATTAAATCACTTATCAAAATCCCAAATTGTCTCATTGGGGGATTATTTGATCTCTTTCAATTTATTAATGTACTAAGATTTGGATTTCAGCTTCTTAAATTCCTCAAATAGACCTGTTCTGACCTCCAATGTATTTGCAATACCTCCTTGAGTCACCCTTTTGAATCTCATAAACCATTCCAATACACATCCCCTCAGAGTAGTGGCTTGCTAACTTTTCTTGACATCATCATCAATAGTTTGTTGAGCAGTCTAGATTGCTTCGCATAAGAACCAGTACTGCTCCGGATCATCGGTTCCATTTCCATTGAATATTGGAAATTTCATTTTGTCTCCTGCCATTCTGGAATTTCTTCCTCCTGCTGGTGCTCTATTACTAGTATGTTGCTGACACATCAGGCAAGTCGACATAGAATGCATGTTCCTTCCTTGTGGTGGAGTAGTGTGCGGAGGAGTAGACACATTACTGCTGGGGTTCGATCCTGTCGTTCTTTCGAGTGTATCCTGAGCCTATATGTCCTTGTTGTCACAAAAAGATTGCTTCATCATGTGTGGTTGTTCCTCATGATATCACACTTTGACTTCAGCAGGACCTTCTCCCATCCTCTGCCTCTTTTCTTGAAACCTTGCTCCTCCCCTTCTACAACCACTTGTTTCTTCGACAACCTTTACATTATCAACAGAACTCATGCACATATAACCCTTATTCCCTTATGAATTTTCCCCCTTTCTATTACAGTGCCTACATCCCCCACATAGCAGAGTTCCACTACTCTTGGTCCATCTTTAGGATACCCTTTTCATAGACTAGTTTCTTAATCGATAGTTGTAGCGACAATAGGAACCTTTCACGAGGTCCACTGAAAAAATCCCTTTCCGCCTCAATGAAATAGTTATTAGTATCAATAACAAACTCACCAATGTATCCTTCTAAGATGCTATCCAACCATACCTCAACCTCTTGCGATGCCTTATTGCTAGTTTCTTGCAGCTCCTAGATTAATTTTGGGGTCCAGGATGTCGGCTCTCCTCCTTGAAATTTTCTCTTCTGCTTAACAAACTTTTCCAACCATTCATGAAATATCACAAGGAACTCACAAAAGAACCATTCATGAGGACCTATTCTATCCAACCAATGGCCTATCGATAGATTAGGATTCTAGTTTTCGGCTTCATCAAACTCTTGCAACTTCAAATCAAATCGTTCCTTGATCTTTGATCGAGTCGGATGCCAAAACATATCCCTCTCCTAATTGCGACTTGGTCCCAGAAATGGAACCATTTATTGGTGAAGCCCACCAACAAATATTTGTCGATGCCCTACAGCAAAATCTCCCTAAGCACCGGCCCATACAACTTTTAACCTGCCCAGCAACATCTGTGGAGAAGATGAGGTCTCACCTGAGGTGTTCAAGGGAGAGCTATCAGAACTGAGTTTTCGACAGTGGGGAAGGAGGATATGGGGATTCGAAGGAGGGATACTCGAAGAGTTTTGGATTGACTATGTCACTTCCACAATAATTTTTTGTGACAACCAGAGTGTTATAAATATCTCAACAGACCCTAGTCATAGGCATTGAACAAAACATATATAGATTCATATGCACTACATTAGAGGAATTGTGCATGACGAGATCATTGTCATGCACTATTGCACACCGATTGAGCAAGTTGCAATCCTCATTGGGGAATTCTAAGAGGATAATTTCAGCCATATCAAATAACTTCTTTGGATGCCTTATCACACGATGAATATATATTGAAGACAATATTTCACAAATTTTGTTCATGTCCATGTTTCGAGGGAATTTTTTTCCCATGAGGTTTTCCTTCTTTCCTTGTTTTTGTGGATAGGAAGTATATAAAAGTGACTCAGATTTGTTTCTAGAACCTGTATCTCTGATATATTTATGAAATTTCACATCATCCATTCTTAAATGGTGGTGTTATAATACTCAAAAATGCATATCCATACTTAGGATATATTTTCTTAATCTCCATGATAAATTTCCTACGTTCTAGACTAGGTAGTTGGCCCACACTTACAATTTTGGTCAACACTTGCCATGTTTACACCAAGGAGTTTCTTATACTTATTATATATAATATTCTCCAAAATTATTGACTTCCTATTTTAGTAACTTTGCTTTCCTTCCTTTCTCATACTTAGAATTCTTTTTCATCTTTAAGGTGGAAAAGGTAAAACCGAGTCTCATGGAAACTACCTTCTTTTTTTCTAGCTCATCCTCCATATTTTTCTCTCTAAAAAGGATGATCAAATTGAGTTTCCACCACTCATTATCTAACATACCTTACTCAGCTAATTTGTAACCTCCTTGACTGATTTGGAAAGTCTTTTATGCAACTAGGGTTTTTTATTTTTATTTTAGCAATCTTGTTACTTGTGAGGATTCAAATTTCCTTCTTAGGATTTCAAATATATGATGTAATTATATATTTGGAAAACCATCACATTAAAATGGTTGGATAGTGTACACTTATTCAATGAAGCTTAGTGTTATGCACCAATTCAGTCTCGAATTTTTAGTGAAATCTATCCATGTTCTTTTACAATTTCTGTGAGTTCAATTCTTCTAAGATTGGGATTAATTTACAGATGATGGACGTCTCCCCTACAAAATATGGTTAAAAAAAGAGTATTTTACTTATGTTTGTTATATCCATTTGAATTCTAGGATAATGCACACTCATTTCTAAAATTTCAGATATTAAATGTACATATTGAGCTTATTTCTAAATCTAGGATTCTGGAGAATTTGACATGTTCAAACTATTTCATTCAGGTTGTAGATGATATAACACACTTCATGGTGTTTTATGATTTTTGTATTTTCAGAAAATTAAGTCTAAAGTAAAACCACATTGGCCCTTTCCTACTTGGACATTATTCTGTATTAGATAAAAACCACAATTATGTGGTTATACTTCAATGTCTGTCGAAACATAATCCTACTTTAGATAGAATACCCATGGAGGGAACATCTGAAAGAGTATGCACAACTAGCTCAGCCCATATTTTCAATATGTCACTCATTTCCTTGGCCTGAACTATTCACTTGAAACATTGTTGTATGACCATGCAACACTCATTCCCTCTTATGTACTATAGAATTATTTATTCTTTTTAGAGGTAATAAATGAAAAATTACTAAAAATACAAAAATACAAAAATGGTGAGTACTAAATCTACTCATATTTCACTATGGAGAAAATGGAAACAATCATTCTTTGTCTCCCTTGAACACAACACATATCCCTGCATCAGTTATAAGTACACCATTTACATTTTCCTTTGGAAGTTGTACCAATAATTTGAACATATCTCCACCAATGGGTTATCCTTTGTGTCATATATGGAGATTTCATTAATTCATCTAGAATTGGATAATTTTGCAATGGTTGGTTACTCAAATATTATGTTCCCAAGTTTCACTATTCTTCATGTTATGTCTTGAAGGAAAGTTAAACAGTGCCATCCATTAGTCAAATATTCTTCACTAATCATGTCATATTTCCTTGTCTCAGTATACAATGTTCAACCTCACACTTCTACCAAATTATACTACCCTATTGATCTCAGTTTCATGTCAATTAAGGTGGGATGCATTAATTCACTCATTTTGATAGATCTATTCCTATCAACATCAAATTATCATCTAGGAGGTAGATACGAGAAACCCTAGTGATTACCTTGGATCTTGAAGTCATAAATGGAAAGTTTCCTCCCAAATGACAATGGGTATACATCAACGACCCATGGTTGTTTGGTTCTACCAGTGTTTGAATCCAAGAATATCTATTCACACTTGTCAATTTGTACTCAAGTACCTTGGATTCCATCATCATTACCGATGGTCCTCCTCGCATATGTTAATGGTATACCATTAATGAATGGTAATTAGATGGTGTTTTATTATGCTTGTTGTCAACTCATTTAGTCACATCATATGAAATAGTACTATTGTTTGTTTGTATTGAAGACCTTGGGAAAAACCATTGTATCACTCATCGATGCATTTCCCTAATTTTCCAAGATTAAATGTTTCAATTCAAAGTACCATGAAGACCTGTATATTTTTCACTCATCAAAGTGCATGTATACAGTTTTGTAATATTTGAGTTTAACATGGATCCATTATCTAATTCTCATGGCCATGCTTATTTACTGTTGAGAATGGGTATATCCATCTCAAGAATATATTGTATATTTGGGTTATTTCCTTGTTTGACTTACATGTGCTTTTCAACTCCTGCACTCAAGATCCTACTCCTTTGCTATCCTTCCCTAATCACAAAAAATATTATTACGAAGTGTATGATAATAAAAATAATGTATTTTTTCATTTAGTCCCACTTCAAACCTCACACATTAGGAGGTAAAATTTAAAAAAATAAATTTAACACCCCTATTATATGAAGGCTTGAGGCATATTTTTATTTCTCTTGCAGCATGAAGACTATAATTTTGGAACAATTGAGAGCTTTAATCTCTCATCTAACAACTGCTTCCACAAAGGAAGAAGTTTTTGAAGACAAAGGTTTCTATAGAGATTCTGAATCCATGACCAATTATGGCACAAAACCCATGTTCCATAACTCCTATAGTGGAAGAACTACATAACATATGTATTAATTGTCTTGAAAATCCTAAAAAATAAAGATAAATTCCTTGAAAACTACGAAAAGTGGGATTCTTTATGAAAATAATAAAAAAGTGGGAAAAATTTTAGTCCCACATTCATATATGGAAATTGACAGCACATATGGGGTGAATTAAAGGACAAAAAGTTAGAGTAAAGGCATGTTGGAGGAATTGAAAGCTATAAATGGATTTTCTATGTCAAAGGATTTTTTGCATCAAGGGCATGAATGATAGAGGATTGAATATAATAAAAGGATAAGGAATTAACCTTCAAATATTTTAATTATTTCTAAATTTTCATCTAATACGAATCAATTCAATCCCCCCCCCCCCCCNGTAAGGAACTACAAATCAAGCTACTAATGGGGACATAAATGCCATGGATTCTTAAGAAAGGGTAATACTACAAGTGATATGCTTCAATAGGTTCTTTCCTCTCTTCCTTCCTTCTCTACTCTTTGGAAATTCTTAGAAATATCAAAGGAATGTTGATTATTGATTTTAATTCTATTAATTAGGACCCACCTATTTATGTTAAGGATATATAATGTTGTATATTAGTTCCTTATACAATATATACTAACAACATTGGGTAAATTTATTTATGATGAGATTCCTTTTGGACTGATGAATGCAGGAGAAACATTTCACCAAGCCATGGAGAGAGCCTTTGTGGGAGGAAATGATAATTCTATATTGATTCATCTGGATGAAATGACTGTTGTATCCAAGAATTACGAAGAACACATAAAGAACTTAAATAAAACATTAAATAAATGCAAATGGTATGGCTTAGCCCTACATCCAAATAAGTCTTATTTTCCATTACATGAAGGGAAGTTGTTGGAATACATTGTTTCTAAATATGGAGGAAGGATAAATTTTGAGAGAATGGTAGCCATACAATTAATAGAAATTCCTATGAGTAGAAAGGAAGTATATTCATTTATGGGGAAAATAATATTCCTTGGAAGATTCATCGCAAATATGCCAAAGCTAATTAAAAGATGTTATCACTGAAGTTGACTCTCGATTGCTAGGGTCAAGCTTAGAGAAATCTTAAATTGGTTTAATGGATAACTGGAAAATGAATTTATGGAATTTGGTGGTAGGTAAGGCTTACTCTTGAAATCGGGCTAGATTTGAAAGAAAATACTAAACAACAGTATATATATCACAATAAAGACTGATAAGACAAAGCTACGAGTATGAATTTATGAAAAACATGAACCAGGTTCTCCATATAGTATTTAAGGATAACTTCACATTAATCATGAGAATATACCAATGGATTAAGATGAACATACACTAGAAAAAATCACAACACATGAAATTCAATTATTAAAATAGAAAGGCGGCTCATATGAGCATAATCATTTCAAAGAAGCTAACAAAAACAGAGTGCATACATGCTCCTACCACTCCAGTATCAGAATGTTCAAATCCTGCCTAAGCCCCCTTGGCTGGTACCTCCCCTTCCTCACTTCTCCCTCTAATATTTTTACAATGATATATATATATATAAGATAGAAAATCTAACCTCTTCAGTATTTTTTGGATCTATTCTAATGAGTTTTTGCCAAGTTTGTCCAATCAAACAAGAAAATGACCCATGTCTCTATTTAATAGGGTTATACTTCTATTATGACTAAAACACTTAAATGAAATTCCACTTGCATTCATGGATGAGTATTGATGAGATCTTTGAGGAAGAGTCATCATCTGTACCTAAATATACTCCAAAAAATTTGGTAAATTCTCTTCCACAATAGCTGGTGAAATTACTTCTCCATTTGCTCGTTTCATATCCAAAGTATTTCTCCATTGAAATGTATCAACATCATTGCCTCTAGATCCATTACTATCCATAAAAATAGAATATATGCCAAGCTGCTTGAAAACCAAACTTTCTTCTTGCGTAAACACATTTTTTCCCTTGGACCCATGCCAACAAGTAAGGTAGCCTCTAGGTCTTCCCTATTAATATCCCTACCTTCATAATAGTTTTTAATAATAAATTCAAGCTCTTCATGTCATTCCTTTGGCATTGTCGATCCATGCCATAAGAGTTCCATTGCTGCAATTCTCAATTGCAAAGTATAAACATCTTTTTCACCATTATCAGCAACAAATTCAGCTCCACTAACTCCTCCCTAATTATTCCTAGAGTCTACTACCTTTCTTGCAAACAAAGGAATTCCAAATTTAGCAACAACTTGTCTCTTATACTTCTCACGAGTAGAATGGGAAATTTCATGAGAGTCAACACAAAGAAAAACAATATCATGTGACCAGTGGCTCTTTAAATGCTTTGGAAAATGCATTCTATAGCAAGATGGGATGATCCTGTAGTGTAAATAATGATTGCTTTCTCCACAACCAACACACATGTTTTTCTTGATTTGAATGTAGAATTCATTGTTTTCATCTTTTGGGCGACCTTTGGGTTTAAAAATAATTTTTATAGCTGGAGGGTCATCCTCTATAAGTTCTGTCAAATCCTGACAAATATACCAATCAAGATTTCTCTGATCACAATAACAGAGAAGACGACCATCTACAGCATAGATCCTAGAATTGTGATAAACATGTGACTTTCATGAAAATTTCCATACAAATTGTGCATGTGAAGCTTCCTTACTACCTTGTTTTGACACTCTGACTCTTTTTGCCTCGAATAACATTAACCTTTTTGAATTTAATCTGGAATATTTTCCTGGTGCACGCTCCTCAAAGTTTTTAACTTGAATGTATCCACAATAATAACCCTATTTAATGTTTCCACATGCAATATCTTCTTTCAAACTACCATTCTTGTTGATAACATCCTATTTAAGGAGGTTGCATAAATCATTAATGTGCATATAGAACACAAGAGATGGTGAAGGAATCGATGTCATGAAAGAAGACTTAGCCACATACTGCACAATAGAATCAACTGCAGAAACTGTACTATAAATCCTTTTTGGGGTAGCTTGGAGCTTTGAGAAATGTATGTTAAGACAATGAACCTTTTTCCTCTCCTCCACAAATGCATAAAAATATGGGATCAATTGAGGGCCACCTTAGATGAAACCATTCTATGTGCTTCCAGAAACTTATAACTTTTGTTGGGGAATATCTGATGACAACATCTAGCTTTGTCTAGGGATAGCATGCTCCCTATGATCTTCCGAGAACAAGTAGAAATATTCCTTTCCAATCCAGCAACCAGTGTTTTGTCTCCATTGGGATGGCATATTTATATTTTATTCCTAACCTATTCCAAACCTTGAAAGCCTACTATTCTCATACTGCAAACTTAAAGCACACTATAAATTCAAACTGCTCACACTGTCAACTTAAGGAAATGCTTGAATCATAAAGCTTATTTATCCACACTATCTATACTAACCGAAACTACAACTTTGGTCAAGTAAAATCATGCTTCCAGTGAACCCATGCAAAAATTCCATCAACCAACCAAAACTTGCTTCTAACTTTGAGCATATACACAATCAAAAATATTGAAAATCATAACTCATACTCACCTCCATTGAAATCTGTTTCTAAGAAATTAATGATAGAATATTTATAGTTCACTATTGAATCTAAATAACTTGCAACAAGATCATAAAAAATACCAAAAATGACCTCTTCCTATTGCTTGTCTTCTATGAATCCAAGCTGACTGATTTCTAAAAAGTATTGCTTGACTGATGAGGACTAGATGAATAGTTCTAGTAATTCTTTGTCACTTCCTTCCTCAAAACCTGATCGATTACTGTCAAAGATTAGATCATTGTTGAAAATATCAACAAAGGCTGATGTAGAAATATAGTGCTCAAGAATTTCCATTGAGTATTTCTCTCCTCTTTCTTTCTCATGGGTGTCATTGTCACATATAACATCATAATTGAAGGGTTCGATAGGTGTTTCAAAAAATTGCTCTTCTTCATTAAAATACCTATCATACTTAGGCTGATCTTTATGGATTCCTAAAATTTGAATATTAGTAACCTCTGGTTCATGATATTCTTCAATATGATGGTTAACATTTGAGGAAGAAGAAAATATAATGGAATAATTTGGTAATTTATCATCATCAGTTTTAGAAATGGCATACACCAGTTGATTGTTGAAAAATTCAATATATATATATATATATATATATATATATATATATATATATTCAGAATTCCTTTCTTCATCATCTGAATATTCATCATAAATATCCTGATAAAAAACATCATGAAGAGTATTTTCTTGACTCCAAATTTTTTAAAAGAGTGTGTGAAAATTCATCATTAAAGATTTGACCTTAAAAACTTTCTGAAATTTGAACTTTATAAAATTTCACTTCATGAGTTTCTTGGAAGGATGAAAACACATGAGCAACTTGATCGGTTTTCAAAATTGAAGACTTTAGTTCTATAATGTTATCATCATTTTTCATAACAGAATTTTGAAACTTTTCCTCATGTAAAACAAAATTAATAGAAGAAACAACATATAACGAGTCTGCTTCGTCATTTTCTTTAGCAAATTCTGAATTCACAGCTTCTTCATTATCCATTTCTAGTTCATCCTTATGAGAAGACACATCATATTGAATATAATTAGAGAACTACTGAATATTGTGAGGAACAATTTCTTCTTTATCTATATCTTTAGTCTCATTATGCAATTCATACTCCTCACAACAATTTTCAAATAAAAACTCAGCTGAAAAGTACCATTTACAGTGCTTATGGTATACTGTGTGAAAATCCTTCAAGGATGAAATACTGTAAGGAGGTAATGAGAAATACCATTCACGTGCATCACCATCCAATAAATACATGAACATATTCATATAGACATCCTCATGCTATAGATCTAGCTGATTCATGCATTCATGGAACTTGATGAGGTGATCAGCAAGATTATCTTCTCTCCTTTTTCTAAAGATAGGAAAAAAATATCCCCATTCTGTCAGACTTGATACTGGATGTGGGAAACCAAGAACTGTAGAAAAGTTAAGAGATGCAAACCTATGAGCCACAATAGCCTTCATTCGATCCTGTGATGACATTCTGGATCCTAAACAAATGGAGTCACCTCTGAATTATTTGGAGTCACCCGGTGAAGAAATTTGCAGCCACTATGTCACCAGCCTTTGCTCACCATCAAAGTCCAGATATATTCATTTTCATACAGCCCAGGGAAGTATGTCTTCATTCCTTCATCCCCAGCAACAGTGCCAGAATATGTTATCACTAAATTTGACTTTCGACTGCTAGGGTCAAGCTTAGAGAAATCTTAAATTGGTTTAATGGATAACTGGAAAATGAATTTATAGAATTTGGTGGTAGGTAAAAATTACTACTGAAATCAAGCTAGATTTGAAAGAAAATACTAAACAACAGTATATATATATCATAATAAAAAATGATAAGACAAAGGTATGAGTATGAATTTATGAAAAACATGAACTATGTTTTGCATATAGTATTTAAGGATAAGTTCACATTAATCGTGAGAATCTAGCAATTGATTAAGATGACCATACACCAGAAAAAATCACAACACATGAAATTCAATTATTAAAACAGAAAGGTGGCTCATATGAACATAATCATTTCAAAGCAGCTAAAAAAAATAGAGTCCATACATGCTCCTGCCACTCCAGTATCAGAATGTTCAAATCTTGCCTCATCCCTCTTGGCTGGTACCTCCACTTCCTCACCTCTCCCTCTAATATTTTCACAATGAAATATATATATAAGATATCAAAGCTAACCTCTTTAGCATTTTTTTGATCTAGTCTAATGATTTTTTTCCAAGTTTGGCTAATCAAACAATAAAATTACCCATGTATCTATTTAATAGGGTTATACTTATATTATGACTAAAACACTTAGATCAAATGTCACTTGCATTCATGGATGAGTATTGATGAGCTCTTTGAGGAAGAGTCATCATCTGTACCTAAATATACTCCAAAAAAATTGGCAAATTCTCTTCCACAACAGTTGGTGAAATTACTTCTCCATATGCTCTTTTCATATCCAAAGTACTTATCCATTGAAAGGTCTCAGCATCGTTGCCTCCAGAGCCATTACTGTCCATAAAACTAGAATTTATGCCAAGCTGCTTGAAAACCAAACCTTTATTCTTTCTTAAACGCCTTTTTTCCCTTGGACCCATGCCAACAGGTCAGGTAGCCTCTAGGTCTTCCCTATTAATATACCTACCTTCATCATAGTTTTTGATAACCAATTCAAGATCTTCACGTCGTTCCTTTGGAATTTTTGATCCATGCCATAAGAGTGCCATTGCTGCAGTCCTCAATTCCAAAAAAGAAACACCTTTTTCACCATTATTAGCAACAAATTCATCTCCACTGACTCCTCCCTAATTATTCCTAGAGTCTACTACCTTTCTTACAAACAAAGTAATTCCAAATTTAGCAGCAAATTGTCTCTTATACTTCGTAACATCAGAATGGGCAATTTCATGAGAGTCAACACAAAGCAAAACAATATCATGTGACCGGTGGCTCTTTAAATGCTCTGGAAATGAATTCTATAGCAATATGGGATGATCCTGTAGTGTAAATAATGATTGATTTCTCCACAACCAACACACATGTTTTTCTTGCTTTGAATGTAGAATTCATTGTTTTCATCTTTTGGATGACCTTTGGGTTCAAAAAGAAGTTTTAGAACTGGAGGGTCATCCTCTATAAGTTCTGCAAAATCTTGACGAATATACCAATCAAGCTTTCTCTGATCGCAATAACAGAGAAGACAACCATCATTGGCATAGATCCTACAATTGTGATAAATAGGTGACTTGCATGAAAATTTCCGTACAAACTGTGCATGTGAAGCTTCCTTACTGCCTCGTTTTGACACTCTACCTTGTTTTTCCTTAGATAACATTAACCTTTTTGAATTTAATATGGAATATTTTCTTGGTGCACGCTCCTCAAAGTTTTTAACTTGAATGTTTCCACAATAATAACCCTGTTTAATGTTTCCACATGCAATATCTTCTTGCAAACTACCATTCTTGTTGATAACATCCTCTCTAAGGAGGTTCCATAAATCATTAATGTGCATATAGACCATAGGAGATGGTGAAGGAATCAGTGTCATGAAAGAAGACTCAGCCACAGACTGCACAATAGAATCACCTGCAGAAATTGTACTATAAATCCTTTTTTGGGTAGCTTGGAATTTTGAGAAAAGAATGTTAAGACAATGAACCTTTTGCCTCTGCTGCAAAAATGTATAAAACTATGGGATCAATTGAGGGCCACATTAGATGAAACCATTCTGTGTGCTGCCAGAAACTTATAACTTTTGTTGGAGCATATCTGATGACAACACCACTACCAACATGCTTAAAAAAGGTAATGATGTTAGCTGGACCATGGAATCAAAAGAGGATTTTATAAAATTTTAAATGATCCATTGGAGAAGCTCATATTTTGATCATCCTTGATTATACCAAGCCTTTCATGATATTTTATTTTTCCTCCATAAAAAATATTGAATGTTCTCTACTACAAAAAAAAACAAGAAGAGTATGAACAACCAATATGATTTTTTGATTGCATATCCTCTAGGATATTGGTACAAAAATTATGACATCGCTTATTACATCCACTTCTAATCACATATTTGATCATATACATGAGTGGAGGAGGAGTCGAAGGCTTATTAAAGTAGAATCCCCAAATTAGTTTTTAGCAGAATAATTCATGAGATCATTATTTCCTATTGTTTCCAAAGATGTATCCATGTCAGAATCCATGACCAAAGGAAAAATCATCCATATTTTCAAACAAATCTATTAGATATATTCACAATCAGGAACACTTTATGACTCAATACCCCATGATGCAATAACTACATCGGATCAAGCTAGGATACCTAAAGGACCTCATGTCAATGGTGTGATTGGTTTTGTTAACCAAATTGATCATATTACCCATCAAATGGGAGAAGTGTGTTTTCAAACTTCACAACCCAAAGCTAGCAATCCAAACCAACAACCTGAAAATATTTCCCAAACTTTAGAAATCCTCATATTGCAAGCTACAGACCAAAGAGGGAAAAATAAGAAACGAAAGAAAATTCCAAATGCTAATTCTGGGGTAGGATATGCACCTAATATGAATAATCAAACTGAAGGAAATGAGGAGAAATGGAAAAAATAGGTATCCTTGCAATATTACTCAAGCAGATCATCCTAGTCCCCAATGCCTACATATGGAAAGTGACATTCATCATATGTTATCTCAACATGGTGGTCGACAAAGAACTATTGTATTGACTCAAACGTTTCTTGAACAACACCATATGGTTTCTACAAAACTGGTACCTTCGCACATGGAAACCAAGGAAACCCTCCGTAAGGGGGGATCCAACCATTTCCAACACCTTTGGGTTAAATCACAAGGCTCATATTCAAACAAGGAATCATTCTTATGATACACCACCTAATGTTTTAGAACCATCAGTATCACACTAAAATGGTTTGGTTATCATTAAGAAACTAACTATTTACATAGTTCCTCACCCCCTGCAAAGGGGTCTTACGTAAAACAACTCATAATCCTAATGCAAGAGAAGCTTGAAACAATTGTATATTGGAAGGCTTAGCTCAAGCACCTTGGGCCATGTTGACCTTGGAGGTATTACAATTTTTTCCAACTCAAAGATAAACTCTATTGTCTTCCACTGGCATAATTGATTTGAATGATACTAATTTGATCACCTTTGATTTAGTACATACAACATGTAGGCTTCCATCCCATATCACTTTTCATATTAAAATGGTCCCATATGGGAAGAATATTTTTTGAACTATTATAGATGACGGATCCACCACTTGTGTCATGTTAATCTGATGTTGGAAAGTATTAGGGTCACCCACTTTAGCTCCATCCCACAAAATACTCAAAGAATTTGCTAGTAACACGTTCCCACCTCACAAACTTATTATGGCCTTCCCGATGGAATCGAGAGGTAAAAAATTCATGTTGATTTTGAGGTATTAGATGCAACCATATATTACAATATTTTATTAAGACATATTTGGACACATGCAATGATGGAAATAGTATATTTTTTACTTTGAGTGATTTGGTTCCCAAACTAAGGGAATATTGTTAAAATCGATCAATTATATTACTACATAATTGAAACTGGTATCCACTTGACTATATATTTTGTCGGGGATTTGAAAACAATGATTCAAGATGTTGAAGTAGGGATGTTCAAATATTATTCCCTCATGGGAGCCTTCACAATCCCACCACAAATACCTATGCCTCTAACTTCTCCAATTTTCACCATTACATCAAAAGTTCACTTTCTGTTAATAGTTTTTTCTAACTACACTTCACCGATTTCATACACTTCATCAAATGGAACTACGGTAAAGGAAATACAAGATAAAAATAATAAAGAAAAGGAAATACATTCTAAATAACTTGATGAAATATTGAGTAGTACACCCTTGTTCACTATAGAATTGGCATATCAAGAAATCGAAATGGATTTAGTAGAATTGGGTCAACATCCTTCTCCAAGGGAGGAATATGATCCATACATATCACCCACATGGGATATAAATAACCCCAACACTCATGACCTCTTGGATCAAACCTTTTCATTCAATGAATTTATCCTTGAAGTCATGAATATCTCAGAAAAATAGTGGCACGACATGCATAATCAGTCATCATTTCTTTCTAATACGGTTTCATTATATTTTAAACCTAAACAAAATTTCCTTAATGACAATATGGAAAGGTACCAATGCCTTGTCCAAATACCCAATGTGATTTTGAAAGTAAATTTTGAAAACATTTCAAAAACCATTCCAATCTATATATCCATTAATCCTATAGTCATTGAAAATATCAATATAGGTGTCAGTTTCTATTGATGTATTTGTGTTATAGAGATTTTCACCCCACTAGGTGAATCACACTTTGTATGGCCTTCCCCTATCCCGCTGCAGACTCTTTAGACCCAATGGACCACATTTTATCCTTTGATGTATCATTGATCATCCCCAAAACTATATAAACTATGATATGCGCGGATTTTTTCCTGATAACCGCGTACATACGTGGGTTTGACCCCTATAGTCGCATACATCAGGATGTGCGCATAGTCCAAATCCTTTTGGAGCGTTCCTTGACTTGGATCCGACTCATTTGACTCCTGGCCTTCCATATTCCTTGATATCACTCAGATCCGACCCTTCATTGTCCCTTGTGAAGCTATATAAGGATCCCCTTGGTACATTAAAGGGGGGGGAGATAAGAGAGAATTGAGAGTACCAAAACTATAGTCCATTGTTGCCAGAACTTATGCTTGATTCTGCATCCCTTTGTCCCTTGGAGCACTGTTGTGTTCTTCCCAAGGTTTCCTTTTGCTAGTAATATTGCTATCGGAGTGATGGAGGATTGAGGTGGTGGAGGCCCAAGTGGGGGATTCAGTTTCTCCGGTTTGTAGATGTGCCATCAGAGGTTGTCACTTGTAATCTCTGATTCATATTAATAGAAATATCTTTTCCTATCCAGTAATGTGTATTTGAATGAATGTTTTATCCATTGGAATATGTCAAATGCTCATACATTATTGATTATATATGCTAGAATAGATCTAACACCATGAAATATAGTATGCTTGTATTGTTTACTTGTTGTTGAGGATGTGCTATAACAATTCAAGATGAAGATTGGAAAGCTCAACGGGGATCTACTTCAACCATCCGGAATAAGGTATGAGGTTCGATCCTTTAGTGTTATATGTTTTTATTTCTATTGCATATTGGGAAAGATTGATTTCTAGAGTCTAGCTGTCTGTTGTGGTACCCCAAGCCATAGGAATTTCTCTCCGTAACAGAATTGGCGACTCCGCTGGGGATGTTCCTTGTTTTTCTTTGGGGTTGGGGGCATAATGGGCTTGATATTATTGATTTGCTCTCTATTTCTCTTTGTTTCTGTGTCGCATGTTATAGTATGCTTGTCCATTGACACTCCCCTTTATTGGTTTGGCCTTGACCTGCTTTTTACCACTGCCTTCTCTGTATACGTGGGTTTTTGGCCAACAGTCGCGTGTATACGTGGGTTTTTGGCCAAAAGGCGCGTACATACGCAGCTGTTCTTTATACAGTCACGTACATCCTCCCTTTTGGTGAGTCTGATGTTGTGGGAAGTTGCTAGGTGGGTTGTGAGTCTGGTTGGGTCTTCCTTGGGTCTGAAGTTGTCTGTTGGAAGCTTCTTTTGTGGCCAGAGACTGTTCGTGCCTTTCGCAGGTATAACGTCTACACTGGCATATAGGTTAGGCTCACCACTGTTTGCATTTTGCATGACCTTATGACCATGTCACTATATCCTTAGGTACGAACCCACTCTATTATGTCACGAAACCTTCTTGCTGCTATAGAAGTGGCATGATATGAGTGGTAGAGCCTCACCTTACATGGGTACCCTAGTTAGCGCCTTATTTGCATTTGGTGCCCATGTCGATTTTTCCTCCTTTAGGGTGTGGGAGTCCATTGTATAGTATTGCTATGACATTTAGCAAGAGCCTCATACTCCTCTTGATCTTATGCTGGCCTTTTTCCCTCCGGAATCCCCTTGTATCAAGTTGTGGATGCATTATCATGAGCTTTGCCTGTCTTATTGAGCTTTATGCCGGCTCCCCTGACATTGTGTTTAAGCCATATAGCCCGAGCTTGTCTCATGTCTAGCCATGCAGAGCCTTTATTTATATCCATCGCAACTTGATTCCCTTTTTACTGGGATGGGATTTTCCCCCAAGTGTCAATATCCTACACATGTATCCTTGCATTGAGCATAGGTATGTTCCACTGCTTGGAACTAGTTTGTTTTCCCTAAATGACACTATTCTCTTCCTAGTTTGTAACTATAAAGCTAGTTTATTCTTTTTTCAAGCTTTTCAAATAACTGAAAAATACCAAAAAAATCAAAAAACAAAAAGCCAGACAAGAAAAGATATTATATTTGGAAACTGTCGAGTCGTGTCACCTTCGAATAGAGCACTATATATCACATCCATTGGTTGGGTTATAGTTTGACTTTAGGAGCTGTACTCGTTTATCTGATTATTATCTCCACCGACTGGTTAAGCTTCCAGTCCCTATGGAGCTTCTATTGATGCTTCCTGCGTCATAGAGATTTCCCAGTTTGTATATCGAGTCTATGCTGCCTTCATTCAGTCACCATACGCCGTTATGCTCTTGTTCGAAGGAAGTTGAAACCTGAGTCGGCCATTCCTCAGTTATCTTGACTTTGCATGTCGGCCATTCCTGGTACATGTACTGGTTTGTGGACCTTATGATCGAGTTCTTCCATATTATACAGCTTTGCTGAGTACCTCGTGTTGGATGATGGGGGATGCCCTAATTCCCTCCTTCTAGCGGATTTCATCCCATCGACTTCAGATCATTTATTCTAGGATTGGAATCTAGAGTCATTGTGAGTGCCTTGAGACTTGCAGTCATCAGTGGCAGGTTCTCTCGCCATCGACAGTTTTGGGAATACATCAATGTCCCCTGATCGATGGATTCTTTCAAGTGTTCGACCTCAACACATTTATTCACACTTGTTAGTTTGCACTCTAGTACCTTGATTCCCATTTTCATTATTGGTGGGTGATCTCGCGTCTGTTAACGGTATACATCAATGACCGGTAATCAGACGATGGACTACTATGTTCGACCTCGACACCTCTATTCGCATAGTAGGACATGTAATCATAGCGGTTTGTATAGAAGACCTTCCAGATTGGTGGCATCCACTATATGCTACCTCCTTGATCGTGCCAGTGTTCATGAGATTTCAGCTCTCGTGATTTGTTCCATTATGTGTCAGACATTTCCAGCCACTATGGAGATCTTGATCTGTTATATATCTTCAGCCTTTGTGGAGATCATGGTCCTTTGTATATCTTCATCATGGACATTATGATCTATGTATATTGTACGTGGCGATGACCACATATGTGTTATCATGTTTCATGCCTATTCATGGCCATTGTACTCTTATGTATCCGGGACTGCTATATGTACTTGCAGTTATATGCAGAGTTGTATTATGGTATTATGCTGATTGGGTGGCTGGTCTTCCATTTGGGTACCTTCATCACTTCACTTCTGGGATGGACTTATAATGTATTTCGGCCATCGTATAACCCCTCTGATCTCATACATTAGGGGGCATCTGTTATAGAGATTTTCACCCCACTAGGTGAATCACACTTTGTATGGCCTTCCTTTGTCCTGCTGCAGACTCTTTAGATCCAATGGACCACATTTTATCATTTGATGTATCATTGATCATCCCCAAAACTATATAAACTATGATATTCGTGGCTTTTTCCCTAATAACCACGTACATATGCGGGTTTGACCCCTATAGTCGCATACATTGGGATGTGTGCATAGTCCAAATCCTTTTGGAGCATTCCTTGACTTGGATCTGACTCATTCGACTCCTGGCCTTCCATATGCCTTGAGATCGCTCGTATTCGACCCTTCATTGTCCCTTGTGAAGCTATATAAGGAGCCCCTTGGTACATTAAAGGGGGGGGAGATAAGAGAGAATTGAGAGTACCAAAACTATAGTCCATTGTTTCCAGAACTTATGCTTGAGTCTACATCCCTTTGTCCCTTGGAGCACTGTTGTTTTTTTCCCAAGATTTCCTTTTGCTAGTAAGCTTGCTATCGGAGTGATGGAGGATTGAGGTGGTGGAGGCCCAAGTGGGGGATTCAGTTTCTCCAGTTCGCAGACATGCCGTCAGAGGTTGTCACTTGTAATCGTTGATTCATATTAATAGAAATATATTTTCCTATCCAGTAATGTGTATTTGAATGAATGTTTTATCCATTGGAATATGTCAAATGCTCATACATTATTGATTATATATGCTAGAATAGATCTAACACCATGAAATATAGTATGCTTGTATTATTTACTTGTTGTTGAGGACGTGCTATAACAATTCAAGCTGAAGATTGGAAAGCTCATCAGGGATATACTTCAACGATCTGGAATAACGTACGAGGTTCGATCCTTTAGTGTTAGATGTTTTTATTTATATTGCATATTGGGAGAGATTGATTTCTAGAGTCTAGCTGTCTGTTGTGGTACCCCAAGCCATAGGAATTTCTCTTGTAACAATTTGTAACTTCAAAATGTATTCACTTGTATATATTATGTTGTATTTCATTGTACCCCAATGTTCCTATCGGGAGAATCATTAATATAATAAAGTCATGTAAAGTCATAGAGGTTAGCCATCCATTGTAAGTCAGGGCAATAGTACCCATAGTTGAGGGGTACTAGAGTTATTAGACTCTCCTAGTGAGCTTTGCCTTGGTAAGTAATTGTCAAGTGTAAAACTAGTATAAATAGAGAATGAGACTCTCTATTTGAAACACATACTCACTTAACTATAGTGCATGAGTGAGAGAAGAGGAGCTCGCATAAGTGAGAGAGAGGAACAACTGTTGGAGATCATCTTTGTGTTTTTGGGTTTTAATTTTGGTGCTCATTCTATCTTTGATAAAGTTTCTTGGTTTTCTCCTTTATGGTTTCCTCGAGTAAAAATATTTGTGTCTCTTGTCTCTTGTGATTATTTATGTGCGTGTTATTCTCTCAGATAAGATGTTAGATCATAATGATTAAATGATAAAAATCTAACATGGTATTAGAGCTAACCTAAGAAGAAGACAATGTGCAGCTGTATAAGATAGGGATTCTTATTTTTTGGGCCTCTCTCCACAGATCATCAAAAAAATGAGGCTAGGATAACTCTCCATTGAAGGGCACATCTTTCTATCGAAGCAGAATTTGATTCCAGGCATTTTTCAGTTTTTGACCTATCACTATTGTGAGAAATTAGGGATTTTCACAGAAGAGGATTTTTTTAGTGATCCAAGCATAGGATTTATCTCCTCCTCAAAATCTAAATTTAGATACCAATATCAAAATTTTTGGTTGGGTAAAAATCAGAGAAAGTCAAAGCCTAATTTGACCTGGGACTAGAAAACCCTAAAAGACTATAACTAGTCTTTTTTGTGCATTCTCTATATCTCTATATTGGAGAAGGATCAGGAACCAAAACCTTTACAAGCCAAATATAAATTCTTTATTTACACTTTGTAAAAGTTTCATCCTCCGATTCTCTATGTTCTATGAGATATGATTCCTCCAAATCAAGGTTCTAGCCTCTCCCTGGATTCATCCCTAAAGAGGAAACCTAGGGAAAATTTCTATATATTGGGATAGAAAGGTCAAAATAAAATTTCACAATATGTTCTAGATAGGGAATGGACTTTAATTTCTTTGGTAAAAGTTTCAGGCCCCGAGGTTGAACCAGTGACATGTGGATTTTTGTATAAGTTCACTATGTTGAATAGTATTGAAATAAGTAACCTTGGGAAAAATATCATAAGTACCAATTGGTGAAACCAATTCTACTCAAACCTTCAGTTTTGAAAAGAGGGAAAACATGGATACCTCAGTGCAAATTTTCATACATAGAGGAGTAGTAATTTCATATATATTGCAGAAACAATATCAAGTAATTATGTAGAAGAAATTGAAGAAAACTAGGGCATCAGATATTTTGCAGTTCTGATCACAATTTTGGGATAATGAGTATGCTACTCAGATGACCTTCAGGAGGTGAATATTTATATCTAATAATATATGAAATATTCCAAGTTTTTAAAATTAGCATTTCTTTGACAAACCCTAGATCAGCCAGATACAAAACCAGGACGGACACATCAAATTGGTAAGATCTAATCTTTTGTTATTTACATTTGAGGTTCTCATTTGAAAATGACCTATCACACCAATTTGATGAAAATATTGGTGAAGCTTACAATTTCCAAGTATGGAAGTATAGGACCTCCATGATCTTGGAATAAATTGACTTGGATCAATTCTAAGAGCTAGAGGGAGATGTGGATAAGGTTGTTAGATTTTTACCATTCAAGCTAGCATTATGATATTAGGATATTTAACTGAGAGAATAACATGTACAACAATAAGAACAAGAGACAAGAGACACAAATAATTTTCTTTATGGAAACAATAAAGGAGAAAACCCTGCAACTTCCTTAGAAATAGAATCAGCACCGAAAGTAAAACCCGAAAACATAAAGATGATCTCCCGACAACAGTAGTCTATCTCTTGTCCCAACAACTTCTCTCTCACTCATGCACCCCAATGAGTGAGTGTGTGTGTGTGTGATAAATAGAGAGACTCACTCTCTATTTATATTCTTTCATTCACTTAGTGTCCACTCCAACATGTCGGCCTCACTTAACAATTAATTTCTAGAGCTGACATCTCTAGGAGAGTCTAATAACCCTAGTGCCCCACAACTTGTGGGGAATTTTTTCCTCTAACCAACAAGGAGGGTTATCCTTAACACAATGGTGGGGAATATTTCCCTGACTTACAATAAATCACCTGGGGCCAGCTTCTCTATCCCACGATGTTTCCATCTACTACATGATGGAACTATGAACTTCCCTTCACGTATCGATATTACATCCTAGACATAATTCTTCTTGAACTAGTATTCCCTTTCTTCTTGGTTACTTCTTCATAGCTGGAAGGTTCTACATCAATGATGTCATACATCCATCATATTATTGCTTATCTCTCACCACTTGTTCTTCAGAACAAGTCTCATCCTTCTTTTCTTGTAGGTGATTATGTACGTGATCTTTCCTACAAGTCAAATGAGTTTGTATGGTTAGAAACATTTCATAAGGAATATTCATAATGGAAAATTCTTATGCATAAATATATGATTATGGAACTACTTGAGCCAATACAACATTCATCCATATCTCACAAAAAATTTCTGGATGCCTTCCATCTCTACTAGGACAACATTGATATTGTGCACTAATCCAATATGTCAGCAAACAGGTTTGATTCTAGATAAGCAGCAATGGAGATTTGTATAGTACTATGAGATACTTACCCATCACATGGATATTAGTAGTATACTGTCATTAATGTAAACATTATATCATGCATAATACATCAGCTGAATATAAAAAAATTCATAACAAAACAATATCATGAAATGACAATGAAATACTTATCTTTATTTGATCCTTCAGCTTCATCATCTTCTTGATTCATGACTTCATCATTTCTTAACCAAATGCTCAAGATGGATAAGAGGTTCTTCAAGAATTGATTACTTCATATTCCTCATCACTTTAGGGATATTCTTTGGATGGTGAGAGCTTGATCTTCAGTTGCTACCATCTTCTCTTCTCTTCTTATGAGTCGAGCTCCTTCTTCTTCCCAGAGTCTGCTGAAAGTAATCACTTCCTTATGGCACACATTCCTCGAATGAATGAATCCCATGATCATGGGAGACCATTCAAGGTGGCTATCACCACTTTTTCATTCTCCACTTCTTCTTATATCACTTCAAGTTGTTCTTTGATTTGAGAGACCCCCATAAAGTATTACTGTATGGTCTCTACATTCTGGATCTTCACATTCTACAACTGTTTTCTCAAAGTCATTTTCTGATTTATGTTCTTCCCTTCAAATAGCTTGGTCAAGGATTCAAACATCTCTTTTGGTGTCTTTAGGGAAGACACTTGTGGTACAAGGTGATCCATGATTGAATCAACAATTACCTTCTTGGCCTTGACCAAGTTATTCTTGTGTAAGGCTTCTAGCCTCATCTCCCTCTGGAACTCGAACCTCTCTATTTATGTGGGTGTCCAATTCATTTTCTTCAGAGAGATCAAATACTTCCATGCTTGAAAGTTGTCAAATTCACCAAGATTATCATCAAGATGATGTGATAGATCACTTTGAAATAAGAACCTCAAATGAAAATAGCAAAAGATTAGATCTTACCAATTTGAGGTGTCTGTCCTAGTTCCGGAGCTGGCTGATCTAGTGTTTGTCAGAGAAACCCTAATTTTCAAAAATTGGAATATGTTAGATATTATTGGATAGAAAGATATATATCTTCAATTTGATCTATCCAATGTACTCCTTTTCTAAAAATAGTGGAGGGAAGCTCCTAGAATAGGAATCCCTAGTTTACCAATTTCTCTTGCAGAAATGCCTGTTACTGTTTCTATGGTATCTCTGAAATTTATGATCCTCTATGTTTGAAAATTTGAACTTAGGTATACTCACCTATTCTTGTTCCAACACCATAGGTTTCATTAGAATTGGTTTAACCAATTGGGACTTATAATCTTTTTCCAACAATGACTTGTTTCAGGACTGTTCAACATAATGAGGTTGTATGGACTTCCACATGTCACCGTTTCCTCTTCTGGGTCTCAAAATTGGACCACTAAAATTAAAATATGTTCCCTTTATAGAACGTCTTCATAAATTTCATTTGGACCTTTGTATCCCAAGATACAACAATTCTCCTTAGGTGTTCTATTTAGGGATGAATCCTGGAAGACACTGGAACCCTAACATGGAGGGATCATATCTCCTAGGATATAGTGAATCAGAGGCTAAATTTTGGGTATAGTGTAAACCGGGATTCTATATTTGGCCTGTGAAAGTTTCAGCTCCTGATCCTTCTCCAATCCCTATATATAGAGAGTGTACCAAAACTTATCATTTTTAGTATTTATGGTTTTTCCAGCTCAGGGTAAAACTAGGATTTGACTTTCCCAGAGTTTCACCCAACCAAAAATCTTGACCCAAGTCTCTAAAATTTGATTTTTATGAAGAGATAAATCCTATGCTAGGCTCACTCAAAAATTCCTCTTCTATAAGAAGCCCTAATTTCCCACACAAAAAACTAAAAATGGTTGGAATTGAATTCTGCTTCGACAGAAAGATGTGTCCTTCAATGGAGAGTCAGCCTAGCATACTTTTGTTGACGGATTATGGATAGAGACCCAAAAAGTAAGAATCCCTAGCTTCTGTGGTTGCAGAATGTCTTCTTCTCAGGTTAGCTCTGATATGATGTTATATTTTTATCATTCAAGCTAGCATTATGATATTAGGATGTTGAACTGAGAGAATAACATGCACAATAATAAACACAAGAGACAAGAGACACAAAGAATTTTCCTCGGGGAAACCAAAAAGGAGAAAACCTAGAAAATTTCTCATAGATAGAATCAATAGAAAAAGTAAAACCCAAAAACATAAAGATGATCTCCCAATAGCAGTATTCTCTCTCTTGTCCCAACAACTTCTCTCTCACTCATGCGCCCCAATGAGTGAGTGTATGTGTGATAAATAGAGAGGCTCACTCTCTATTTATATTCTTTCATTCACTTAATGTCCACTCCAACATGTTGGCCTCACTTAACAATTACTTTCTAGAGCTGACATCTCTAGGAGAGTCTAATAACCCTAGTGCCCCACAACTTGTGGGTACTTTTCTCCTCCGACCAACAAGGAGGGTTATCCTTAACACAATGGTGGGGACTATTTCCTTGAATTACAGTAACTCACCTAGGACCAAATTCTCTAGGATAGTCTAATAACCCTAGGGCCCAACAACTGCGGGGACTTCAACCCTTTATCAATAGTAAGGTTACCCATAATGACTTGACATGACTAGTTTACATTAGAAACTCCCGATCGGAACATCGGGGCATGACATTACTCAATTACATTACAAACACTTCCCATAATAAACATCAGAGTATAATACATAAGAAATACAAGTGAATACATTCTGAAGTTATAATTACATCAACAAAGGCTAGATCCAAGAGTATCATTGCAGATTCTATTAAATATCATTTATCATGTGTCATCCCTGAAGCAATGATCATGGAATTCATTCATTGAAGGAATGTGTTCTAGAAGGAAGTGATTACCTTCAACAAAATCTGGGAAGAGTGCACACAAGAAGAAGCTCGACTCATAATAAGAGAAGATAAGATGGGAGCAACTGAAGATCAAGCTCTCATGATTCAAAGAAGATCGCTGAAGTGATGAGGGATATTAAGGACTCAATTATTGAAGAACCTCTTATCCATATTAGCATTTGGATAAGAAATCATGATGTTATGAATGAAGAAGATGATGAAGTTGAAGGATCAAGAAGGAGTCTACCCACGAAACAAATAAAGATAATTATTTGAATTGTCTTTTCTGATATATATAGTTGTTTATATGAAATTGTTTAGTTGTATACTTTTTGCATACTACTAATATGCATGTGATGGGTAAGTAGCCCATGGTGCTATACAACTCTCCATTACTACTTCTCTAGAATGAAACCTCTTTGATAACATATTGGATTAGTGCAAAATATCAATGATGTCATGCTAGAGATGGAAGGCATATAGAAAGTTTCTGTAAGATATGGATTGATGTTGTATTCGATAAAATAGCTGCATGATTATATATTTATGCATAATAATTTTACATTATGAATATTCCTTATGAAATGTTTCTAACCATACAACTAATGCATTTGATTTGTAGGAAAGACCGTGTACAATCTCCTACAAGAAAAGAAGGATGAGACTTGTTCCGAAGAGCGAGGAAATAATCCAAAATGATAAATAATATGATGATATTGTAAGAGGACTCAGACACACTCTAGTTATGTGACACTGTTGAGTGACATCATTGATGTAGAGCATTCCAACTATGAAGAAGTAGCCAAGAAGAAAGGGAAGTAGAGTATGAGTTCAAGAAGAATGATGTCTAGGATGTGGTATCTGCAAGTTCCAAAATGCAATAGATGGCAACATCATGGGATACAAGGCAAGATTCATAGCATGAGGATTCTCACGAAAAGAAGGCATAGAATACGAAGAGACATTTGTAGCCACTAGAAGTTAAGACACATGATAGGAAGACTCATGTGTGCAAATTAAATAAGGCCTTGTACGAGCTGAGAAGACACCCATTGGATAACACATACATGAGGAACTTGAAGATCGCCTAGAGTGATGAATATATTAAACTTTGCTTCAAGGTTGAAGATGAAATCCTATAGAGGATGAAAACCTCACAGATGGGTGTGAGAAGAACTTTTGAAAAGGTTCAATATAGAGGATCTTGGTATCCAGTGACCCTAGATGGATACATAGAATATTAGTAGTAGAGGAAGCTAATTGTCACTCCAATACAGAATGTTTCAATACATAGAGTACGAAAGGCAGAGGGAGAATGATGCTCCACTTCAGAAGGAGTGATTGTAGAATATCTTCAGGTTGAACATGGTACGACATGATGGAAATATTACCAATGACTCTAGGATTTACTGAGAGTAAGGAAGATTCTAACCTTTGCTTCAAGGTTGAAGGAGGAATACCAATGATGCTCTTGTTATATGTCGATGAATTATTCCTAACAAGGAAAGAGGAACCCATTAAATTTTCAAGAAGGATACTTTCTTCCAAGTTCGAGAGGAAGGACTTCAGTATGATGCACTACTTTCTAGGAGTGGAGGTGTGGTAGTGTGTGTATCGAATCCCCCTTGGACAAGGGAAGTATGCAATGGAGATCCTGAAGAGGTTTGAGATGATGGACTGCAAGGCCATGGCCACACCTATGGCATCAAACCTAAATATATTGACTGATGCTTCATCATATTCGGTTGATTCCATGATGTATCATTAGATGATTGGGTCATTGATGTACCTGTGAAAAATGAGACCAGATATTTGGTTTTCTATGAACAACCTCAGCCAATTCCTGACGATTGAAAAGCATGTAGTGAGGTACCTCAACGGTATAGTTGAGTGTTGGCTCAAGTATGATATGAATTAGAATACTAACCTACATGGTTATGTTGATTTATATTGGTAGCACCAATGAGAAGAAGAGCACCCTAGGTTGCTTATTCAGTTTGAGATCCAGTATGGGCTATTGTTTTGTCAGGGTGGAGTCATGTATGGTACTGAGCATAATTGAGAGAGGATTAGTGAAGCTTGAGTTTGTGATCCAGATCAATATCTCTCGAAATAAGGAGTTCTAGAATAACCAGTGAGACAGGTTGTCTGAGCATAAAGTCCTGGCGAAGCTCGTAGGTTTTTCATATGTAAATGGTCCCGTAGGTTGTCCTTAGATGTAATCATTCCTGGAGAATCTTGTAGGTTGCTTAGATGTAAATGTTCCTATAGGTTGTCCTCATATGTAATCATTACTAGTGAGGATCATAGGTTATCCTTGGACATAATCATACCTAATGTGATTCTATGCTAGAAATGGACAGAGTGAAGTTTGAGTACCTCAGGGAGAAGCTTGGATTTCTCCATAACAAGGTTCCTTCCAAGCAGAAGTGATGAGCCTGAGAGCCTTTCTGACATGGTGGCAGGATTGGTTCCTCCCATGGTCAGATGTAAGTTTTTTTCCTTTCTAAGATGGTGGCAAGATTGGTTCCTCCCATGGTCAAATGTAAGTGTTGCGCCTTTCTCACAAGGTGGCAAAATTGGTTCCTCCCATGGTCATATGCAAGTGTTGTGCCTTTTTGACATGGTGGGAGGATTAGTTCCTTCTATGGTTAGATGTAAGTGCTGAGCCTTTTTGACATGGTGGAAGGATTGATTGCTCCCATGGTCAAATGTAAATGTTGTGCCTTTCTGACATGGTGAGAGGATTGGTTCCTCCCATGGTCAAATGTAAATGCACAACCATTATGACATGGTGGTAGGCTAGGCATCCCATGGTTAGATGTAAGTGGAGATCCTTTCCCCAGATGGTAGTTGGTGTGTCCTTCCATGTCAATGGATGTGAGTGCAGATCCTTTCCCTAGATGGTATTACATGTGTCCTACCATGCCGGTGGATGTAAGTGTAGATCCTTTCACCAGATGGTAGTAGGTGTGTCCTACCATACCGACAGATGTAAGTGCAGATCCTTTCCTCAGATGGTAGTAGGTGTGTCCTACCATGCCGATGGATGTAAGTGTAGAGCCTTTCCTTGGATGGTAGTAGGTGTGTCCGACCATGCCAATGGATGTAAGTGTTGGGGAATTTCCTTGGATGGTAGTAGGTGTGTCCTACCATGGCAGTGGATGTAAGTGCCAGGGCCTTTCCGTGCATGGTAGTAGGTGTCTCCTACCATGCTAGTGGATGTAAGTGTTGGGACCTTTCCCTAGATGGTAGTAGGTTTGTCCTACCATGCCGATGGATGTAAGTGGTGGATCCTTTCTCAGATGGTAGTAGGTGTGTCCTACCATGATGATGATATAAGTGCTGAAAAAGAATACCTACATGGAGACTAGGCCTACAACTAGCATGAAAAAGGGTTGGCTCTATAGAACTTCCTATGATGAATAGAATTGAGAGATAGCACCATTTGCTTGAGATAGCAAGAGAAATGATGATGATTCAACTTTGATGATGATCTAGTTTTGATGATGATCCTCTGATGAAGATTTTTGCAGATGAACTCTATCAAGAGAATACCTTCCTAGTTAAGAGGGAGTATTGATGTATTTGTAACTTTGGAATGTATTCACTTGTATATCTTATGTTGTATTTCATTGTACCCTAATGTCCCTATCGGTAGAATCATTAATATAATAAAGTCATGTAAATTAATAGAGGTTAACCATCCATTGTAAGTCAAGGAAATAGTCCCCATAGTTGAGGGTTACTAGGGTTATTAGACTCTCCTAGTGTGGTCATCCCTGGTAAGTAATTGTCAAGTGGAAAACTAGTATAAATAGAGAGTGAGACTCTCTATTTGAAACACTCACTCACTCAACTGTAGTGCATGAGTGAGAGAAGAGAACGACTGTCAAAGATCATCTTTTTGTTTTTGGGTTTTGCTTTTGGTGCTCATTCTATCTTTGAGGAAGTTGTGGGGTTTTCTCCTTTATGGTTTCCACGAGGAAAAATCTTTGTGTCTCTTGTCTCTTGTGATTATTGTTTTCCATGTTATTCTCTTAGATAAGATCCTAGATCATATTGATTAAATGATAAAATTCTAATTGTTTCTCTCCAAAGGAAATCACACAATATACTTCTCTATTCAAAGAGTTTCAGATGTGTTCACTTGGTCATATGAAGAAATGTTGGGCATCAATCCTAGTATTTTTGAAAATAAGATAAAAACCTATCCAAATGTGAAATTTGTGCAAGAGAAGTTACATCCATTAAATCCTAAAAAATCTGCTACCATAAAACAAAAAGTAGAAAAGATTTATTAAAATATGGCTTCATTTACCCTATACCTTTGTTTGAATGGGTATCTAATCATGTCCCAGTCAATAAAAATCAAAGAACAATCTGAACCTGTACTAGCTTTAAGAATTTAAATTTGTTCTGCCCCAAAGATAACTATCCCATGCCCTTTATTGATAATATTATAGAGAAATTTGTTGGTAATGAAATATTTTCATTTATGGATGGAATATTCAGTTACAACTAAATTAAAATTAAGAAGTAAGATCAAAATAAACAACTTTGATTTTCCCATGGGGTAATTTTGCATATAGAAAAATTCCTTTTGGACATAAAAATTCTAGGGCCACTTTTCAAAGTGTGGAAATTAAGAACAGTCTTAGTATTAACAATAAAATTAACACCCTTCAGAGTGTTAGACTCAAAACATATTTCTATTCTGACCACAACATATAGATCGATGTTTTGGAACAATCGAGAGCTTCAATCTCTCATTTGACTACTACTTCCACAAATGAAGAAATGTTTGAAGACAGGGTGGCTCTAAATAGGACAAGTCCATGACCACTTAAGGGCCAAGACCCAGTTCCTATAACTCACGGAGTAGAAAAAATGCCTGACATGGGTAATAATTGTCCTGAAAAGACTGAAAATCATGTTTGATGCGTAAAAAAATAAGTAATGTAGGGTTTTTGAAGGAAATAATAAAAAAGTTTCAAAAATCCTAATCCCACATTCATGGTTAAGTGACTAGGTGAAAAAAACCCAATCCTATATAAGGAAGGCATATGACATGAATTAGAGGAGACAAACTGGAGAGCAAAGGCATGCTGGAGGAATTGAGGGCTAGAAATTATTTTTCTACTAAAAATAAATTGGGCATCAAAGGAATGGATGGTAGAGGAGTAGGTACAAGATATGGAGACGAGAGGAACCTTCAAGGGTTGTGAGTATTTATCCATGTTCATATATTATGAATCAATTCAGTTTTCTTCCCAATTCATGTTCAATGTTTTCTCTTCAAGTTTCATGTTGATGTAGAATTGGTAGGGAATTAGATCTAACATATATTTCTTGAAAATATTTTGGTAGTATAGTAGGAAGGATTTTGTGGTGAGCTTCGCAAGTGTGAAGGAGATTCAAGGAGTTGCAAGGAAGGCTATCAAGGAACTCCATCAAGCTTCAAGGATAGAATAGGTAATCTCCTCTCCTCCACCCCTTCTCAAAAACCTTGAAATAAGGTTTAATATCTTAGAATTATTGGGATAATTTTATTTTTTTTGTTGATTGGGATTGACCGACTCCATAGAAATAGGAGAGTGGGATATAACTTCAGTTGTATAATACTCCACTAACAGAATGGTGACTCTGTTGGGGAGATTGGGGTTTTTCTCTTGAAACAAGTTTTCTTGCATTTTTCCACTTGTTTGGGTGTTTCTTACTGCATTCTTTATATTTTCCTTTAGACACTTTAGTTAAGTTCTGGAGCCTAAAACCAACCTACATCGTCTTTTACACAACCAAATTTTGAAAGATTTAGATGGGATCTTGGGTTTATTGGAAACACATGGGTATAGGAAATGTAAAGTCACGTGTCTCCTAAAAAAAATCACGGTTTCAGGCTCGTAAAGTCTCAAGTTACTTGGAAACTCGTGGGTTCAGGTCATACACAGTCACTAATGGCACAACGTTGGTATTTTCGGCATAAAATCCTCATTTCTTGTCCATTTTGAGTGACTTTGTTTTTCTATAGAATTATTGGGAAAACATGTAACTGATTTTACAGTCTAAAATCATCTATTTTGGTCAATATTTGTGGATTTTTTTAATATTTTAAAGATTTCTGTGCTTACTAGCTTAAAAATTGTCAAAACATTGTTCAAAACTAGAAATCAGAAATCATTGTTTTAGGCCTATATTTAGCGATGATTTTGAACTTTGAAAACCTGTAGATGATGGTAGATACCTGTTAGGTGCTACTACGATCATTTTTGAAGGATTTAATGTCATTTTCCCTTGAATTTGGGAGTCTTGGAAACCTCCTTAAAAAGTTAGGAAAATCACTTTAATTATTTGTTTCTTTAGTGTTGTTCAAGTTTTTCTTTAAAAATAATGTTGATATTTTAAACTCTATGACATATTTACCATTTATGTCCTTTATTTCATTCTTGAACATCTGATTTTTTTTCTAATTTTGTCCTTTTAATCACATGCTTGCATATGGAAATTGTTGGAAAGTTGAAGAACATGACACATTGTTTCAATCTATGAACCTTTAGGCCATGAATTTTGAAGTCATGTGAAATTGATGACTTGACACACAACTTCAAATCAAATCTAAGACACATTTAATACCATTAATAAAATAAAATTCATGTAAATTCTAGAAAATATGGACATATAACTTAAGGTCAATTCAAACACAATGAGAGGACCTTGTTCATTATTTTAAACATTATTGATATAAGTTGTGTTTGATCCCTACATATCCTCTTAAGTCACACCATCGGGAGATGTTGTGAGAGATAAATAGGGATCTAAAGGGTAATAGTATAAGAATTTTTTTTAGCAAAATTATGATCCCTGCTGTTGTCAGGAATATTGCACCTTCTGTGGATAGAAGTTGTTCCTCTGGTCTGAATGGTTCAGATCCAGAACAAATAAATGAATGACAAATGGTGAAAACCTTATTTGAATGTTTTAAACACCTAGAATAATAATTTGATGATGAACCTATGTACCTGTAGAACATGTCAAACAAACAAGAACATCAAAGCTACTAGAACATTATTCACACATACATACTAGTGAATAAGGAATCTAGTAACATATACATGCAAGATCAATACAACAGATATGTGGGATGGAAATCAGCTTTACATTAAGAAGTCAATGAATAAGCTTACAACCGTTTCCTTAGTTTTGACAAACTCCTCCACAAGACAAACAACTCATCCCTGATAGCTCCAACTTGCTCTCTTGTACTCTCCAATGGATTGGACTAGATAGTCAATTCAATAGCATAACATTACCATTCAGTCCTCCCCCTCAACCATGGATGTGAGATTTTATTTATAGGGCTCAATGGATAGGGATATTTGAGAGAATTATGGGTGAGGTGGCCATAAGATCCTACCAAGAGGGATCTCGACTCCAACCAAACCATATTGATAGGGATAAGGGAGGACATGAGGCTCATGTTCTAGAAGCCTCAAGAATCCTCTTTTTTTTTCCATTTTTACAAAGGGCGCCTTCTTTGGTCCCTTATGATAGAGTGGTTTAGGTGAGAACCACTCCAAGAACATAGCATATATGCGGTGGCACTGCTTTTCTATAACAGGACTTAGGTGGTGTTGAATAAGGTATCGCTCATTAGCTAAAGGGAAAGTGCGGTGCTAGGTTTTTTCATGTAGAATTAACATCAAGAGAAAGTTTCCACTCAGAGTTTGGGATTTAGGGAAAACATAGGGTGTTAAGGATCTCATCACATGTTGGTGATAGGATTTGGGTATAACAGAATTCCCCCCAAAGCAAGAGGCTTAGAGGGATACGATAAGCGAGAGCTTTGAGAGAACAAGTTGTCACTTCGAGGTGAGAGTCAACTTGATCGAAGAATTTCGTCGAGTAGGCATATGTAATACATCAATACTTTTCACTCATAGACAAATGTAACCAACTCATGGCTGCAGACCAATATAAGGTAGATCCATGAGAGGAATAAACAACCGTGGCTACTAAAATACATCATAGATCCATTTGATAGAGCACTAAAACTTGGACATAGCTACTAGATATACGATGTAGATCTATGTCATACAGATGCAAATTTGAGCATAGCCACGACCATACAAATGGGGATCCATGCTAGACATACAAACACTCCATCGCAACCTGGGGAAAGAAATGAGTGCTAAATAAGTACCCAAGGTCTTCGTCTCATTTTCCACAAAGTACAATTGTATCCATGTGATTACAATGGTCTGAAGTTGAACATGGTATAAACCATTTGATTACCAACCAATGATGTGAATCGTTAACAAGTGCAAGGGAGATCATCATTGATGTCGATGATTCCCAAGGTACCCAAGGTACCCTAGTACAATCTACTAAGTGTGAATAGATGTATTGATGTTGAAAACCCAGTTGATTCTATCAATCAAAGGTCAATGATGTGAACCTATGTTGACAGCAAGACAATCTATCATTGAGGCATATAGATCTCAAGGTACTAAATTTGTTTCTAAGACTATTTCCTGGATGATGAGCTGATGTCGACAGGAATAGTGTTGTCAAAGGAGGGCCATGATGAATCCCACATCGATGACATGAAACTCAAAACAAAGTTCTGGAATGATGTGAATGAGGTAACCATAAGAATGACTCAAAAGTACTGACATAGAGACTATTTTGACTGCAGAGGTAAACTTTTTTAACTTCCCTTTGAACATCAAGCGGCACGAGAAAATACTTGGAAGCATGACTAGACTAGAAAAAGACAGCGTATGATGGTGGACAATGAATTCTTTTGAAATACTTAAAGGAGTGACATGACTAATGAAAGTGGATCGTCATGGAAATCAGCTAGATACCCAATTGACTGAAATGATATGCAAACAAGTGCCATGTTCAAAGATAACAACAAACTACCATTTATTTGCAAAATGATTTCCTTCCCTTAACTTCCCCATCATGGTTGATGAGTGCCTCTTTTTCATTTTTACAAGTTCAAATAGGGTAACAAACACTTGTTGCAGCTCGTCCGAAGACAAGTCCAAACTCATATGTTTTATGAACCTAAGAGAGGAGGGGTTCATTCCCAAAAGAGGGTCTCTCAATTTTTAATTTAACGAGTCTAATTAAATTTAACTCGGTGTTGTTCCTGTTTATAGAGTCTGAACAACAAAGAAAGAAAACTCCAAACAGTCCTTTTTTGTATGATTAAGTCTCCAAGGAATGAAAAAGTATAAAATAATACCTTAGATAACTCTTCCAGTCATGATTGGCTAGAGTGTTCCTTTTTTGTAAATAGTCCATCCCAACCTAAAACAAGATAACCTACCATCAGAGAGACGACTCTTCAAATACTTTTATGAGTATGAAGAAGACAAGTACTCAACAATATTTTCATATTTAGGAAGTTCAAAAAAGGCTTAAAGGAAACTCCATTAAAATTTTTCATGTCTGAATCAAAGCACCAAAAATTAATAAACTAAGCTCAAACCACTTTTCATGTCTTAACCAGATCACAAAAAATGAAAAGTAAGCTCAAAACCATCTTACTTTTTTTAACGAGCTCTAAGATCAGTTAAAAGAATGCTTGATGATTGGTTTCATTTTTACAAAAGCTTGAAACCAATGGGTAAACTATGCTTGAAAAATCCCATTAACATGATATACAGAGGTTGGAATCTTTCGCCATGATGATTGCTAGTGAAGCTTACCCCTAGCTTGTTTTCTAGGGGCTCGACCTGCCCCCCAAGCTTTTTTTCGTCTAACAATTCTTCTTCCATTCACAATATAAAAACCTGGTTACTAATGTTAAAATGTTCACTAGGGGGGTAGGAAGAACGAGAATCGGGCTGGTGAAAAGAAGGTTCAAGTTCTAACACTAAAGGGAAGACTAGACTCAAGGGAACGAGATCTATTTCATTTTTACACAAGCTTGAAACAGAAGGTAACTATGCTTGGAACATGGTTTCATTTTTATGTAAGATTAAAAACAAAAGGTAAACTATGCTTAAGGAAACCTAATTAATTTTTTAATGAGCTTGAAATAGGAAATGAACTACGCTCAAGAATGGTTTCATTTTTATGCAAGATTGAAACCAAAAGGTAAACTATGCTTGAGGAGATATATTTCATTTTTTAATGAGCTTGACATAGAAAATGAACTATGCTCATAAATGATTTCATTTTTATGCAAGATTGAAACCAAAAGGTAAACTATGCTTGAGGAGATCCATTTCATTTTTTAATGAGCTTGACATAGAATGGGAACTTTGCTCAAAGGCATATGTTTCATTTTTTAACGAGCTTGACACAAAATGGAAACTATGATCACAACAAGTTCTTACCCAACATGATATCTAGAGGTTCATAGGTTTCCCCCATTACATAAAATCTAGTGATTTAGATCCATTATGATGTCCATAGACTAGAACCATGCCCCCATTTTATGTATGATTGGAAGAAGCTAACTAGAAGAAGGGGAAGGAACCACAAGAACATGTGGCATATTTAGGGAAGTCTAATTACTAGGAGTGATGCAATGATCAGGTGTAACAAATGAAAGCTGATCAATGGTCACAATCTTCCCATCATGGGGAAAATGGATAACTGTAAGGAGTGTGGACACTACAGCCTTCATGGCGTAAACATAATCACGTTCAAGGAGCATATTAAAATCTAAAGGACCTTGGACCACCATAACATCAATGCAGATAGTTTTCCCTCCTAATGTAATAGGAAAATAAGGAAGGGTCCCTAAAGGTGCAGTAGGTATTTGATTAAAAGCAAGTCTCTAATCAGTGGCTGGCACAAGCTAAGGAGAACCTAAATCTTGCCAAGTTGTTGAGGATAGAATACTAACAGAATCCCCTTTGTCAAAAATAGTACAAAGTATCCTCCTAGTAGTAACATTCACAACTATCTGTAAAGGAACACTCAAATGAAGACGAGACTCTATTAGGCTACTCCAGTCAAAGGAAATAACTTCACTACTCGAAAAGGGTTCTGTCAAAACAGACAAAATTTCCTCTTATCGAGAACAATCGGAATGAAGCATAAAAACCTCGGCATGTTTTGGTTCATTCTTTATTGGAAGAGAAGAACAAGATGAAGATTTGGTCAAAGCGACTGCTTCAGTATTAACACTCTCTAATGAAAGAGCAGGAGCGGGTGGAGCTGATGTCAACTCGACCACATTAACTTCACTCTTCAAAAGAAGAGTGGGATCAAAAACAGATAAATCTAAATTGACCACTTTAACTTCACTCTTGGAAGGAAGAGTGGGATTGACCGAGGTTAGAACTGGATCAACCACTTTATCAACCAATGGGGGTTCAAGAGACAACTTACGATAACCTGTTGGAAGTTGTTGAAGAGAAATAGTAATATCTTCCAACAACTTAGAAGCTTCATCCATGTGAGGACAAAGGTAAGTAAAGTACATGTCCTTATAAAGCAAGCAAGGATTTCTAACTTTACCCTTCCGACTCTTAACTACAGAAGCACTAGTTGAGGGGGAATCATTAGTATGATGACCAGGGGCTGATGACATCGATTGCTAGGAAACCTTAGACCACTCTTCTAAAACTAGGGACATACCATGACAATCTTTCAGAATGTGATCACCCTTGCAAAGCCTACAAGGGAATTTGGGTTTACGCAGTCTTTGGGTGTGCATATAAACACTCTTCGTACTGGGAGGAGTGATTGGTGGAGACTTGGTTGTTTGTTTGTTTGTTTTCTTCTTAATATTCATTTTCTTCTTCTTCTTATCCACCTGACTACTAGTACTACAAATTTCAATAGGCGAAGAGGTAGAAACGGGAGAAGACGCATCTGGTGAAGAAGGAGAGGGGTCAACATGAGGTTGATGCTCTTGCGATGAAGGATTAGTATCAGAAGCAACTGGTGTACATGGGATAACTGGACTGGGGAATAACCAAATAGGTAATCCAATAGTCAATCTAGGAAGGATTAACGTATCCATGAGAGGAGGACCAACATCCCCATATGGAGGGAACACAAAAAACATTCTTGGTAAAGGAGTCTCTTGGTTGGTAGTCCCAAAAGGTGAATCCATAACTATGTAACAAAATTATCTCTCTCTTCTAAAAAATCCTAACTGTACAGACAATAAGAACTACTCAAACTTAATAAGCAAGTAAAATATCTGAGAGGAGTGGATTAAAGGTCATTTTTCTCACAAGGATTATCAAGACTTTACAAGATTTTCCCATAAATCCAAGATGGCCAAAATGCTAACTCGGCTTGGATAGAGTATCCTAGTGGGGTCTCTCGATGTACACAAGGTATGTGGGATCTCAAATTTGTAGTATTGTTGTCTAATGCACAACTGTTCACAAGGGGTCTTCCTTTATATAATCGAGTACGTGAAGTACCTTTCTATATACCTCAAGGGTACATGAAAGGTCATTTGATATACCGATGGTACGTGGAAGAACCGCACGAGTCCCAGGTTGTAGTGCGGACAAATAATGACAGCTCCTATGTTTAATGATGCCCAAACACGTCTCTAACCTATCACACAAATTGATAAAATTTTTAAACCTAAGCTAGCGCTTAATTTTATCTTCTGCATTTTGGTGGAACCATGGAGTGAAAACTTAAAATTAAAGAAGATGCACACTGATCTATATGCAATCCAAGTTTTCCTCTTCAATGAAATTTTTCCTAAGAGAGGGAGAGAGAGAGAGGTTCAATTTATTTGAAACATAGAATAAATCCCATAGAAAAATAAAAGACACTTGTTTATATGGTCCTTTCCTAACTTAAACAAACAAATATTCTCTTTTGAATTGAAAAAGAACTGAGACCTCTAATGAAAAGCAAGAAAAGATTGTTACAAATTTATACAAAAGTGTTCATCTTTTTCAACTAAAGTGAGAATGAACTAATCACAAAATCATATAATAACTTTCATATGCACTTTTCCACAACTTAATGAAAAAAGGAAAAAACATACAAAAATCATGTATAACAAATGAAGAAAAATGGAAATGAATCTTTTCTTTTTCTATCAAAGAAGACAGAAATCAAAGATCTAAAAAAACCAAGTTCTATTCAAAGCCAAATATGAAGCTTGACAATACCAACATCAATCAAAATTCTTGAGAATAACTATGGATTTTTTTATTTTTGATTGAGTTTTCTGTTCAAAAATGAATTGTAGAGTTCAAAAAACAACTGTAACAATCTGACGCATGCATCTAAGATACCAGAAGATGCATTTAAGAATCAATTACCAAACAGGGCTAAGAAGAATACCTAGCACCACTTCTACAAGTGTTGAATAGGGCGTTACCATCCTGAACACCGCTCCTTGCACACAGGAATATAGCAGTGGCACCGCTTATAGCAGGTTCACACCAGGGTGTTACTAGGTCTAGCATTGTTTCTTGTACATAGAGAAAGTGTAGTGGCACTGCTTCTTTAACAAAGAGGAAGAGCGGTGATAGCTCCATAACTGCACTTATAACACAGCTCAAGAGCGACACCCAAGATGGCGATTTAAAAAATAAAAAAGCAACAGAAAAGGAAGTTATAGATTAAAAAATGAACCCAAACAATCACCAAAAGGCCCATTGAACCAAAAATATGAATATCCAAAGGCAGACAGAGGAAAAAAAATCAAATTCAAAGCAGATATATAGATCTATGCATGGAAAAGTAGATCTAGAAATTGAAATTGAAGGTGGAGGTTTCAACTTACCAATTATCCAGAATTCAAAGTAGATCCCCAGTGGAGTCACCACTTTTGTTAGCTGTAAATACACACCTCCTGTGGACAAGAGCTGGTTCCCTAGCTGGAATGGTTTATATCTAGAAAAAAACACAAACACGAAATGCTATAATCTCCCTAGAGCTGGTTAATCACTTGAATGGAATGCCATGATGCTTCTCTCAAAGTTTTTCCTCACTATCCTCACAAAAGAACCAGTAAAAGATGGAATACAACAAAGAAAACATGATAGCATACAATATAATGAATTAGATCTATGCTTCTGACCAAGGAATCAAGCAATATAACCACATGAAACCATAAATATGCGAAAGAAAAGACATTCTTTATTAATAAATGACTGGAGAGACTACAAAATTCATGCCTTGGTGTTGCGAGTTCCTTCCAATGTCCCCTTTCCTCTAACTTCATCTTGCCTCCAAAGACTCAAGAATGATTTTGACAGAGTTTGGGTATGAAACACAATTCTTCCTCCTCTATCCCATGGGGGATGAGCTAGTATTTAAAGGCATGGGAGGATAGGTATGGTTGAGGATCTCATGGGTGAGGTGGATATTAGATCCTAAAAGGGAGTATCTAGAGCTCCAACTTGTCCTAAACCATAGGGATGAGGCTCCACATAGGAAAGCTTCAAGAATCCTCTCGAAGCTTCTCTTTTTTCCTTCAAAATGTGAGCACCACTTTTCCAAAGAAGAAAACAGGTGGTTAGAAGGGGGCACTTCTTTTGGCAGTAAGGGAAAGAGCGGTGGCACCTCTCTTTTCTCATGTATCAGGAGCACTGATGGATCTTTGCTTCTTGGGTAACACTTTTGGTCAATGGGGAAAGAGCATTACTAGCTGAAAAGAGGGAAAAATTGCAACGGGTTAATTTATTCCTTCATTTATCTAGGGAAGCTCTGAGGGATTGGAGCATTCAAGGGGATACCTATCTCATAACATGAGGGTCACAAGATTTCGGCATAACACCTGTGTATCCTCTTCGCTTGCACCTTCAGGCGCTCCTGTGAACGAGAAACATAAATCTAAAATGTAATAGTGTATACATTGTTGTTGAAGAATATATTTTCTGAGCTCTGTGTATTCTCTGCACTTGCACTTTTGGTTAGTAGTGCAATGAGAAACAAAGATATCGAGTATAACCATTGATCAAACCTCAAAAATTTATTTCAAAGAAAAACAAATTGCTTCATAAATGTCAAAGACTCATTAAAGTTTTTGTATCACCTTTTTCGATCCATTGAATATATTACTTGATTTAGTGATATTTATTTTTTTAAATATTTTGGAAAGTGGGAGATATATGCATGTTTGAAATATTATTGAGGAAACCTCTTACCTTTCTTTTACTATAAAGAGTTCATCAAATGAAAAGATAGGTTTAAAATTATTTGTGCATTGGGTTGGTTTAATATTATAATTCGCAATGCCATAAGTTTCACCACCACTCCTTGAAACTAATCCAATTACCTTTAAAATGAACTCTTAACATCAAATAAACCAAGATTCTATTTTTGATATCACCTAGAATATTAGGCTAGGGATTTGGGTAAAGATGCTGATATGTTAACACTCAAAATACACAAAAATTTGAAACTAGCATTAATTAAACAGAATCAAATCCATTAGTAGAAAAGAGTGCATTCCATGAAATTGATTCTAATGCATGCATTAAGAATGAAGTCAATCTGAATTAGTAATGGTGGTACCCCCCATCTTGCTTATTTTGTGGGATATGAGATCACTACAATATTTCAGTTAAGTGATAAGTCCTCAGGGTGACATCACTTTCTTGAGATATCTGGTCTATGTCAGTTATCCTAGAATGACGATTGTCCTACTTGGCCATCGATTGTCAAGTGGTAACCATAGTTTATTTTCCTAGGGAATCACACAGGATGTTGTGAATGGGGTACACTTGCAATACCTAAGAGAGACAAAAGGTTTTTCGGCTCCTTGGGAGGGTGAGTAGCCAAGAAGTAATAATTGCACCCCTAGAAATTGAAGAACAATGTAACTATTTCTCGTACCTTGACTATTCAGTAAATTTTTAGGCATGGATTTTGTTAAGGGCTACTAAGTTTTGGAAGGCCCTATAAAAATCCAAATTTTCACTAAACCTCATTTTTTTGGAAAGAAGTTTGTGTGTTTCTTCCTTAGGGACATGTTTAGTGTTGTGGAAACTTTTATATTTGTTGGTATCTATATTTCATTCAGAATTGTTTAATTACATTTTGGTATAATTTTCGATCCTAGAAACTCAAACGTCAAATTGTCTTCTCTCTCGGCTTGTCAATCAGGGAGGCAACAAGACGAGTCACCAGAACTTGAAGGTTGCACTAAAACAAGGATACAAATACAAAAACAAATCAGGAGTCTTTGAAACTGAGCCATTTTTAAATTCTATTAACAAGAATAGATAATATCAACATCAACCTAATCCTAAATCATCTATAGAAACAATTGAACATCTTGCTCCATTTGAAATTGAAACAATATAAAACCATACAACTAATTCTGTTAATCCACCTTTGAATCTTTCATACCCAGTAATACTTGCAGTAGATGAATCGTTTTATAACCTCAACCCTCTTTTCACATATCCAAATAACATGAAAAATACTACTCTTAACCCTTTGGCTTCTTTATAAGCTCTAGGAACCACACCAGTACAACCCTAAATGGTGGCTACAGGAGGTAATACCTCCAATTGGACACCAATGACAATCCCAACAGTTAATGTGCATGTTAATAACATAAGTTCAACCATCAATTCAATGTGAGTTTGTATAGTTCCATCTTCTAATCCTAGAAGTACATCCACTTCATATACAGGTATCCCTACTAGAGGTTGTAACTTACCAAATATGGGTTTCCCATATGGTGGGGCTTATCAAGGTAAAAAATTACAAGAATTTAATTTGAATCCTTTTGGTCAACCTAATACTTTTCTAGGTTCCACTTCTATAGGAATCTCTACATCTTGGAATGGAAATATTCCTAGCGGAGGAAATGGACCTTGGAACATGAATACCAATTGGAGAAATCATTTGAAAATGAGTGGAAATGTATCAGGGGGTAATCCTCCTACTAATCCTAGCACAATGTGTAGCTCAACCCTACACCCACAAAAACCACTATGCTAGGGGGCATTCAACCTATAAATCATGTCTCAAACATGAGTTGTATGGGTCATGGAAGTAACCAATATTTTGGAAACCTGCCCCCATAGGCGAAACGTCCACATTGGAATGCTCCTAAAGGATAAGGACAATATCCTTGGAATGGTCAAATCCAGAGAAACTATCAACCTTATTGGTGTCGAAATCCACATGGAGGTAATTCACCTTTAAATTCCATCCCGCAAGGGAATGGACAAACTATTGGGAATAACCAATATTTTTGGGGTCCTCCTTTTCAAGGAGGAAATCCACCTTAGAACGTAAATTAAACCCTAGGTTAGTGGAACTATCAAGTTCCATCCACATATCAAATATGTATTACGACACCTATAAGATCACCATTTATAGCCACATTGAATCTACCCAATTTATCCTAAAAGACCAATGATCATGTTCTACATATGATTGTATGGCCAACCATACCAACCAAACTTCCTTTATACATACAAAAGTTGGAAAGATGACATGGGTACGATCCGTTAAATCACATGATGACATTTCAGTTATTGTGTTAATCTAATTACCTAGTTGATGATAATATAAGGTTGAGTTTGTTTCAACGGACCCTCTGTTATACCCAAATCCTGTCACCAACATGTGATGAGATCCTTAACACCGTATGTTTTCCCTAAATCCAAACCTCGGAGTGGAAACTTGCTATGGATGTTAATTCTACATGAAAAAACCTAGCACCATGCTTTCCCTTGAGCTGATGAGTGGTACCTTGTTCAGCATCGCTTGAGTCCTGTTATAGAAAAGTGGTGCCACTGCGTATATGCTATGTTCTTGGAACGGTTCTCACCTAAACCGCTCTTTCATAACAGAACAAAAGCGGTACCCTTGGTAAAAATGGAGAAAAAGAGGATTCTCGAGGCTGATAGCACATGAGCCTTGTGTCCACCCTTATACCTATCAATCTAGGTTGGTTGGAGTCAAGATCCCTCTTGGTAGGATCTTATGGCCACCTCACCCACAATTCTCTCAACTATCCCTATCCATTGAGCCCTATAAATACAAGCTCACATCCATTGTTGAGGGGGCGATTTGAATGGTAATGTTATGCTATTGAATTGACTATCTAGTCCAATCCATTGGAGAGCACAAGAGAGCAAGTTGGAGCTATCAGGTATGAGGTATGAGGTCTTCCTCAGTTTCTAAAATACTCTTATCTGAATCCAAGATCCAGCCTCCTATCTTTGTAGTCAGATATACATCTGATCTACTGAAATTTTTGGTTTGAAATATTCAGATCTCTTTAGATCTTAGCCACCTTAACTTTTTGTGCTCTATATTGTGGTTGATTCATCATTTTTATGAAGTTTTTGACATTTCTAACTTGATTTTTCTCTCTCCTAATGTTTTGGGTGATTACAAAGAACTGAATATGTGCCTTTGGCAAGGAGCGATGCCACCACCTGAGTCCAGTTAGCAATAGGCGTTGCCACAGCCTGAATCCAGTGAGAAAGAAGCAGTTCTACCTCAAAACCACCTGTCAGTAACTTCATCTGCACGATGCCAGGTAAGCTCTGTTCTAGACTTTGTATTTTGATTTTTGTGTTTGTTTTTGGCTTACTTTATGATGAAAATGAAGTGTATTTTAAAAAAAAAGTGCTCCCTCATGCCCAAAGAATTTTGATTGTTGTATATTCTGCAGTCGCTTTGATTGTTGTATTCTTTCTACATTCAAAGAGAGTTTGTGTTCCTTGCATTGGATTTTGTATTCTTTTCTTTGCTTGAAACCTCTTACTCTTTTTTGTAGATATTAGTCGTTAGAATTGGGAAATATACATTTCATTTTCTTGTGTATGCTTCATTTTTTTTTGGACTTGGAATCCGTGAGTGATCCATGTTGTTTTAAGTATTTCTTTACTTGGGTGGATTCTTGTTTCCTTTTGCATGTTGATTTTTTCATTGCTTCGTAGGAAAGCTTGAATCTTCATTTCTTTGTCTGTTTCAAATAGAAGTTCTAGTTTTCTCTCTACTTTGCTTTTTTCGCAAGCATTGTTGAATGATTTTCTTCTTGTTTTTGTGCATGATTATTTGAAATTATAGATCTTACTTTCATTGAGAAGAAATATCTATTTTCAGCTTTGCATGCATTAAAGTTAGATTTGTTTGGACACGTTAGTGAAATCAGCTTTCCATTGAGTTTTTATGTGTCTTTTTCAAGTATGAAAAGGTAGGAAACATTTTTTATTTATGTTAGATGTTCTCTAGATCTCTTTTTTATTTTTTTATTTAAATATTGTTTGGGGTGCATTGATATTTTACTCTTCATTTGAAAAGATAGAATTGCATTTTCATTTGGGTGTGCATTTTGGAAAGAAAAGTAAATCTCTCCCTCTTTTAGTTAGAATTTCATTGAAGAGAAAAACTTGCACAATCATATAGATCAATATGCATCTTCTTTAAATTCAAGTTTTCACTCCATGGTTCCACCTAAACACACAAGATAAAATTAATGGTAGTACTATGTTAAAAATTTTAGCAATTTGAGTGATAAGTTAGTGACGTGTTCAGGCTTCGTAAAATGTAGGAGCTTTCGTTACTTTATCTGCACTACATCCTGAGACTTGCACGGTTCTTCCACATACCATCGGTATATCGAATGACCTTTTACGTACCCTTGAGGTATATAGAAAGGTACTTCACATACTCAATTGTATATTAGAAGCCCCCTTGTGAACGGTTGTGCATTAGACAACACTACTACCGATTTGAGTTCCCACATACCTTGCATATATCAGCAGACCCTTTTCGGAATCCTCAAACCATCCGAGTTATCCTTCTGACCTGTCCTGTGAGGTTCCTGACTCTTATCCACTCCTTTCACATGTTTTCTTGTTGCTTTTAGTTTGAGTAGTGCTTTCTTGTGTGTGGTAGTTAGGGGTTTTTTAGAGAGTTTAGAGATGGCATCCCAATCTAGGACTACCACTCAAGAGGTCCCTTTCCAAGGTGTACCTTTTGTAATCCCTCCAAGTGAAGGTATTGGTCCTCCCTTTGTTGCCATTCTAAATCTTCCTAGATTAACTATAGGATTACCAGTCTGGATTTTTAATCCAGTAATTGCTGTTACACCTAATGTCTCAAATGTCACCTCTCCTCCATGAGAGAATCGACCTCAACCTAATCCCTCTCCTTCTTCGTTGGTTGTTGCTTTATCCATTTATCCTTCTTCACTTGACCAAAGCTCTATGGTTATTAGTCACGTGGATAAGAAGAAGAAGAAAGGGAAGGGTAAAAAGAAGAAGGATAAGGAAGAGAAAAAGAATCAACCATCTGCTCTTGATGGTGCTCATTCTAAGAGAACACTCAGAAAACCCAAGTTCCCTTGTAAGCATTGCAAGGGGGACCACCTTCTTAAGGAGTGTCCCGGTATTTCCAGTGTACAAGAAGAGTGGTCTAAAAGGTCCAAACCATCTTTGTCATCAACCTCTTATCATCATGTTGATGATACTCCCTCAACTAGTGACCCATTTGTAAAAGTTCATAAGGGTAAAGTCTTGTATCCTTGTTTGATATGCAAGGATATGCAACGTACTTTTCTTTGTCCAAGCATGGATGAAGCTTCACGTTGGTTGGAAAATATTACCTATCATCAATAGGTGATTCCAACAAGTGATAGGAATTTATCCCTCAATTCCTCGTTGGTTGACCAAGTGAGCAATTCAGTTTCATCTATAATTGATCCCACTCTTCCTTTAGAGAGTGAAGTGGTTGAGTTGATGTCATTTCCACCCCATCTTGCTCTTTCATCAGAGAGTGCTAATACTGAAGTAGTCTCTTTGACCAAATCTTTGTCTTGTTCTTCTCTTATAGTAGAGAATGAACCAAAACCTACTGAAGTTTTCATGCTTCATTCTGATTGTTCTCGACAAGAGGAAATTTTGTTTGTTTTGATAGAACCCTCTCCAAGTAGTGAAATTATTTCCTTTGACTGGCGTAACCTAACAGATTCTCATCTTCATTCCAGTGTTCCTTTCCAAATAGTTTTGAGTATTACTACTAGGCGAATTCTTCACAGTATTGTTGACGAAGGGGATTCTGTTAGTATTCTATCCTCAACTGCTTGCAAAGCTTTAGGTTCACCCCATCTTGTGCCATCCACCGATTAGATATTAGCTTTTAATCATAGACCTACTGCACCTTTAGGGACCCTTCCTTATTTTCCTATTACATTAGGAGGGAAAAGGGTCTGTATTGATGTTATGGTTGTTGAAATATTATAACTTCAAAGAATATTCTATATGTATCTTTTGTGGTCCTCGATGGTCCTACTGGGAGAAACAATTGTATTATCTTGTACCTCGATGCTTCTAATCGGAAGAACTAATAAGAGTCATGAGGTTGTCCTCTCTAATTGTAAAGGTGGGTCATTAGCACCCCAGTGTGGTTACTTGAGCCTACATGTGTAACTCGAGCCTACATGATTAACTCAAGCCTACATGTCAAATGAGTTAATTGAAGTGAACGGATGAATATAAATAGAGGTGTAGCTCTCCTCATTTGAGACACACACTCTCACTTCTGTAGCACATTAGTGGAGAAGAGAAGTAGCTGGAGAAGGAGGAGGATCAGGCTTTTATCTCCTTGCTGGTTTTATCTTTTATCTTTTTTTGGGGCATCTATATTGAGGAAGCTTTTGTTGGGTTTTTCCCTTTAGGGTTTTCCCAAGATAAATCCTTGTGCTCCTTTTGTATGGTTTTGCTTGTCTATCTTTCAGTGATCCTATTTATATGCTTTTGTTATGAATATGAAATGAAATATTGATGTCTTAGCTAAGCATATGAAAATTTAACATGGTATCAGAGCCACCCTGAAAGAAGACATTGTGTAGATACATAATATAGGGCTTCTTAATTTTTGGTTCTCTATCCACAATCGATCAGAAAAAAAAGTCTAGGATGACTCTCGATTGAAGGGCACATCTTTCTATTGAAGCGGAATTCGATTCTGAGCATTTTCAGTTTTCGGTGCGGGAAATTAGGGCTTCTTGTAGAAGAGGAATTTTTGAGTGAGCCTAGCATAGGATTTATATCCTCATCAAAATAAAATTTTAGAGACCTGAATCAATATTTTTGGTTGGGTGAAACTCTGGGAAAGTCAAACCCTAATTTGACCCCGAGCTAGAAAAACCCTAAATACTAAAACTGCTAAGTTTTGGTACTTTCGCTATATTACAATATTGGAGAAATATCACGAGCTGAAAATTTCAAAGGACGAATATAAAATATGGATGTCCATAGTGTCCAAAATTTATCCTCATATTCGCCATATTATTGGAGATATGATCCCTCCAAGTTAGGGTTCCAGCCTATACCAGAATTCATTCCTAAACAGGACACCTGGGGATAATTGTTGTAGCGTGGAATACAAAGGTCCAAATGGAATTCCTAAAGATGTTCCAGAAAAATTATGGACTGAAATTTCAGTGGTACAAATTTCAAAACCTGAATATGAACCAGTGACACGTGGTATGCCGTACAACTTCACTATTTTGAACAGTCCTGTAACAGGTCACCTTGGAAAAATGATCATAAATCCCAATTGGTGAAACAAATTCTGATGAAACCTATGGTGTTGGATCAAGTACATGTGAGGTTACCTCAGTACAAATTTTAAGTCATGGAGGAGTATTAATTTAATATATATAATATAAACAGTAACAGACATTTTTGCAGAAGAAATTGGAAAACTAGGGCTTCCTGTTCCGAGAGCTTCCCTCCACTGTTTTCAGAAAAGGAGTACATTGGACAGATCCATTTGAAGAGATATATATTTATATCCAATAATATATGAAATATTCCAAATTTTTAAAATTAGGGTTTCTCTGACAAACCCTAGATCAGCCAGCTCCAGAAGCAGGACGGACACCTCAAATCGGTAAGATCTAATATTTTTCTATTTGAATTTAAGGTTCTCATTTCAAAATGATCTATCACATCAGATTGTTGATAAGCTTGGTGAAGTTGATAAATTCCAAGCATGGAAGTATTTGATCTCTCTGAAGAAAATGAATTGGAAAGCTACATGAGTAGAGAGATTCCAGTTCTAGAGGAAGATGAGCCTCAAAGCCTTACACCAAAAGAACTTGATCAAGGCCAAGAAGATCATTGTTGATTCAATCACAGATCAACTTGTACCACAAGTGTCTTCCCTAAAGACATAGAAGATGTTTTTTTCCTTGATTAAGCTATTTGAAGATAAGAACTTAAATCAAAATATTGCTTTGAGAAAACAGCTGAAGAATGTGAAGATCTAGAATGCAGAACATCTTGAAGCGGTAGAAGAAGAAGCGGAGAATGCAGAAGTTGTGATAGCCACATTGAATGGTCTCCCAGGATCATAGAATTCATTCATTCAAGGAATGAAGTAATTAATTTCAATAGAATCTGGGAAGAAGAAGAAAAAACTTGTCTCATAAGAAGAAAATAAGAAAGATGGGAGCAATTGAAGATCAAGCTCTCACCATTCAAAGAAGATCCCTCAAGCGATGAGGGTTATGAAGAACTCAATTCTTGAAGAACCTCTTATCATTTGGATAAGAAATGGTGGTGTCATGAATTAAAAATATGATGAAGTAGAAGGATCAAGACAGATTCTACCCATGAAACAAATAAAGATAAGTATTCAATTGTCATTGTTTTGCTATATTCAGTTGATGTATTATGCATGATAGATTGTTTTCATTAATACTACTAATATGCATATGATGGGTAAGTAGCTCATGGTGCTATACAACTCTCCATTGCTACTTATCTAGAATGAAACCTCTTTGCTGACATATTGGATTAGTGCACAATCTGAATGATGTCATGGTAGATATGGATGAATGTTGTATTGACTAAACAATTGCATGATGCATAAGAATTTGTCTCTATGCATATGTTTTATGAAATAGTTCTAACCATACAATTGGTGCATTTGAATTGTAGGAAAGGTCCTGTACAACCTCCTACAGAAAACAAGGATGAGATTTGTTCCAAAGAACAAGAGATGACAATTCAATATTCACTCCAATAAACATGAATCTGAAGCTCCCAGGGTCAAATACACCATGATGAAGGAAAGAGCTTCAGAGAGTCGTAGATCCACCTCAAAGGATGAAGACCACCATGGGTACGAGAGATAACTCAAGATGAAGAAAAGAATGCTATGAAATAAGCTATGATCAAAGAATAATAGTTGATCATGGGGAATGATGTATATGATATGATTTCGAGACATAACAGGAAGTACATAGTATATTACATATGGATCTACAAGAACAAATGTACAAAGTAAAAGTCATGATTTGCCTCAGAAAGAATAGACTATGACATGACATACTCTATTGACCAGTATATATAAAGCATAGAACCACCTATACAGAATGAAGAGGGAAGATGACACTCCACTTCAGGGGGAGTGACTACAGAAGATATATGAGTTTGACATGCTACGACATGATGGATAGCTTCCTCATGGATCGAGACTTTACCAAGAGTAAAGTGGGTTCCAACCTTCAACGTTGAATGTAGAAGACTAGGATATGTTGATGACCTGACAAGATGAACTCATGGAAGATGTTATGATGAAATAATAGTAGAATGATGTTTGGGATATATTAATCAAACCAGAAAAAAAGAATGTGGTATCTTCCAAATGGATTTACAAGATAAATTATGTTGTTGATAGAAGTAAGGAAAGACTTGTGGCTAGAGGTTTCTATCAGAAAGAGGGAATTAATTCTGAAGAGATAGTTACTCCAGGAAGCAAGGTACACTTCCTTTAGAGCTATCATGGTAGTTTCTTCCATGATGAAGTAAATACAAGCCTTCCTTAATGGTATGATTGAGAAATATTTTTACATCGAATAGTCATGAGGATTTGAAGTTGAAGACATATGGAATCAATTATGTAAGTTAAAGAAGGCCCTCTATGGCTTGAAGCAAGCTCCCATAGCTTGGTATGGAAGAATAGATAGTTTCCTTATGAGCATGGGATTTTCCAAGAGTAAAGTCGATCCTAACCTTTACTACAAGGTTGTAGAAGATGAACCTGTCATCTTGTCATTATATGTGGATGACTTAATCTTGACAGGGAATGAGAAATAGATTATAGAAAGAAAGAAGAAACTAGAAGAAGAATTTGAGATGAAATACCTTGGGTTAATGCATTATTCCTAGGTCTGGAAGTATGGAAAATTTTAGAAGGAATCTTTCTCAACCAGGGAAAGTATGCGGTAGAGATATTGAAGAGATTCAATATGTTGGAATGCAAAGTCATGACCACACCCATGGAATCCAACTTGAAGTTGTTAGCTGATGAATCATCAGAGTTAGTGGATGTGACTCATTACAGATATATCATTAGGTCATTGATGTACTTAACAATTTCCAGACCAGACATTTGTTTTGCTATGAACACCTTAAGTCAATATCTTGTTCAACCAAGATGGGTTCGCCTAATAGCTGCAAAACATGTGATGAGATATCTGAAAGGGACTATAGACTTTGGTTTATACTATGATGGTAGCCATGAGTATAGATTGTATGGCTACACAAATGCAGATTGGGCTGGAAGTATCTCAGATAGGAAAAGCACATCAGGTAGATGCTTTTGGGTCTGCTATGAGTTCATGGTTTAGTAGGAAACAATACAGTGTTTCTCTTAGCACGACTGAAGCAGAATACATAGAAGATTGCTCTGCTAAGTTGTGAAGTCATATGGCTTCAGAAGCTGATATCAAGTCTCTTTGACCTAAAGATGGATGCTACAATGATTCTATGAGATAACCAGAGTTGTGATGATAGAGAACCCTGTGTTCCATTGTAACACATAGAAATCCAGTATTTCTACGTACGAGATAAGATGCAGATGATGATGCTTTCAGTATTCACATACTAGAGATATATATGGTGATAGTTCAGTATTCACATACTGAAGATGTAGATGATGATGGTTTAGATGATGATGTGCTGACAAAGCCTCTGTCTTGAGTAAAGTTTGAACACTTTCGAGACAAGCTTGGTGTGGTTTGGAAGAACCTTCCTCGAAAGGGGGAGTAGCGATGTTGCAGTGGGATTGTATCATCCCTGGGCATCTGCCCTAAAGTGATCCGGTGACCTCGGTCCTCAAGAATGAAGAGGGATTGTATCATGCCAGGACATCTATCCAAAAGTGATCCGGTGACCTCAATCCTCGAGAATGAAGAGGGATTGTATCATCCTGGGACATATGTCCAAAATAGATCCGGTGACTTCGGTCTTCATGAATTTGGTGGGATTGCATCATCCCTAAACATCGGTTCAAAAAGTATCTAGAGGTCTCGGCCCCCGTGAAAGTGGTGGATTGCATCATCCCTGAACCTCGGTTCAAAATGTATTTGGAGGTCCCAGCCCCCGTGAAAGTGGTGGATTACATCATCCCTGAACCTCGGTTCAAAATGTATCTGGAGGTCTCGGCCCCCATGAAAGTGGTGGATTGCATCATCCCTGAACCTCAGTTCAAAATGTATCTGGAGGTCTCAGCCCCCGTGAAAGTGGTGGGATTGCATCATCCCTTAACCTCGGTTCAAAATGTATCTGGAGGTCTTGGCCCCCATGAAAGTGGTGGGATTGCATCATCCCTAAACCTCAGTTCAAAATGTATCTAGAGATATCGGTCCCCCTGAATGTGGTAGGATTGTATCATCCTTGAACTTCAGTTCATAATAGATCCAGTGACTTCGGTACTTGAGAATGTGTGCTGATCCCATAATTCCTAGAGGAAGGATTGTCTGAGTTCCACATCTATGTTGATCCCATAATTTTGAAACGAATGATCATTAGTAACTCTGGAAAGACCTAAATCTCGTAATTCCGAAAGGAAGGATCATTGAATTGATCTCATAATTCTAATAGGAAGGATTGTCTGAGTTCCACAGATGTGTTTATCCCATAATTTCAATAGGAAGGATTGTCTGAGTTCCACATTTGTGTTGATCCCGTAATTCCAATAGGAAGGATTGTCTAAGTTCCACATCTGTGTTGATCCTGTAATTCTGAAAGGAAGGATTGTTAGTAACTCTGTAAAGACCTAAATCTAGTAATTCTGAAAGGAAGGATCATTTAATTGATCCTGTAATTCCAATAGGAAGGATTGTCTAAGTTCCACAGATGTGTTGATCCTGTAATTCCAATAGGAAGTATTGTCTAAGTTCCACATCTATGTTGATCCCGTAATTCTAAAAGGAAGGATTGTTAGTAACTCCGTAAAGACCTAAATCCCATAATTCTAGAAGAAAGGATCATTGAATTGATACCGTAATTGCAATAGGAAGGATTGTCTGAGTTCCACAGATGTGTTGATCCTGTAATTCCAACAGGAAGGATTGTCTGAATTCCACAAATGTGTTGATCCCGTAATTCCTAAAGGAAGGATCGTTAGTAACTCCGTAAAGACCTAAATCCTATAATTCCGAAAGGAAGGATCATTGGTAACTCCGTAAAGACCTAAATCCCATAATTCTGAAAGGAAGGATCATTGGTAACTCCGTAAAGACCTAAATCCCGTAATTCCAAAAGGAAGGATGCTGTTGATGTTTTGATGATGTTGATGTTTTGATGATAATGATGTTTTCATGATGATGATGTTTTTATGATGATGACGACGTACTGATCGAAATATCAGTGTATGATGATGATGATGTACTGATCGAAAGATCAAAGTGATGAAGATGTTGCTGATCCAAATGTTTAAGATGTTGTTGCTGATCGAAAGATCGAAGTGCTGAAGATCTTGCTGATCAAAATGCTGAAGATATTGTTGCTGATCGAAAGGTCAAAACGCTAAAGATGTTGCTGATCGAAAGGTCAAAGTGCGTAAGATTTTGCTGATCCAAATGTTTAAGATGTTGTTGTTGATCGAAAGATCAAAGTGCTGAAGATGTTGCTGATCAAAATGCTGAAGATATTGTTGCTGATCAAAAGGTAAAAATGCTGAAGATGTTGCTGATCGAAAGGTCAGAGTGCTGAAGATGTTGCTGCTGATTGAAAGGTCTAAGTGCTGAAGATGTTGCTGAAGGTGTTGCTGATCAAAAGGTCAAAGTGTTGAATATGTTGCTGATCAAAAGGTCAAAATATGTTGATGCTGATCAAAGAGTTTCTATCGTTGAAAATTGAAGACGAAGAAAATATTCCAATGATTTATAGATGTGTTACCCTGATGATGTTGATGATGTCCTCTCCTACTATTGTTGTTGTTGTTGTAGAATACCCTTCTCGTTAAGGGGGAGTGTTGAAATATTGTAACTTCAAAGAATATTTTATATGTATATTTTGTGGTCCCCAATGGTCCTACTGGGAGAACCACTTGTATTATCTTGTACCCCGACTCTTCTAATCGAAAGAACTAATAAGAGTCATGAGGTTGTCCCCTCTAATTGTAAAGGTGGGTCATTAGCACCCCAGTGTGGTTACTTGAGCTTACATGTGTAACTCGAGCCTACATGATTAACTCAATCATACATGTCAGATGAGTTAATTGAAGTGAACAGATGAATATAAATAGAGGTGTAGCTCTCCTCATTTGAGACACACACTCTCACTTGTATTGCTCATTAGTGGAGAAGAGAAGTAGTTGGAGAAGAGAGCGATCAGGCTTTGATCTCCTTTCTAGTTTTATATTTTATATTTTTTGGGGGCATCTATATTGAGGAAGCTTTTGCTGGGTTTTTCCCTTTAGGGTTTTCCCAGGATAAATCCTTGTGTTTCTTTTGTATGGTTGTTGTTGTCTATCTTTCAATGATCTTGTTTATATGCTTTTGTTATGAATATGAAATGAAATACCGATGTCTTGGTATTATATCCTCAATTGCTTGGCAAGATTTAGGTTCACCTCAGCTTGTGCCATTCATCGATCAGATATTAGCTTTTAATCACAAACCTACTGCACCTTTAGGGACCCTTCCTTATTTACCTAATACATTAGGAGGGAAAATGGTCTGTATTGATGTTATGGTGGTCCAAGGTCCTTTAGCTTTTAATTTGCTCCTTGGACATGATTATGTTTATGCCATGAAAGCCATAGTGTCCACACTCTTTAAATTTATGCATTTTCCCCATGATGGGAAGATTGTGACCATTGATCAGCTTTATTTTGTTACACCTGACCATTGCATTACTCCTAGTAATCAGACTACCCTGAATGTGGCGCATGTTCTTGTGGTTCCTTCCCTTTATTCTAGTTAGCTTATTCCCATCCTAGGTAAAATGGGGAGCATGGCTCTAGTCGATGGGCATCATAATGGAGTTAAGCCACTAGCTTTTATGAAATGGGGGCAACCTACCAACCTCTGGATATCATGTTGGGTAGGAGCAGGTTCAAGAGCATAGTTTACTTTTGGTTTCAAGCTCGTTAAAAAATAAAACCACTCCTTAACTATAGTTTACCTTTTGGTTTCAAGATTGCATAAAAATGAAACCATGTGTTGAGCAAAGTTCCCATTCTACATCAAGCTTGTTAAAAAATGAAACAGATTCCTTTGAGCAAAGTTCCCATTCTATGTCAAGCTCGTTAAAAAATGAAATGGATCTCCTCAAGCATAGTTTACCTTTTGGTTTCAAGCTTGCATAAAAATGAAACCATTCCCGTGCGTAGTTCCTTTTCTATTTCAAGCTCGTTAAAAAATGAGGTAGGTTTCCTTAAGCATATTTTACCTTTTGGTTTCAATCTTGCATAAAAATGAAACCATGTTCCAAGAATAGTTACCTTTTGTTTCAAGCTTGTGTAGAAATGAAACAAATTCCCTTCCCTTGAGTCTAGTCTTCCCTTTAGTGTTAGAACTTGAAGCTTCTTTTCACCTGCCCAATTCTCGTTCTTCCTACCCCCCTGGTGAACATTTTCACATTAGTAACCTGGTTTTTAGGTTGTGTATGGAAGAATAATCATCAAATGAAACAAATCTTGAGGGCATGTCGAGACGCTAGAAACCAAGCTAGGCGTAATCTTCGCTAGCAATCATGCTGGGGGAAATCTTCCAACCTCCATATATCATGTTAATGGGATTTTTTCAAGCATAGTTTACCCATTGTTTTGAGCTTGCATAAAAATGAAACCAATCTTTGAGCATTCTTTCAACATATCTTCGATCTCGTTAAAAATAGTAAGATGGTGTTGAGCTTACTTTTCATTTTTCGTGCTCTGGTTAAAACATTAAATTTGGTTTGAGCTTAGTTTATTACTTTTTCGTGCTCTAGATTCAAACATGAAAAAGTCTAATAGAGTCTTCTTTAAGCTCTTTTTGGACTCTTAAAATGTGAAAATATAGTCAAGTACTTGTCTTGTTAAAACTCGTAAAAGTATTTAAAGAGTCGTCTCTCTGATGGTAGGTTATCTCTTTTTCGGTTCGAATAGACTATTTACAAAAAAGGAACACTCCAGCCAATCATGACTGGAAGAGTTATCTAAGGTATTATTTTATACTTTTTCAGGCCTTAGCGACTAAATCATACAAAAAAGGACCCTTTGTAATTTTCTTTAGTTTGTTCAGACTCTCTAAACATGAACTACACTGAGTTTTATTTCGTTGGACTAGTTAAACTAAACATTGAAAGACCCTTTTTTTGGGAACGAACCCCTCCTTTCTTAGGTTCATGAAATATATGGGAATGGAATTATCTTTGGATGAGCTAAAACGAGTGTTTGTTACCCTCTTTGAACTCATAAAAATGAAAAGAGGCACTCATTAATCATGATGGGGAAATTAAGGGAAAGGGAAAACATTTTGCAATAATTGTAGTTGTTAGTCACCTTTGAACATGTCACTTATCTACATTTCATTCAGTCAATTGGGTATTCAACTTGTTTTCAATTCGATCCACTTTCATGAGTCATGCAATCCTTTGATTCTCTCAAAGATTGCATTGTACGTTGTCACATTGTTTTTTGCCTCATCAAATCAATGCTGCCAAGTCTTCGGTCATGCCGCCTTATGTTCAAAAGGGAAACTGTTTTGAGATTTTACACCTGTAGTCAAAACAATTTTTTTGAATCAGTTACTTTTGAGTCAGTCCTATGGTTACATTAGCTACAAAATTCCAAAACTTTGTTCCAAGTTTCATGTCGTCGATGTGCAATTCATCATGGCCCTCCTTCGATGAGACTATTCCTGTCAACATCAACTCATCATCCAAGAATTAGTCTTATAAAAAAATTTAGTACCTTGAGATCTGTGTGCCCTAATGACAGATTCTCTCACTTCTGATATACGTTCACAACATTGACCTTTTATCGGAAGACTCTGCTGGGTGTTCGACACCAGGACCTCTATTCACACTCAATAGATTGTACTAGAGTACCTTGGGAATCATTGCCATTAATGGTGATCTACCTAACACTTGTTAACGGTTCACATCATTGACCGGTAATCAAGTGGTTTCTACCATGTTTGACTTCGGATCATTGTAATCACATGGATAGAATTGTACTTCGTATAAGATGAGATGAAGACCCTGGTTATTTGTTAAGCGTTCATTGCTTTCCCCAGGTTGCGATGGAGTATTTTTATGAGTCCTAGCATGGATCTACATTTGTATGTTCATGGATATACTTAGATTTGTGTCTGTATGACATAGATCTACATTGTATGTCTGGTAGCTGTTAGCATTGGAATTGAGCCAAAGGTTGCAGAAGGCCCGCTCCCAAGTAACATCAGAACCACTTTCTAAGAGATAACTAGCCTTCTGCTCTTCCAAGAGGGATCTCTCACCAAATATTAACAATGCGAGATATGTACAAGTGAAAATATAAATTGTATGAGAAATTGGTTGAAACAATACATAGAACCATTGGGTGATGGAGTCAAGAAGTGTAACAGAAATGAACATAACTTATGCAAATGATTTGAACACAGAGGTAAGATAGCCATTCAATCACGATCAAATTAGAATTGTATGGTGTAAAAGAAGAACATGAATAGACAATCAATACAGAGCGTTGGAGAATGAATTCTGTATTAACTTTAGAAGAAAGATTTGGTGAATATCTAAAACAACAAACGGAGCATAGCATGTATGAATTTCAAACTGTTATACACTTATTTTAGACATTAAAGAAAACATAATGGAAGAGATAAACCGGAAAAAAAATTCACATCAGAAAGGAAGCAACAGAACATAATACAAACAACACATGAATCCCTATGTAAAGTGCTGACCTCAACTCTACAACTTTATTAAAATACTCTTAAAAGCATACATTGCAAAATTACATCGTTTCCAACCCCTTATCCTTCTTCAAGGGGTATAGTTATATCATTTTGGACTTCCTAGACTGACATTTGGGAATGAAAATTTGTTACAACTAAAAAAACAACTTCTAACAAACTCGTAGGTGACACATCGGCCATGATTTACATAAAAAACTGGAAAATGAAATATGTATTGCAAGAGAAAATATGCACAAAAACATTATATTTTTCCATCTGGCAAGTGATAGTTGTACAGAGTTTTGGGAGAGGTGATCATCGAAAAAATTCCTGCATACTATCATTGCCACTTCTATGGATGTGTTTTTAATTTGGCTGACCCATATTACTGAATGGCTCTCCATAAGTCAGTACCGGGTAAAGTTGCCAATTCCATGTTGAATGCTTGCAATTTGAGCTCCATCATTTTCGGGTATGAAATTTTAGGGAATTCGACACAGGTGGCTTTAAAATCAAACAATAATTCAAACTCACTAGAAAACTTATCAAAAACAATATTTCCTGACCATGATTATTGCATGTCTCCAAAATTGTTGTTGTCTAATCAACACTGAACCAGATGCTCCCAATATTCCTTTTGGGACAATAAAGGACCCTTCTCTTCCAACAAGAAAGGGATCCCTCTATATACTAGTGATTTGAATAACCTGATAACCTCCTTGACTTTGTGTTCAATAACATCTATTTTGGCTCGTACAGTCTCTAGCATTCTGTGTTTAACAATTACATTTCTAGCTCCGGAGACAATAGAAACCCTGTTTTGGATACCATATCGATTGGTGAAATCGTTTGGCAAGGAGATTAGGAAAGCAACGACATTTTACTTTATTGCCACAGGTCTTTTCTACATTTCCCCTAATACTTTCATGACCTTTTTCTTGGCCTCTATCATGGTGTTTTCCTGGTCTTCAATGAAATCTAGATAAGATCGGAACTTGTCAGCCTCTATAATGATTTGATCCTAGATTAAATGTCTAGCACCTTTTAAAGCAAGTTTATCGACCACCCGTTGGCTTAACTTAGGATTTTGTTGGATGAGTCCTTGCCATTTCTCTTCCATCTTCTCCTTTCCTTGTCTCTCCTTGCTTTTTTCCTTTTCTAGTTCCTCAATCTCTTGTTTTAATTTAACAAGCTCTATATCTTTCAGGCCTATTTTGGACATTTATCTACAAAGAGAACTACTGTCTATCTCTCCAGCTACACCTACGGACTGAATTGGACTTTCAGCACTCCCACCTTGAACCTCCTTTTCTTTTGTGGCTAATCTAGCTTTTAATTCCATTTCATTTTTCTTCAAAAGATGGATGTCTACTTCCCACCACCTTTCTTTTTCTTCGAGCTTTAGCAACTTGGCTTTGCATTCGGTAAGCTCAGCATTCAATTTTTCTTTCTCCTTCTCGAATTCAACTAATTGTTCTATCTAGATGAGCTGGGTAGCAGGGATTTTCAATTTCTTTTTTAGTGTCTGGATCTCCTTTTCTTTATCATCGAGCAACTTTTGTGTCAGGACTCCTTTATGTGCTGGTCCCTCTATTTTCATTGCTTCATTTTTCAAATTGTTGATTTAGGCCTTGAGTGCTTTGTTCTCCACTCTTACCTTTCTCAAAAGATTCAAAGTCTTTTTTTTTACTTTCCTCTAGCTTGGAAATTTGTATGGTGGCCTTAATGAGTCTAGCATTCAAGATGTCCCCGGTTTCTTTGTTGAGGTGTATTATGTCAGTAGTGGGAACCTTTGAGAGGTTCATACTAACCTCTGACACCTTAGCTCCCATCCCAAGGCTAAGCTAATGGTTTTAGTGGCATGAGCCCTTACTGTATTCAACGGCATGTTTGGGTAAGGCAACTGCATTGCTTCATTGTAAAGCTCTGATGTATCTTTGAAAGTTTTATCAGCCCTCTCTCGGTAAGAGCCTAGCCAGTATTATTTGGATTCATGCCTGTTTGGAGTCTTCCCATCAAATACATATTCTTGGATTTGTATTTTGGTTGCCTCAGCCTCTTCTAGCTCCTGTTTTTTCTCCATACTCTTTTTCTTCATCTGTCCCTTTGTATTTCCCTTTTTAACCTGCACTAACTATTTCCCCTGTTCTATTTTTTTCCTTTTGGGCATGCTAGTTGTGTCCACTTCTTTAGTATCCATAGGCTCCATACCCCCTCTTTTCACTGAACTTGATGAATAGTTGACCAATGATGAGACCTCCTCGGCTATTGCAACTATTTTATCCAATTCTCTTTGGGGAGAAGCTATTCCTGGTAGGTATGAACCAGTGTCTTGTTCTATGATGGTATCCATCAAGGCAGGATTAGGGAAATCATCCCAGTTTGATGCTTCCCTAATTTTGAGTATCTCAGTGTGTTCAAAAGGAATGCACTTGTGAGCCTTCCTTATTTTGGAAACTATTTGATGAGGGTCATAGTTTACCACTTGTCCCAGAGAAAACCCCATGCCCTTGATCAAGTTGGTAACCAGTGGCAAAGCATCTCTACTCCTGACTGTGTATGGTCCCACTTCCCAAGGGAAAACCAAATTTGAGCTCTTTTTATAGCTCAAGAAGTGCTCTTCCTAAAAAATGAGTCTTTGCTAGATCAATTCCAGGGAGTAAACCCTGGCAGTTAGAAAAGGTGGCAGAATTTATGGTTGACACACAAAGCCATACATTCTTATGGTCATTCTAAATTTTGTCAAGAACTAGTCCCCTACCATCTTGCTATTTGACAATTGTAGCATTTGTCTCATCTCGGGAAACACCCTAGGTAACCTTTCCTGAAATAAAAGGTCGTCTATTTCAGCCATCAATTGGTTCATGAACTTACAATAGTTCATGGCCATATCAACAGTGATTTCCAATTCAAGAACTTGCAAGTATTCTTCGTTATAAGCTATTAGCATTCTCAGTAAAAAGGACTGGAATCTGAACACTTTAGTGTTGTGGAAATTCGCTAATTGAGAATGGATGTTCTCTTCTAGGAATTAATCAAACTTAAGGTAGGAAGATTGATAAGATTGCTTCAGAAATTTAGGTTGGGACGAACAAGTGCTCAAGATGAACAACAAACTCAACAATGACTCTGGGACATAGGCATTGGTATCTAGACCTAGACACTAATTGGCTAGGGATATACACCACTAAGTTTCTTCATTGAAGTATCTAAGGTCTATAGGGTATAACAGGTCGATGGGTTTTCCATTAGGTTTAGAACAGACCTTCAACAAGGTTTCTTTACTTTTTCTGTAGACTCTCTGAAGCAATGTATAATATTTTCTTCCTGGTAGTTTTGGGATATATGGACCAATTCGTCTGGGATGTGCAAGGTTTTGTGGATGACAAAATCCTGGACTGAACAAAGGATTTTAGAGTTTGACTTATTCATAATAACACCTTTGGTGACAGAGAAATTTTCTACACGGCATTCAAAAAACTCAGGGAAATGGGGGGTTTGGCCAATAGAGAAGAAATGGAAGAAGGATTTAAAAACACCGTAGATATCTTTACCTCAGTCCTTAAGGATTTCCAATTTACCTTTGGTCGTTTCAATAGATTCTCCCACCAGGATGGTATCGAAAATATTGGCATTCTCATCTACCATACCTTCTTCTGCCCTCCGACATGTGACCTCAGGTTCTATATCATCTCTCACCCCTACCACTTCAACTACTCCTATCACATCCATTTTCAAATAGCACTGAGGGGGTACTAGAGGCCTACCTTGTTCTGTAGCACAGTCTCCTGGTTGGTCCATGTCGGCGCTCTATATGTGGTTGGATATTCGATGGCTTCAAGGTTTCAAAAAATACAAACCTTTCCAAATTCATGTGGACCCTTTTATAGCTTTTCACACACCATAACCTTCACACTCTTCCCAAGCAGATCGCACCGTGGATATTACTAATTGTGATCTGAGCTATTTGTATGTGAGGTACTTTTATGCTACATATTTTCTTACCTCGTGCATGTTCATCCCAACCATCAATCAAGATCAGCTTTTCTTCACAACCGTTGATCTGAGTGCACCCTACCACTCTCCGCGATGTGAGGTTCTGGTCCCCTCCATGATAGTTTAAATTGAGAAATGAACCACGACCTCTGATCTCCCTCCGCTCTTGTAGTGACCCTCAATCTGAGTGACTTGTACCACTTTTCACAATCCGAAACTGTTGCTAAATCCTTGCTAATATGGGATGTAAAATCACTTACAACCATGGATATTCTTGGATCCCAACCTTGGTCGTTAGATGCCTCCACCCTTTAACCCATTTTGAAATTTGGAAAAGTGGCTTTGGTCGAGCATGTTCACCGTGTGAAATGTTTTGACACTGTTGATCTACCATTCGATCAATATCAGCCTTCTAGTATGACTCCCATTTAATTTCTTCAGCGCATCCAACGTTCACTTCTTTAGCTTGCATCCCTAATCCATGGACTGTCTTGCGCTTTTGATATTCACTACTCCAGAGTGGGGCTGCCAATTTACGTTGCCCTTTCCTCCATTTCCACTATGGCTTATTCTAGTGGCTGAATGTTATCTCGTATATTCCATCAGTTCTATTACAAAAACTAGGTTTCCTTCCCAGCACCTCTTGACAAGGCCAAAATTCCCATGTATCTCTTATAATAAAAAAACATAACAGATTGTTAATAGTAGCTATGTCCAAATTTGAGTCTTCTTCACATGGATCTATGCTGTATTTTAGTAGCCATGAATTTTTTGTATGTCACATGGATCTAAGTTGTATTGGTTAGAATCCATGTTGTGAGTCATTTGGGACATGTATCAAAATTTTCTGTAGACAGTTGGTGATGTTTGAGCAGTTCCGACCCTTGGACCTTTGCCTCGACACTAGACCGTATTCTTTCAAAGTATATTTCATATCATTTCCATCTAGCCATTATACTTTGGGGGCCATCTCTATTATACTAAAATCTCGTCACCCTCATGTTATGACATAGGTATCCCCTTGACTGCTCCGATCCCTCAGAGTTTCCATAGAGAAATGAAGGAATAAATTAACCCCTTGCAAGTTTTCCCTCTTTTGAGCTGGTAACACTCTTTCCCCATTGACCAAAAGCATTACCCAAGAAGAAAAGAGCGAGTACCACTCTTGATACATGAGAAAAGAGAGGTTCCTCCTTTCTTTCCCTTACTACCAAAATCGGTGCCCCCTTATCACTGCTTATTTTCTTCTTTGGAAAATAGGCGCTCAAGTTTTGAAGGAAAAAAGAGAAGCTTTGAGAGGATTGTCGAAGCTTGCCTATGTGGAGCCTCATCCCTATTGTTCAGGACCAGCTAGAGCTCAAGATCCTCCCTTTCAGGATCTAATCTCCACCTCACCCCTGATATCCTCAACGATACCTATCCTCCCATTCCTTTAAATACTATCTCATCCCCCATGGGACAAAGGAGGAAGAATTGTGTTTCATACCCAAAATCTATCAAAATCATTCTTCAATGTTTGGAGCAAAGGTGAAGTTAGAGGCAATGAGCAATTGGAAGGAACACTCAACACCAAGGCATGAAGGTTGTAGTCTTGCCAATCATTTATTAATAAAGAATGTCTTTTCTTTCCCATATTTACTGTTTCATGTGTTTATATTGCTTGATTACTTGGTCAGAAGCATAGATCTAGTTGATTATATTGTATGCTATCATGTTTTCTTTGTTGTCTTCCATCTTTTATAGGTTCTTCTGTAAGGATAGTGAGGAAAAAATTTGAGAGAAGGATCATGGCATTCCATTCAAGTGATTACCCAGATCTAGGGAGAGTCTAGCATTCTGTGTTTGTGTTTTGTTCTAGATCTAAACCATTCAGACTAGGGAATGAGCTCTTGTCTGCAGGAGGTGTGTATTTTTGGCTAACACCTTCATGGGAGATTATGAGAAATGGTACATTGAATTTCCATGTAATACATTCACATATTTTTCATCTTTAGCGATGGTATTTTTGACACATTTTCCATTACCTGTCCGTTATGAGATGAGTACTTAAATTTTGACATCGCTTAGGAAATCCACTTCTACTCATATAGATGATCATATACATGAGTGGAGGAGATGTCAAAGGATTATTAAATAAGTAATCCTAGATCAATTCTTAGTAGATTGATTTGTGAAATCACTATTTCCTACTTTTGCCAAAAATGTATCTATGTTAGGAGCCATGGCTGAAGAACAGCTCATTCATAATTCCCAAAAAATGTATTTGATATATTCAAAATTGTGCACACTTTATGATTTAATACCTCTTACTGCGAGACCCACATATGATCCAACAAGGACACCGAAATACCTCATGTTGATGGTGTGATTTTTAATGTTATTCAAATTGATTGACTTACCCAATGAATGGGACAAGTTTCACTGTAAACTTCTCAACCCATAGGTGGCTAGGAAAAACAACAACTTGCAAATCCTACCCAAACTTTGAAAATACTCATAGTTCAAGCCACATACAAAATAGGAAGAAAGAAGAAACAATTTAAAAATTGAAATGTTAATTCCAGGATAGGAGATACACCTAGAATGAATAGTCAACCAGAATGCAATCAGGAGAAATGGAAAAACAAGTATCATTGCGAAATTTTTCAAGGAGATCATCCTACTCAGGTGTGCCCTCATATGGATGACATTCATCAAAATTTATCTCAGCAAACTTGGACACAACAACCTATTGTGCTGACTCAACCTTTTCTACAACAAAAATAAATGATTGTTGTAGCTTCGGTACCCCCGCAAGGGGTAAATATACCCATTTCCAACATCTTCGGATTAGATCATGAGATTAATCATCTAACAAGGTCTCAATCCTATGAAATTCCATCTACTATTTTAGATCCATCAGGATCACAACCAAATGGTTCTCTCACCATTTAGAAACCAACTATTAACATAGTTTCTCAACCTCAAAAATGGGTTCTACAAAAAAAATCATAATCCTAATGCAAAAGAAGCTCAAAAATATAGTATCGTAGAATACTTAGGTCAATCACATTCTTCCATGTTGGCCTTGGAGGTACTAAAAAGTTGTCCCACTGAAAGAAAAACACTATTGTCTTCCATTGGCACAGTCGATCCAAATGATACTGGTTTGATCACCTTAAACTTAGAACAATCAACAAGTAGGCTTCCATCACATGTCACTTTTCAGATTAAAGTGCTATCACATGGGATTAATATGTTTTAAACTATTATAGATGATTGATCCTCTGCTTGAGTCATGTCATTAGGATGTCATAAATATTTAGGATCACCCACTTTGAAACTATGCCAAACAATATTTAAATAATTTGATGGAAACTCGTTCCCGTCTCATTGACTCATTATGACTTGCCCAATTGAATTGGGAGGTAAAATATTTCAAGTTGATATTGAGTTAGTGGATGCACTAATATATGACAATATGCTATAGGAAATAGTTGGATACATTAAATGACAACAGTAGTATCTTTGGTATTTTGAGTAATTTGGTTCCCCCACTAAGAGAAGGTTGTTACAATCAATCAGTTAGATTATTGCACACCTGAAACTGGTATCCACTCAAATGTACCTTTTGTGGGGAATTCAAAAGTACTGATTCAATATGTGGGATTTGGGATTTTAAAAGAGTCTTCCCTCATGGGAACCTTCACAATCCCACCACCAACATCTACCCCTCAAACTTCTCTAGTTTTCTCCATTAGACCAGAAGGTAACTTTCCATTAACCATTTTGACCAAATCCACTACAATGATGGGTTCCACTTCATCAGTTCAAACTACAATAGAAGAAATCCAAGTTCAAACTAAAGAAGAAAGGAAATAAATTAATAAAAACTTGATGAAAATAGGATTAGCACACCTCTTTTTTCTATAGAAATGTCATATCATGCAATTCAAAGTGCTTCAACAGAATTGGATCTAAATACTTCCCATTTGGAGGAATATGATCTATATACTTCTCCCATATGGGATATCGATACTCCCAACATTCATGAAATCTTATATCAAATATGTTCATCTCATGAAGCTACCAATTCCCTATCCAAACATACAATGTGCTTTCAAAAGGAAATTTGACAAACATTTCAAAAACCATTCCTATCAATATATCCAATAAGCATGACATCATCGAGAATACCAATATAGGTTCCAATTGCTCTCCGAAGGAAATCACACAACATGCTACTCTATTCATAGAGTTTTGTGATTTTTTTGCTTGATATTATGAAGAAATGTTGGGAATCAATCCTAGCATTGTCAAAAATGAGATAAAAACCTATCCAAATTACAAACCTGTATGACAAAAGTTACGTCCAATAAATCCTAATAAACCCACTTCCATTAACGTTGAATTGGAAAAGTTGTTAAAATCTAGCTTCATTTCCTGTGTATTTTTTACTGAATGGGTATTCAATCCCATTATGGTCAATAAATAACAAGGGAAAATATGAGTCTGTACTGACTTTAGGGATTTAAGTTTGCCTCATCCGAAAGATAAATATTCCACACCCTTCATTGGTCAGATTATAGATCAGTGTGCCCGTAAAGAAATATTTTCATTTATGGATGGGTTCTCTGGTTACAACCAAATTCATATTAAGAAAGAATACCAAAATAAAACATATTTCATTTTCCCATGGGGTCCTTTTACGTATCGAAAAATTCCTTTTAACCTTAAAAATGTTGGGGCTACTTTTCAAAGAGCCATGTGATATGATTTCCATGATATTAAGAAAATCATAGAGGTTTATATCGATTAATTCATAGCCAAATATAGGAGAAGAGATAAACATTGTACACATTTACGTGTTAATTTCCTTCAATGTTGTCAATATAACATTAGATTGAATCCACATAAATGCATATTTTGCATGGATTCTAGGATATTACTTGGTTTCCTTGTATCCAAGGATGGGATATCGGTATACCCCCTTAAGTTTGATGCAACATTGAATTTTCTATCCCTGAAAACAATTATAAAACTTCAAATCATACAAGGGAAAACAACATTCTTGAGAATATCTATTATTGATTATGTTGAAATTTCTAAAGGTTTCATGCGTCTCTTAAAACAAGATACCATTTTCATATGGGATGAAAAATCACAATGCTCCTTTGATGCAGTGAAACAATACATCGTGTCAGCCCCGGTCCCTCATCCCCCAAACTATACCAGACATTTTTTGCTATATTTGGTGTCAACCAAATCCACTTTAGGAATGTCTTAGGTCAACGAGGATGATTCATATGAAGACCATGCCATATATTATCTATGTAAGGGCCTCAATGGCATCAAATTTAGATATTCCTATGTGTAGAAGCTAGCCCTGGAAGCAGTTCATTTTGTCCAAAGACTTAGACATTATATACTTCCAAGAAGAATGACTATAGTGTCTGAAATGAACCCCATGAGACACATTTTGTCCCTTTGAATCATTGTTGACACAAATATGTCGACACTCTATCGACAACCCTAACTACTGTGATCTCCCTAAGCACCATCCCAGACAGGTTTTACTTTGTGTTAAACAGAAATACGCACCTCCTACAAAAAAGAGTTTTTCCCTAGTCTAAATGGTTCAGATCTAGAACAAAACACAAACACCAAATGTTAAACTTTCCCTAGATCTGGTTAATCACTTGAATGTAATGCATCAATACTTATCTTAAAGGTTTTCCTCACTGTCCTTGAATCTTTCTCATCTAATACTGCAGAAGAACCTATAAAAGATTAAAAGACAACAAGAAAAGGATGATATCATACAAGATAATCAACTACATATATTCTTGTGACCAAGGAATCAAACAGTATATACACATGAAACGATAAATATGGTAAAGAAAATACATTTTTTGTTATAAATAATTAGAGAGACTACAACCATTATGCCTTGGTGTTGAGAGTTCATTCCAATGTCTCCTTTCCTCTAACTTCACCTTTCCTCTATAGTTCAATAATTATTTTGGTAGAGTGTGGGTATGCAACGCAATTCTTCCTCTTCTCTCCCATGGGGGGAGAGCCCATATTTAAAGGCATGGGAGGAGAGGCATGGTTGAGGATCTCATGGGTGAGGTGGAGATAAGATCCAAAAAGGGAGAATATTGAGCTCCAGGTGGTTCCTAAACCATAGGGATGAGGTTCCATGAAGGAAATATTCAATAAGCCTCTCAAAACTTCTCTTTTTTCATTGAAAACTCAAGCACCGCTCCTTTAATGAAAAAAATAGGCGATGTTAAAGGGGTAACACTTCTTGTAGTAATGCTAGGGGTGGTGGAAGCACTCTTTCCTCATGTATCAAGAGCATTTTTGACTTAGGTAACTCTTTTTTGTCAATGGATAAAGAGAGTTACCTGCACAATACAAGGAAAAATTGCAAGGGGATAATTTCTTCCTTTCATTTCTCTAGGGAAAAGTTTGACAGATTGGAGCAGACAAGGGAGTACCTATCTCATAAGATGAGGGTGATGATATTTAGGTGTAACACCTTGTCCAACAACACTTGCGAAGAAGATGAAGTATCACTTCATATGTTCGAGGGAGAGATGTAGTAATCAAGTTTTCGCAGTAATGAGGAGGATCTTCTGCATATATTTTCCATCTATATTCTTACTATCGCAACATTAACCAGAGAATCAGGAAGGGATTTTATCACCACTTGTTCATATTGTTTAGATCACATCATTATACTTATTCATAAACAGATCGACAAACATGACATCATTCAGAATGCAGAGACATCACATCATTCAAGAACATAAACCATATTGCAGCATGTACTCATCCATATCGCATCATTAAAATAGTAAAAGTAGAAAACATAACATCATAGGTCAAGAAACAATGTATCCAACATCATTGCACATGTCATATTACTTTCATGCATAAAAAAAAGTTCCCAAAACACATTCTCATATTTGTAACAAAGGACAAACACACATACCAATATTATGCAGATACACAATCATAATTTCTCCATATGATCATCAATCGAATTCCCCAAAATTGATTCAAAAAATGATGATGATGATGATGATGATTCCTTTCTACTACATTCCCTTACTCTATATATAGTCTTGCGCCTTTACAAAATGGTCCACAATAATTGACTCTCTAACTGAATTGGACCAACAACTACAAAATTATGACAAAAAAGGTAGAAAACTTGTGACCAAGCCGAGTATTTTTTGATTCCTTCACCTTCTACACTATTATTTTTCTTTCATAGCATCCTTCATATTTCACATAATCCTTTGAATTGCGCACTATGCACATACAAACCACCTTCCAACAAGCCTCCAACACAAACTTGTGGCTAGTCCTCAAGCCACGTCAGTTAGAGACTGTTTGTGTTCTGATACTTTCCTTGAATTATTCAAACTCTTTCTATAACTGTTCAGTTGTCTCCTTCATGTGAGTGGTGATCGATGCATGTCCATTTGAGTCTTGCTCGGCTGGATTATCTACAATATTTTCTGCAACCTGAGTGGGAGCTTCCTGAATGCTTCCAAGCACAACCATACCTTTGAGAATGAAAGCCTCTGTTACAAAGAGAATTTTCCTATGCATTGGGGCTACCACAATAGTTAGCATGACAACAGAAATCAATCTTTCCCAATATGCAAGAACATTAAGCAAATATAACACTAAGGGATATCGAATCGTACCTTATTATGAATGGTTGAAGTAGATCCCTATTGATATTTTCCAATGAAATTGTAATTATAATTTTCTCTCAACAACACCAAACAAAGAAAGCATGATAGATATAAAAATTTTAGAGCTATTCTAGCATATATAATCAACCATGTATAAGCAATTAAATACATCCATGAATTCAATATTCATATTTAAAATGCACATGAATTGTTCAGGAAAATATATTTCTATTAATAAATAAGAGATACAATAGTGACAAACTCTGTCGGCACTTTCGCGAACTAGAGAAACCAAGTCCTCCACCTAGGCCTCAACCACTTCAATCCTCCATCTCTTGATAGAAATCTCACAAATAAAAGGCAATCTTGGGAAGAACACAATGTGCTCCAAGGGACAAAGGGATGTAGACTCAAGTATATGTAAAGTTGAGGCAACAATGGACTATAGCTTTCTTGCTCTTTAATTTCTCCGCCTTTAATGTATCCAAGGGGTTCCTTATATAGCACTCCAAATAGGTAATGGAGGGTTGAATTTGAGCATTCTCAAGGCATTTGGAAGGCAAAGGTTCAATTTATTTGGACTCATATGAGGAAAAATCCAAAAGTATTTGGACTTATGCACACTATCCCGATGTGCACATGTCTGAGGTCAAAAGTCACGTGTACACATGAGTATATATTTAAAAGTTGCATACAAGAATAAACAGGTGTTTTAGGGATGATATTGGAATATAAAAGTATTATACAAGTCCATGGAGTCTATGGAGTCTATAGAGGGATAGGGAAGGCCATAAATGTGTGATCTACCTGGTGTGGTAAAATCACCTATAACAGATTCTCCCTAATGTGTGAGGTTAGAGGGGTAACATGATGCCTGAAATACATTATAAAATCCATCCTAGAAGTGGAGTAATAAAGATAAAGGTGGAAAGACTAGCCACTCATCAGTATGATACAATGATAAATCTCTGCATGTGATTGCAAATACATGTAGCAATCCTAGATACATAAGATTACAATGGCCATGAATAGGCATGATATATAAAGTGTTATGTGTGGTCATCGCCATGTAAAATATACAATGGATGAAGATCTCCATAATGGATGAAGATCTTTGATATACACTGGAAATACTGGAATCATGATCATGAGAACTAAATCTCATGAACACTGGCACGATCAAGGAGGTATCATATATGGAATGCGACCAAGATGGAATGTCTTCTACAAAAACCGCTACGAGTACATGTCCTACTATGTGAATAGATGTGTTGAGGTCGAACATAATAGTCCATCATCTAATTACCGGTCATTGATATATACCATTAAGAGATGTGAGATAACCCACCGATAATGAAAATGGGAATCAAGGTATAGAGTGCAATCTAACAAGTGTGAATAGATGTGTTGAGGTCGAACACTTGGAAGGATCCATTGATCACGGGACATTGATATATTCCCAAAACTATCGATGGAAAGAGAACCTACCATTGATGACTGTAAATCTCAAGGAAATGAAAGGAATCTATACTCCTATTCCATAATAAATAATATGATGTCGATGGAATGAAATCCACTAGAAGGAGGGAATTAAGGCATCCCCCATCAACCAAGAAAAGGTACTCATCAGCTCTGTATAATGTGGAAGAACTCAATGAAAAAGATGTGCGTGAACTAGTAACAGTATTGGAAATGACTGACATGCAAATTCAATATAACTGATGAATGGCCAACTCAGACTTCAACTTCCTTCGAACAAGAGCATAAGGCAAGTGGTGACTGAAGGTGGGAAGCATGGATTGATATGAAAACTGGGACATCTATGTGACATAGGAGGCATCAACAGAAGCTCCATGGCATTTGTAAGCATATCCAGTTGGTGGAGATAAACTCAGAGTAATGAGTAAAACTCCTAAATTCAAACTAATAACCCAACCAATGAAAGTGATATATAGTGCCTTGTTCAAAGGTGACCTGACATGACTGCTTCCAAAGACAACATATTTTCCCATCTGGATTTTTATGTTTTTCTATTTTTTTTGGACTTTTTCAGATATTTTGAAAAGCTTGAAAAAGAATAAAAGTTTTTTATAGCACATAGCTAGGAGGAGATGAGTGTCAAGAATAGGAAATCTAGTTCCCAGCATTGGAACATACCTATGCTCAATGCAAGGAAACATCTGCAAGATAACGAAACTCAGGTGAAGTTCTCCTCCTAGTAAAAGGGTGATCAAGATGAAAAGGATATATAAAAAGGATCTACTTGGATAGACATGCGACAAGTTCGGGCTATATGACTGATAACTCAAAGTCAAGGAGCTGGAATAAAACTTAAGAAGGAAATAAAAACTCATGAAATGCAATTACAACTTGATATATACAAGCGAGTCCCTATGGGAAAAATCTAGCATAAAGTTAAAGAGGAACATGAAGCTCTTTATTAAGGACATGGATGGACTAAAAAGGGACTACCAAAACCTAAAAAGTGAATCCCACAACCTAAATGATAAATTAAAGGGAAAAATATCATGAAACTTGGTAATATTTGTGCAAGATGGTGTTAGAGTGGAGGGAGCGTGAACATGGTGATGTTGAAGAGGATGTGCAAGCTGATCTCAAGGCTCAACAAATGTTAAGGGCATGTGGACTATACATGTTTTTGTGCCTTGTAAGCTTAATGGTAAATCCAAGGCTACTCCAGCTGTTAGTGGATTACTGGGATCCCGACTCAACAGATTTTTAGTTAGATGGCATGCCCCTAATCATTGAAGTTAAGGACATTTACTTTATCACAAGATTGTCCTATAAAGGGGAGGTGGTAAGCCTATGGTCTTGTGGACCAGAAGGAGGGATCACTATAGATGAGTACATTGCTATGGATTGTGTCCCAGATACGGAGAAGTTTGGGAGTCAAATACTGACAAACTTGATACAAAATATTGGGTCAAAGGCCATACTATTGGAATTTGGAAGGATAGAAGGATTGGCATATTTCAACTAGAATTCAAGGCCTCTGATGTTCTATGTGGTGGAGTGTGTGTGTCCTACTATATATGACTATAGTACCTCACTACTGAGCAACATGAAAAAACAAATTAATGACTACAAGACGAGGAGGGTAAGGAACTTCGGCTATGGAAGCATCTTCAGTGCTTTCTTTTTTGAGCGTGTGCCAAGGCTAATACCTAGAGTTGAGATTCCCTCACATGGAGTTCAAGATCTGGCTCAGCTACGCTGGGAAAATTTCATGCAGAGACTAGGAAGGGGGTGGGTGGCCAACCCCTACCTAGTAGACTTCTTTCTCTAGTGGTGTAGACAGATCATCGCCATAGATGACTATCCCTATGTAGGAATCAACTTCCATGGAGACCCGAACATGCATATACTACCAACCTCTTCATATGGAGAGATAGGTAACGAATCTCGACTCTAACTTGTTTTTTGAATTATTATTTTTTTTTGTGCGTTTTTTAATATATGGAATAAAAAAGACATGTTTTTGGTGTAGTGACATATAGTGATACTCTGTCATGTACATGCAGATATGGGACCACAACGGCTATATGGTTTCCCTCATCATCGATAGAGGGGAACAAGAGATGAGATCATGGGTATGGATGTAGAGCATACACTCCAAATAATTCACACACACAACATTCGTTTAACACATAGGGTTCCCATGATGCAAGTCAAGGACTTTCCTAAGGCCATGCAACGCCAGGTGGTTGGAGTACCATGGGCATGGGTTCATTTATTTCACTGGCTAGCTAGAGTCATAGTGTGCTACCCTGATCAGTACCCTCCTACCCCACAGGAATAGAAGCTTGGGGTATATATTTTTTTGTATGACCGTGTAGTATATTTTGGTGGCTCAAAAGCCCCATTTTTGTATATGACATTTATGTACTATGACACCACATTTTTGGACATATATTTTAATGAAATATACCTATGATGATCGATTGTTATTTTATTTACATGTGTAAATGTGTTTGTGAATTCTTATGGTCTATGAAAGAAATGACAATCTAACACATAGTAAGCAGATGAATAAAAAACTTGATTAAAATTTCTTGTAATATGGAAGTATGTTATGTTCTCAAATTTTCGTTCAAGTAACCTAACATGCAAGAACCTTCGTAACAAATTTGGATCCCTATCATGATACAAGCCATTAATCTATGAAACCACTAACTGTGAATCAAGACATACCTCAAGAGATTGGACACCATGTGAAATGGCATAACACAATAACTTGATAATGGCACTATAATATGCAACATTGTTCGATGAAGTCCGTAGACAAAACCCTTCTGAAGACAACACCTCACCCGTAGGAGTATAAATCACCCAATCGACCGAAGCTGAGTTTTGAGTGTGGCGGCTAGCACCATCAAAGAATCCTACATAAATCGAATACTATGTCGACATCCTCCAAAAGAAATGGAATCTAATCAACAAACTCCATCACCACAAGTAGACCAAAACTATGCTATGAAAATGTACAGTAATTTACAACAAATCATCCTCAGCTGAAAATCATGCATAGTACTTATTAAGATAAAGCCCATTTCTAGGCTCTGCCAAGGCCATCCCTTCATAATCGACTAACTCATAGGAACATTTCTCTAGAACATGCTTGACAACATAAGGCCCATGCCACATGGGATTAAAATTTCCTTCCCCCAAGGTTTCCTTAGCTTGGTCCCACAAAATAATGAAGTCACCTTCACTAAACCTCCTAGGACAGACAGACTTATCATACTAAACCTTAATGTGACACTTGTTAATATTAAGAGCCACTAAATCATCTCGACGCTGCTCATTAAACTGCTCCAAGTGGACCAACCTATCTTCCAATGAGAAAGTGTCTGGTAAAATCTCCATGGCTAGCTTCAAAGAAGGGATTTCACACTCAACCGGTAAAACTGACTCCACCCCATGCACAAGCTGATAACGGGAAAAATTGGTGGCAGTATTAACCACAGTTAGATAATCCCACAAATATGGATATAACATGATGTTCCAATTAATATTTCTTTGTGCCATGGTTCGTTGGAGAATGGACTTAAGTGACTTTTTCACTACTTCAACCTGTCCATTTGCTTGAGGATAGTAAGAAGAGGAATGATCTTGCTTATGCCCTAAATTTGAAGAAAAATCTTCCATCATTTTGTTCTAAAATTTCCTACCATGGTCAATGACAAGCTCCCTCAGAATGCCAAACCAGGTGATAATCTGTTTGAAAACAAAATGTGCGGTTGTCTCACCATCGGATTTAACTATGGGAATAGCAAGATTCCCATTTCGTGAAATAGTCAATAGCCACAATAATATGATGATGCCCCCTAGCCAAAGCTAGGTTGCAATCCATAATATTTCCCACCCACTTGGTGAAGGGACCATCAGTGATGATCAAATGCTAAGGGGTAGGGTGAGAGCACATATTCCATACAAACACCTGCCAAGGGTGGCACCTCTTAACCGCATTAACAAGGGTGGCACCTCTTAACCGCATTAACACAATATTTAAATATGGATGGCCAAAAATACCCCTCTCTCAATATTTTTTAGGCTATAAAAATCCCATATAAATGACCACCATACGCCCCTCTATGGAAATCATTCAACACAACGTCAACCTCCTCATGAGTTAAGAAATGACATAAAATGGAATCAACCCCATGGAGGTACAACATGTTATCCACAATGAGGTAATTCTTTGATACATGACATACTCATCAACGCTCATCCCATGAGAGGTGAGAAGGAACCTTCAAAGTTTGCAAGTAGACAATTATGCCCCCATACCATGGGTGAGCAGCCGACATGAGAAATATATGCTCATCAATGAACGAGTCCTCATGAACTTCTCCTTCATCCAAACTCATAAAATGAGAGATAAGCTCAGAAAAAAAACAATGACTTATTCGACTTTTCCAAAACAAACTTGAGGTCAAACTATTGCAATATCACAATCAACTTATTGTATTTCCCCCCTATCATCCTTTGAGTGAGGATGAACTGAAATGGATTAATGTGAGCTACAACGAAAGTTTGGAGAAGAAGGATGTAAGGTCTCAAATGTTGAACCGTATAGACGGTAGCTAAGTCCAACTTCTAAACATGGGTATAATGAAGCTCTGCATCAATAAGGTTTCAGCTAAGATATTAGATGAAATTCTCTTGAATCTCCTCATCCTCTTGAACCAATACCATTCCAATAATCTCCAGAGACATGACCACATATATCACAAGGTCATGGCTATAGTCGGGTGGACTAAGAATGGGGGTCGATGCCAAGTATTTCTTCAAAGCATCAAAATAATCCTCAGCTCTCTCATCCTAGATGAACAAAGTGTCTTTCTTCAGCAAACACATAAAGCCTCTGGTCAAATTGGAAAAATTAAATACGAATCTTCGTAATAATTTTTCCATACCTTGCAAACACTGAATATGTATAATGTTACACGGGGGAGACAACTAAATTATTGCCTCAACCTTCAAAGTATTAACCCTTATACCCTCTTTACAGACAATGCACTCTAATAAGATACCAACCTTCACGCAAAATATCCATTGATGGGGATTTAACCGAATTTTATATCGATGATATATTTTGAAAACCAAATGCAAATGATAAGGATGATGTATTATCAAATGAAAGTGAGAAGCTAAGTCATCCAAATATACCTCAATAATCTATTTAAGGTCGTGAAAGGAAAAGGTCATGGCCCGTTGAAATGCAACTCCGACATTTTTAAGGCAGAAGGGAATTTTTCGGTATGCAAACATGCCTCAAGGAAAAATAAAAGCAGTCTTGTGTTGGTCCTCAGGTTTAATTTAGATCTTATTATAGCCAGAGAAGCCATCCATAAAGGAGAAAACTTCGCTCCCCACACACTCATCCAATATTTGATCAATAAATGGTGTAGGGAAATTATCCTTAGGGTAGGATCAATTTAAATCTCTAAAGTTGGTTCATACTTGTATCGTTCCCTGCTTCTTATCCACCAGAATGGGGTTTGACGCCCATTTTATCAAGGCAATGAGATAGATGAATCTAGGATTGAGTAGCTTCTCTATCTCTGCCTTAATCGCATGAGATTTCCTAGGATTCATTTCTCTCAAATGTTGTTGAACATGCTTAGCATCCAAATAGGTTTTGATTTCATGCTCGACAATGCGAGGGTCAATTCCTGGCATTTCTTCATGTGACCAAGCGAAAACATATCAAAATTCTTTAAAAATATTTGTGTACTCTTTAATATCATTGGGGGAACAACCCGCCCCAATGTACACATTTCCAATATTTCTAGGAACCTGAGAAATATTGAGAGGTATAGTTGGTGACAAGTTAGCCATGTTCCCTTCAGCATACTTGTTAGGAGATCCTAATGGAACCACGGGAGTACCAATTTTCTCACTAAATATCTCCTTAAAGTCATCATGCTCAATATCATCAAGCTTAGGTAGGAAATAAGATATATGATGCAAATATCCCTAGGGTTATTCTAACCCAGACATAGCCTTGAGAATAGCCTCGTCCGATGGACATATGTCATCGAGGCAGTCATGCGAGTGAGATGACGACACTTCCCAAGCATGAAATGCATAAGGGTCCTCCTCTTTCGTCTATGAAGAGGAAGGACTAGAATGTACAACTAAATCAAGATTAGCTTGATAAGACACCATAGCTGTAGGAAACGACATGTCCATCTCGATAGGTATAAAAAATTCCCTTGAAGTACTCGGATAAGGGAGAGTCCAAGGATCCTCCATATGCAAAGTGTGGAAATGAATTGAACTCAACCACGTTGAATCCTTACCAAGACTAGAACCGATCATAAGGATGGGCGTGACACAACTAGAATTTCCCATTAGCAAAAGATACATTCCAACCCAAATATTCTTAGTTGTTGGGTTAGAATGATCGATAACTGGGATCAAATTTCCCAATGATGCTCTTAAACTAGAATTATCAAAGGATATCTAATCAACTGTCACAACCTTACCATCCAAAGGAAAACAAGAGACTCAGAAGAGTGACAATACGACCGCTTGCATATTGTAAATCCAGTTCCTACCCAATAAAAGATTATAGTCAAGGGGCACATCAACCACCTTGACCTTGATAGTAGCGGTCTTCCCTCCCAATTCAACCTCAAGGGAAGGAAATAAGTCATGCAGCCGAAATGATCTTCCATCAAATGTAGTTAACATGTTTCTTGACTTAGACAATGTAGTAAAACCCAACCCCTTCAAACATGACAAACAAATCATGGAAGCCGCAGTGCCCTCATCAATCAATCCATTATTTATGGTATTGTTTTTACACTCTACATGCAACAAAAGGTACACATAGTAAGGAAAGCAAGGCTAGACTCCATGAGTTTTAAATTTGATCATAGAAGGAGAGCTTCCATCAACCACCCCAAGAGCATACAATAAGGATTTCCTTTATGGAGAACAAGTCTGAAGAACTTCTAATACAAACATTGCACAAGGAGTCTAGGCCAGATCCTCAATGATATAATAGTTTTGGGTGACTAGGAAATTAGGATTGTTCTTTGAATGCTTCAAGACTCCCTTTGGAATGCGAGGTGGAGCTTGAGACTTATCACTATGTTTTTCAATATTCAAAGCGATCTCAGGTGGAGCGGGTTCTTTTCCTAAGTTGGGTTGTGACGTACCATAATATTTAGAACAAGTCACAACATTCATAGAATTCATTATGTTAATGCAACCATGGCCACCAGTGGTGTCCGACAGGTTTGGAGTCCCACTAGGGTCCATGTTCCTTGAGTTCATATTCTCATTTTGTTGTAAATTATTTTCTAGAATAGCTAGGCCCTGTGTTATGAAATTTGAGGCATCTTCCATTCGAGGGCACAAGTGAGTGAGGTGATCATCCCCACATAGCTTACAAGGAAATTTGACCTTACGCTTAAGTTTCTTTTCCCCCCCAGCATCATTTTTGTTCTTGTCATTATTGTCATTTTCATTCGTATTCCCACCCTTTTGATTATTTTTACTTTTCTTTTTATTCCTTCTAGGTTTCTGCTTACCTTTCTGGTTCAATGATTGCACTGAAAATACCTTTGTCATTTGGGTAGGAATAGATGAAATCGTAGCTTGTCCTGATGTAGGTTGGTTAACAAACAAATGATGCATTTGGTTTGTAACCAAGCTTATAGTTTTAGCACTCACGGAGCCAACAATGCCATCAGCATGTGGCCCAGGTTTAAGCTTAGGGTTGAAATTGGATCTAGGTGCATTCAGTATGATCTCATACAAGAGCCCATATTGAGAATAAATCAAATCCAATTCTTGAGCTCTAAATATAGCTTTCTCCTTGTTTTACACTCTGGATGTGGAAACATCCTTCGCTATGTAAGGAAATAAATACTTGAGGAACCATTCCAAAAGGAAATATGGTGGTATAAAGGCCTTAATCAATCTCTTCTGTCGATGCCACTCTTGAATGCGATCAAATATATGTGTGGATTTTTCCTACTGAAATGTCGATGAGAGTTCAATACCGGCATCATAACACATGGGTGGATAAAAGTGATTGAGGAAGGTCATAGCTAGGTAATTATACGATTTATAATTCCCCCTAGGCATCTCTATGTACCACTTCTCTGCAGTCCATGTAAGGGTGCATTCAAATAGTCTCAAACAAACCGAATTGTGATTCAAGGAGTTGAAAGAGCACCAAAGGTGGAACGTTGTGACATGCTCACGAGTTTCTTCACCACTCTTACCCTCAAACTTTGGAATGTCTGAAGGAAGGTTAGAGGTAATGACTGGCCATGCTGCGTCATGAGCAACTAGATCATTTTTCAATATCGACAAGTAAAATAGGTTTAGCGTTGCAAGGAAAGGGAGTCTAGGTTTAGGAATTTGGTTCCAAGCTCCCTGATTATTATAGACACCATGGCCTGGGCCATTGGGATAGTATCCTCCTCCCATTTGACCCATGTAAGGATTCATGTTGTAGTTTAGAGTATCTTGAGGTTGAGGTGCTACAAAGCCATAGTTGGGAGATTGATACATGGGTTGATACCTATACCCATAAGGTGTGTAAGTTTTTCCATAATATTTTCCATAGGATGTTCCAAAATAATTTCCATAAGACTGTCCGTAAGGTGGCCTATAATATTTTATATACAACTGCCCATAAGATTGTCCATAATACGATCCATACCCAACTGTCACATGAGGAGGTACATATCCTTGTGACACTATGGTGTCACTAGACACCAGATGAACATGAATAATGGTAGAACTCTGTCCCAAAGGACCACTAGAGTTAGCAAGAGGATACATCATCAAAAAATCATTTGAAGGAATCAATGTTGAAGACAATGGTATATGGGAAGGGATGTAACTCATTCCCCCAATATTCACATGACTAGGATCAAACCCCTAAATGGGAATGGAATTTCTAGGCCTAGGATGCATGTGTGAGGAATCCTCCACCACAGGGATGGAAGGTGTAATATGACTAGTGCTACCAAACCTCTCTACATGGAAAGGAATGGAAGTTCCCCCAGGTGCAACACCAGGGTCGACACCTGATCTGACATGAGGTGTCGAACCAGTCTTAGGAAGGTATGGCATGCCATAAGTTATTATTCTAGTGCTAGTGGGTACATGGTGAGTCTCATGGTTCAGACTATGCAACCAATACTAGTGATTTGCATTCATGTAGCTCGAAAAGTGTGAAGGATCATCATGATATGTCCCAACTATAGAATGGTCAGATCCCAATGGAGTCCCATATGTTCTTGAAGGTTCATCCTCCCATATGGGATGAGGAATATGAGGGATATTTAGGATCTTAGGTTCATGGTAATCCATGGTGTGTGAATAAAAGTGAGAGTTAGTCCACGTGGACTGTCTGGTTCTCTCTCCCAAAGGAGGAAGAGATGTAGAAGGTAGAAGTCCTACTAAATGATGGGAACAATGAAGTGCCACACCTAGATAGATAATGTCTCAATAAAAGAAAAGACTCAATCTAACTATGCAACCCTAAGCAAGCTAACGTCCACAGAGCACACTCCTAAAAAATCTAGAGCCAAAAATAAGCAAACCAAGGGGAGGATATGTGAGCTCCCAAATCCAATAGGTATTCCTCGCCTAGGAAAGGCTTGAGACTCCCATACACTACAAGCAGAGGTTCGTAACCAACTATAGTGGACCTCAACTTCAACACATAAAGCCACTGTGTTGTCTGATCCCTACCTGGCTAGGACACCTACAAAATAACCTCTGCAAGTACCCCCTACAATACCTAGGTAAGGAAACTAAGGTCACCCCAATATAACCAATGCTTACGTGAACAGTCATAGGTAGGATCAATCATATGGGAAGGGTAGAAAATCCTGAATCCTGAAATCACAATTGGTACCCTAAGGGTGCACCAATCAATACCTCAAATGCCCCCATATATGAATACAATCTTGGAAATATCCCCGGCACTCACAAAAGTGAGCAAGAGCTATCCCAATCACAATTTCTCATGTTGTGTCATGCTTGAATCCTGTGTAAGAGGAGATTCCTAAGAAACACTAATTATACCAAGGACTTCTCACTCTCTCCTTGACAGACACCTAATTGTTGTTGTTTAGTAGTCTTGGAGAATTGACTCACAATGAACTATTCCAAGACTCTAAATACTAAGCTAGTTTGTGTACCCTATAAAAGAAAAGTGTGTAGTTCATTTTAGTTAAGCATTTATTTTAATGGATATAATTACTCAAAAGTAAATGGCCATGAAACTAGTGATATGAAGACTCAACAGTGAAATAAAAGTGCACACCTAACAAACCATGGAAAGTGCAAATCTTTGTTGAATTAAAAACATGGTATCCCACTACATGAGATGCAAGTTTCTTCATTCAAATGAGAGTGCAATCATTCCTAAATGAACACCTGACTAGAATTCAATAAGTAAAACCTAATGCAAGTACCATGTGAATGCAAGAATGCGAGGATGCATAATGATGCAGATGAAAAATATTTTTGTATTTAAAAAAAAATGAGATATAAAAATCACTAACAGACTCTACAATTCTCAGAACCTAAAACCACTCACAAATAGAAGCCAAGAAAGGAACCAAGACAAAAGATACCTAATGCACTAATCCCCAAAAAAATAGAAGAAATGAATGACAAGAACAAAACCTAATTAAAGACAAATAAAAAGGGGTCTTTGTTCAGAAACAGAGGTTGTATATAGACACCAACATTATCCAAGAAGACCCATCAATAATAAAAAATCACCCAACAACACTCAATCCTCCATAAAAAGCTCAAAATCAAACCATATGTGACTATATGCAGTAAACATGTGTACACACACAGGAATTCAAGAGAAAACCGCCTGTATACGTGACTTTAATGCAAATACTCACATACATGAAGAAAAAGGAAGAAAAATAGGGAAAATAGATAGTCCAAGACCAAATTACTCCTGTAAGACACTATTGGGCAAACATACCTCCATATTCAGGACAGAAATAGAGAAATAAAGAGAAATTCAAACCCGTTGAATACCCAATCCCCAAAGAAAAATAACTAGGAACCTCCCTAGTGGAGTCTCCAACTCAATTACAGAGAGACTTTTCCTATGGCTTGGGGGTACCACAACAGACAGTATGACACCAGAAATCAATCTTTCCCAATATCAAATAACAGTAAGAAAATATAACACTAAGGGATATTGAATTGTACCTTATTCTAGATGGTTGAAGTAGATCCCCATTGAGATTTTCCAATGCAATTGCAATTATAATTTATTTCAAAAATTACAAACGAAGCAAGAATGATATATATAAATGTGTTAGATATATTTTAGCATATATAACCAACCATGTATAAGCAATTAAATACATCCACGGATTCAATATTCATATTTAAAATGCACATGAATTGGACAGGAAAAAATATTTCTATTAATAAATAAGAGATACAATAGTGACAAACTCTGTCGGCACTTCTGTGAATCGGAGAAACCAAGTCCTCCACCTAAGCCTCCACCACTTCAATCCTCCATATATATTTATAGAAATATCACAAAGAAAATGAAATCTTGGGAAGAACACTATGTGCTCCAAGGGAAAAAGTGATCCAGACTCAAGCATAAGCAAAGATGAAGCAACAATGAACTATAGTTTTCTTGCTCTTCAATTTCTCCTCCTTCAATGTATCCAAGGGGTTCTTTATATAGCACTCCAAAGAGGTAATGGAGGGTTGAATCCGAGCGTTCTTGTGGAATTTAGAAGGCCAAGAGTCAAGTTATTTGAACTCATATGAGGAAAAATACAAAAGGTATGTGGACTTATGCACACATCCCGATGTATGCGGGTTTGAGCTCAAAAGTTGTGTGTACATGTGTGTATAGCTTTAAAAGTCATGTACATGAATAAACAGGTGTTTTTTAGGGATGATGTTGGAACATCAAGGTATCATACAAGTTCATGGGGTCTAAGGATTCTTCATAGGGATAGGGAAGGCCATAAATGTGTGATCTACATAGTTTGGTAAAATCAGCTATAACAGCCTCGCCAAGATCCTAAAATGTATCGATCTCTATCATGTGTTGTTGATTCCTTTCCCTTTCTTTTCTTTCTCTAGTCTAAAGCGATGCTAGTTTCGTTTCCTTACTGACTTCAATCATCAGGTGCATTGACTTCAACAAAGTTTGCATTGCAACTAGCTGTGTATCTACCTCATGCATATGTGCACTAAGTTTCTATAGTTTCTCATCCTACACGATTCTCATATGGAATTCTATGGTATTTTTGGTCATGAACTTGGCCTCTCGCTTGCATTCCTCCAATTGCGCTATTTCCTCTTCGATCTTTCTCTTTCATGATTCTACCTACTTTAGCAGTGTACTGGGCATTGCATGTTCCTACAACTCTTCATTATCTCTTCTTAAGTATGGTATAGCCTTCCCTAACTGTAGAATTCTAGTCTCCATAACCATTTCATTTGTGTTATCTGGGATCTCTTGAAGGGAGAACACAGTGGATTTTTCTAGCCGCACCTTGTCATCCAAGATTTGTGATTTTTCCACAATGATTTCATCGTGTGCCTTATTTAGGTTCACAATATCTATCTTCGTATGTTCTTCCTACTCTAGTGAATTCACCATGTGGTAGCCAAGGGTTTTCTATCTATCAACGAGCTCCTGACTCGCAACGTTCTTCAATCGCACTAGAGTGGGAGTTGGAAGTTAATTAACATCTCACGCAATTGTATGAAACTACTGAAGTACATGTCAATATCCTCACTTCCAGTCTCTAATGCACGCAATTGAATATGCACTATCTAGACCCTCTTACCTGTGCTCAAATCTCCATTTCTCTACAACACATTGGGTTCTGGTACCTTTTTCAAAATAGAATTGATCAAATATTGTAACTGATTATTTACCTCCTAAAATACCATTCTCAAGTGTTTTTTTACATGTGCGTTGCTCGCAGTAAAAATGCGAGTCACCTAGTCCCCTATCATGGTCGGGGGGCTGCTAGCTTTTCCCTACTTGAATATGTTCTTTGTTCTCCATTCTTTGAAATGTCATTCCAACTCAGAGTTCATTGAATCCTTTGATGATTGCGCTTTTGATTCTTGCTCACTCTCGTGTCCTTGCATTTGATCAACTTGGGCATCAAGTGGAGGGCCTTTCACAGTGTCTAAAAAATATTGGATGCTGACTAGTATTCTCCAATCAACCAGCTAATCATTAAACAATGTGTCAAGATCCTCATATGTGAACTTATACTAGGTATCCAACCATTTCTTGTCTATGTCTCTACGTTCTTGGAGATGAATGGAGTGTGGGCCCATCGCAAACCTTGTGACCCATCGATACTTTCTTGCTTCCTACTTATAAATTCATGGAACCTTTTCTATTGTAACCTACAGCAAACCCCAATACATCTAAAACTTTATTATGTAGTCAACCAAATGCTCCCTCTTATTAATATACCACAAGTTTTGGTATCTCACTCCATTGCATGTCTGATTGATGTTAACCTCCATGCCTTGATACTCCTCTGGGCTTGACCATCCAGCCAATGAAATTATTATTAACTAAGAGTACATGAACAACTGCTTAACTTCTTGGAAAATCATGGAATCCTTTGTCAACTAGTTCAGTTAAAAGCAATGACCAATTCATTTGCACTCCTTTTGTGCACTACTCCATGAATGCTATCACCCCAGATGTGCATTGATTGGGATGATTCTTCGTCAAGACTTTGATAGACAAAATTTTAGCTCCGACCTGGACTACATGGTCAATGATAGTATTGGCAACATATGCTTTGTTTCCACAGCCCACTCCATACTTATTCTTCATCTTAGCAGCTAACCACTTATTGTTATCCTTGTTGCGGAAGTATTGCGATGGATCGGACCCCTTCATTGGAATCGTAGTTCTCTATGATATCAAATCCACAGTCACTGAAACCTTAGTTTCTAGCCACAAATATCCACCATGGAAGCATACTAGTAGCTGCTTCATACATGCATTCGATTCTATAAGATGTAAAAAATGTGGCATGTAGGTGAAGCCTAACAACCCCGACCTTTGTAGTCCCAACACCCATTGTTGTGGTGTGCGCATAAGCGGTCCTCCATCATCTCTCTTTTGTGACTCAAATGTTTATGTAGTGAATTCATCATATGCTAAAGAATCATGATCGATTTACTTCATCTTCCTCAAATACAACAAAATATTGAATGTGCACTACATTCCTAGGGGAAATGCTAGCATCTGAATTGGGTATCACCGATTCTTTGTCAACTTAGGTTGGGTTTCACTAGGCTTACATGTGGGGATATACGTAGGGATATCAGGCTCTGTTGCCCTATTCCTTGTGATGGATCCTTTATCTCTAGTCATTGAAGGGCCATCCTATGCTTCTAATTCTACTGAGGTTGAATTTTTGGTCACTTGCTTCTTATTTAAGGGTTACTTGGGCCAATTTCCCCCCCTGTTCTTCTATAGAATCTATGGAGATTTTGTCTGCATGCTACACATCTCTTCCATAATATGTGTTTTGATAGGTGGTGACTCGTGGATCTACCACTATAAATCACGTGTGGCATCATTGCAATCGAACTACTCATAAGGTCCCAAATCTTCTCTATAATTGCGCTCTGCTTTGCTCACTCAATAATCACAACAGTTCATCTAACATGCACCCTGCCAAATCTTATAGCACATGATCACTTGTGTGAAATATTCACAAACATCATGACCAAATACACCACTTATCACCTAAATACACTGCTAATCCTCCTCATCTAATGATATGATTCACCATAAATACACGTGTCATCCAATAACATCGTAGCCTAACTAGTTTAATTGCTGTATCAACTACCTGATTTGACCCTATCACATCCCTACAGACATCACCAAATTTTTTCTTTCTGTGAATCAAACCATTTTCTCTTGTGTTTCCACTACTTTCTAGTGCACAAACCTCCTTTGTAGCACCTCTTGCATTTTTTTCATTATGTGATGCCTTAAACATCACGTCACACCTAGATATCCAGGTAAGGATTTAGTCGGCTTCCATTCACTAACTTAGGTAGCATCGCATTATCTAACTGCTACAACTATACTGCACCTTCGTCCATAATGAAATTTATTACATAAGCACCTAACCAATTCATTTGCAACTTACCTAGATGTTTCACAAACTTACTAGCGTAGAGTAGTACGAAATCACCTTTCTTGAACTGCTTGGTTTTTATTTGTTGATCACGCCATGCCTTCTGCCAATAATTTTCAACTTACTATTGAAATCCTGAGACAAACCAATCTTCTTCAAGATGCAACAATTGCATCAAGGGTTCTACCAATGCTCCTTCATCATCCATCCTTGTCACTACTGCAATGTGTAGACATGGAAAAATATATTCCATTGGAATCACTGCTTCTTGACCATACACCAACTTGAATGGCATCTTCCTGGTCAACCGTTTATAGGTTGTGTGATAAGCCCATAAAATCACCAAAATATTTAAGTTCCAATCATCATAGCTTGCATTGTAGACCTTGGTGAGAACATGCCCCAATACCTTATTGAACACTTCGACTGTTCCATTTTCTTATGGATGATAGGGATTTCTCTTCCTGTGGTGAATATGGAATTCCTCCTTCAGTATGTTGATGGTACGATTGATGAAATAAATTTCTTGATCACTCATTAATATCTTCAGACAACCAAATCGAGTGACAAAATTGTCAAATATAATCCTTGATGTAGTCACAGCAATGCGGTCCATCACTGGCACTGCTTTCTCCCACCTCATCAGATAATCCGTCAAAGTGATGATATATCGCATTCCTGTCATTTTTCCTAACGGCTTGATGGGTCCCACAGAATCCACTTAACATTTATAAAATGGTTGCAACGTCACCTATGGTACTAATGACATCTCACCCCTTTGGAATGACTTCCCCATTCTTTGACATACATCAAAACTCTTAGCATAATCCACCTCATCATTGTGTAGAGTTGGACACCAGAGGCTTGCATAGAGTACCTTCCTTACAGTCACACAAATTACATAGTGTCCTCCTTCAACCCCATAATGTGCTTCCACTAATATCATCTCTTATTCATGCAGTGAGACATACCTTCATAGAATATCATTAGGTACCATCTTATAGAGTTGTCCAACAATCAGTTGAAAGTCCACAACTTTAATCACCAACTGCTTCTTCTGACCTGTAGTGAAATCATTTGGGGATTTTCCTGTCAAAAAGAGCTACATAATTTTCACATAATGATCATTGACCATTCCAATTTTGAATAGCCATGCATCAGGTAACCCATCCTCGATGATCATTGGCTCTTTGCCTGTCTCTATCCATGACAAGAGACCTAGATTCACAATGATTTAAAAATCAAACTCTTGGATGAGTAGTATCCAACGACATATCTCTCCCCCCAACAAAGGATTATTCACTAGGTATCTCAACACGGAATGATCAGTGAACATCTTAAAATTTCCTCCTAATAGATAGTGGTGAAACGTTTGTAATGCATAGACCATCACCAATCCTTCCCTCTTAGTTGTATAATTTCTTTCTGGCGATGAAAACTTGCGACTTGCGAAAGCAATTGGATGTTCAATTGCTCCTTCACCTAGCTGCGCCAAGAAAACTCCCAAGGAAACTGATGATGCATCAATATGGACATGAAATTCCTTCATCCAATCCAGAAAGACCAAGATCAACACTATGACCATTTTCCTTTTGAGAGTGTCGAGACTCCCTTGACACTCAGAAATCCATTCATACTGCACATATTTCTTCATTAACTTCTACATTGGTGTTGTGATCACAACATATCCTCTGATGAACTTGTGATAGTATCCTGTATGTCCCAACGACGCTCGAATTTGGTTCACATTCGTAGGTGGAGGCATATTAACAATTATCGCGATCTTTGTTGGATCCACCAACATCCCTTCCTTACAAACAATATGCCCAAGAAAAATCTTCATTGGCGCATAAAATATGCACTTCTTGGAATTCAACACAATATGGTGTTGTCGACACCGCTCCAACATCAATCACATATTTGTGAGGTGATCCTTTCCTAGCCCTTACACCATCCATTCATCCATGTATACCACCAAAAAATTCTGAACAAAGTCTTTGAATGCATCAACTACGATCCTAGAGAATACTGCAGGTGCATTCTTGAGTCCAAATGGAATCACTATATGTTGGAAGCATCCCCATTCAGTCAAAAAAGTTTTCTTTATGGTGATCTTCCTTTGCAATCTTGATATGCGGATATCCTGAAAACCAATTCGTGAACGAGTAGATCTCCTAACCACCTACTACTTCTAGTACTTCGTTAGTGAATAGCGTAGGGAACAGGTCATGCAGACGTGCATCATTCAGCTTCCCGAGATCAACACAAATCCATACCTCGCCTTTTTTTTTGTCTTGCATCACCATCAGACTGATCCACTCTAACTCTCTAGCTTGTTCAATGATTCATGCATCCAACATTCTACCAAGTTCATCCTTTACTAATTCCTTGTACCATGGATTCAAGCAATACATATGCTTCTTCACCAGCTATGCATCTGGTTTAAGTGGTATTTTCATCTTTCCCAAGTCTCTAAGAATCCCTTTCATTTCAAAGAACTTACCTAGAAACAAGTATTGAAATGCATGCAACAGATCAGTAATCTTCGCCATAGTATCTTCATCCTAGTAATCCCCAATATTAGAAAAAAAAATTCCTCTTTTGTCCCAATGTTTTCCTTTCGACTCTTCATTGTCTTGTGAACTTTGTCTCTCAGTATCTCAAGTGCTGCAACATTCTGACTTTCTTCTGACTCTGGGATGTTGATGTTCCTTGGGTCATGCCCATTGTTAGGTCCTCCTATTACATTATAACACTCCATCATTGACTACATCATTATTACGTCATGTGACTCCTTAAGAAATGGAACTGTAACCCTCTCCAACATGACACCGTGGATGTGTTAGATCACATTATGAATCATTGGGTCAGCATCCGCAAAACTTAAAGTATGACTAAAAAAAACGTCAATTCCTCTCAATTTGTGATCTCCCTCCGAAGCTCTGCTGATACATCCTATTGTCACAACATGTCATCCAAGGTGTTTGCAAAATCATGTAGCCACTCATCCTTCAGTCGTGACACCCACATGGTCTGACATGCAATTAAATGATCATTAGGATCATTTTGTCCATCATACTTCTCAGTTGGATAGTGATCTATCTCATAAAAGAGAAATTCCATTAGCATGCAACACAACCACCACCTGTTGATCAATTTCTTATTTATCTCCCATCATCATGTTGGAGTATCCTTCAGCACCTCCTCCAGTGCTAGCATTGTTTGTGGTTCAGAAACCTTGTCTTCAGATTCATTAATAAACTTAGGTAAATTCAACAATCCTTCATATGTCAATAGGTCAACAACCTACGTCGTGACCCAACATAGCAACTGGGTGATTCATCCACACTTGCGAATAGATACCTCATGCATCTGATTTCACCAATTTTCTAGTGCATCATTAGAATCCAACGATGCAGAGCTAGAGCTTCACCAACCCAACTCTCTATTTGTAGTGGGATGGACATAATCCTCTGAATTGTTGTATGCATGGTCTCATCCACCTACAAATGCTTCCTTGACTAGTTTGACATACCATCTTCCTTCGCTTGGATCCACTATCGATATGAATCTGATGTTGCAGTTCTCAAAATTCATCACGTGCTTCTTGAAATTGATCACCTCCAAGTTGTCATTATCCCATCCAATCCCCAATAGTGTGGGATATGATCTTCCTTCATTGAAAATCTCTATAACATTGAAATATGCATAGGTATTCATCCCTGTGGGATATGATCTTCCTTCATTGACAATTTCTATAAAATTGAAATATGCATAGGTATTCATCCATTAAGCGCGGTACTCTCCCAATTGGAGACACTCTATCTTGTTTGGACAGCCACAGTTGCACCGGGGACCAAACAAACTTTGGTTTCCCCATATTCTCTCATGTCTCCTTTATCAAAATGTTGACATCTGATCCTAGATACAAAACATTCGAGTCCACATCGTAATCGCCAATTTATAAATTCATCCTCATCTCTTTCTTGGCCTTCTTCTTATGCAAGGATTTCACATCGGATTCTTGTTAACCTTTCTCCGATTGATATAGAAGCCTTGTGATCTCAGCTAGCACATTAGGATATTTTGCTAGTGATAGGAAACATTCAAAGAAACTTTGTAGTGTACCTTTCTTCCATGATGGTCCTACTACATGTGGTGAATATAAAATAGGCGTCATTTCATAAATAGGAAACTTACCTCGATCTCTTCTTATGGTGTCGCGTTATTAGAAGAAAAAATCCCTCTCAGCATCAACATTAAATTGCACCTTTTTCCGATTTTCCAATTGAACTTGTGGCATCAGACCATCATCGCATATTGTCGCACCTCCTCTAGTAATGACTCCAACATCCGTCGATTGAGCCCTTTGTTCCATTGAGATATTTTTGACTGTTGGACCTTGGTTCTAGTTTTCTGGAGGATTCACCAGTTGGTTCGCATTTTGACTCATGTTTTGGTTTTGTTTATGCATTCGAGGAACATTATTTGCATGCCATTTCGCAATCAGCTGTGGACAATCTTCAACTTTATGATCTACGATGGTACAATAGGTACATTGTGACTAGAGGTTTGAGAGATCACATTGGTAATTCACCAATACTCCACAATTATAACATTGCACATGTCCACGACCTCGTTCTCCTCCTCAACCGAAACCTTTGTTTCTTCCTTTTTAGAATCCTCCATGAAATAGTTCGTGCTGTTGAAACTACAGTTGATTGAACTGTTGTTGTGGTAGTGGATTCTACTGCAGTTGATTATACTCCAACTACTGCGAAGCGTACTGCATCTAACTATACTGTGCTTGTGGTGGAGAAAACTGCGGTTGCATCAGAGAAAATTGCGGCTATGGTGGAGTAAATTACAGCTACGCCAAAGAAAAATATGGTGGCTTCTACGATGGTATCCTCTCTATCGCTTGGTGTTCTTCTCCCTTCATGTAGTATGTATACATTTTCCTTTCTTGAGGCAAGTCTTATTCCTGAAATATTTGTCTTCATGACAAATAGATCGACAAAAATTGCACTACAAGTTCACAGGCTTCAGTACAATATTTAGAAGATACATACATTCCTCATGTTGATGTCAATGAGTTTTAAAAATATGACACCATGGTAATCCACCTTGATTTAGCATATTTGGAGCTTCGAGCAACAAGTAGTTGCATAAATCTATGCATTCATCCTTATGATGCCCCTCTGTGTGACATCAAGTACACCATATTTCCTCATGAATCTCTTTTCCCTTCTTGATGTCTTGCAATTGGATCATCATATTTTCCAGTTGTCATTTGATCTGATTCATTCCTATGCCATTTTCCCTAACTAGTGAGGCCTCTAACTTCATTGCAATGTCCAAGGCCTCGCTCTGTGTCGCAATATTTTGCTGCATCAATGGCATTCTGATGTGCGGTACTAACACCATGATTAAAACCAATCCTTGTGTTGTACATCACTCATTCCAAAAATTACTTTCACCATCGTTATTTTAAATCGTTGATCAAAATACTAGACCAATTCATTTGGATATTGCTTGATTTCCTTCAACTATGTGATATACTGTGACGCAGAATTGGGTTTTCTAAATTCTTCAATCAATCTAGTTATAATCTCTTCTATATTCTTTTGTATATTTTATGTTGGAACTTATACAAACTTCATGTACCATCCTAAGGAGCAACCTCGAAAATTTATCACCAAGTGTCCTTTCTTCATATCTTCGTCTTGGACTTGCTTCACAGTCCATACCGCTTCGTAGAGAAACCAATACTGTTCAGGATCCCTAGTCCTATTTCCATGAAAAAAAGGTAATTTCATGTCATCGCCTGCCATCCTGGGAATTCTTCCTGTGTTCACTGATATGCTACTATTAGTTTGTTGACGACACACCCGGTAATTTGGTGATGATTTGGTTTTTCTTCCTAAATGTAGTGTAGTGCACAAAGGTATAAGCATGTTTCTGATTTGGGTGGGTCCTTCCTTGGGGTGGGGCATAGCATTTCCATCTCCTTCATCGTTGTAGGTTCACTTAATCCCTTTTGATATTCCCACGTAGCTTCTTGTTTTGGTTTCAAAAGGACTCTCCTTATTCCTCTGCCTCTTCTCTTGCTGAAACCTTACCCCATTTCACAGAATACCACACTCTTGCTCAAATTCCCTCACAATTTCATCGTAGCTGTTATCCTTCAAAATTTACCTTAGGTTGTGGAAGGAAATATCAAGGTAACAACATAACCACTTTAAGAAAGAAAGTTCAATTCTTTATTTCTAGAGAGGGATCTCTCACTGATTTGTTTTAACAAGGTCAGATGTATAAAATAAAATAAAAGTTTAGGTTGTGTTTATGGTTGAAAGAAGGAAAGTATACATTGGGCTATGGAGTCACAAATATTTGTATGAATCATAAAACTATTTGCATGGGAAAATTATATAAAGGAAAGATAATATTTGGTTACATTCAAAAATTTGTTTTTCTGGTAATAAAGAAGAAACAAGGACAGTCGATCAATATAGAGCACCAAAAATATGAATTCTGCATTAACTTTAGTAAGAAAGATTGGTGAATATATGATACAATAGCCAAAGCATAACAATATGAATTCTGAAAGTATTAGACACTCATTCCAGATATGAAAGAACACATAATCACAAGTTTAACGGGAAAGACATACAGAAAGGAAAGGAAATAATAGACTGTAACTACGAAATACACATGAATCTATGCAGCAAAAGGACAGCATTCGGCTCTGTAATTTTTTTAATGGTATATATCAAAGTACATAACAAAAAGTCTCACGGGTTCCAACGATTTTTTTATCTCCAAATGTTGTTTTAAATACATAACATTGATTCATGATATGAAATAATAGATTTAAAAAATAGGCACAACTGCATGTACATGTGTCAAACACATTTATTTTCTTCTAAGTGTTTTGGAATAAACTAAAATTCTTAACTAACTAATTTCCCAAAACGAATTATAAAACGATTTCTTCTTTTTAACTATCTTCAAAATATTCGCTAGCGCAACTTGTATTTGTTTTTTCCAAATTGTTCAGCTGTCTTCCATTGGTCGACAATTGGAAAGTCTAGATTAACCATCTACTTGGCCAACACTCTGAGCTCCACATTCTCTACATAACAAGAATATGACAATTTAGCACATGTTGGTTTGAAATCGAACAACATCTCAAAATATTCAACCAATTTTTCAACCACTATTTTTCCAAAAAAGGATTGCTGTATGTCTTCAAACTACCTATAATCTAATCTGCAACTAACCACTAAAGCCATTCTGCAAACAAATCCTTGTCAACCTGTAATCAATCCATACTGGAACCTATAACCTGGCACCTATCCATCCTCAGAAGACTAAAACCAAATATAAACCACAAACCTTAACTTGTAACTGAAACTGAAAGTGACATTGAAATCAAACTGAAATCTACTGAAAGAAATGCTCGCCATGTCAAGATTATTCACACCTGCCTTCCCTACTTTACCAAGCATAACAATCAATTCGAGTAAACTCTGAATTCCAATGGATCCAATCAAGCAATTGATCCAATAGATAAACTTCCACATCATGCTTTAGTAAAATAAGAACATAATAGCATAATGGAAAAAGACAATGGTACTACATATAATTTTTTTGGTAATAACACAACCAACCACCCCAACTAAAAAATCTATCCATATAATCATCCACCGGATCATAAAAAGAATGGCAAATTTCAAAATACTCAGTCATTTGTTTTTCATGACAAAGATGCTAAAACTGCAAATTCTCTTTCATACTATCAAAATGTTTTTCAAAAGAACCATGCAAGGAAATCTCAAGAAAATTTCCAAATGAGAAGCTAAGTTTTGAATGTAGAAATAATGTAGCTGAATATGAAGCTTTATTGTTAGGATTTAATGCTTTGAACGAGATGGGAGAAAAGAGGGTACAAGTTTTTGAGGATTTAGATCTTGTAATAAACTAGGTTAATGACAGTTACCAGACCAAACATCCCAGGATGAGGGCTTATAGAAATCTGGTATGGGATATGTTTCTCAATTATTTTATAGAGCATAAATTCAGAGTAATCCCCAGCATTGATCATCTGGTAGCTGATTCTTTGGTTGTTGATGTTGGTAAGTTAACTCCCATTTAGTCCCAGAAAAAGTATAAAGTTGAAGTTGTGAATAGACCTTGTATACTAGATAAATCTAAATACTGGCAAAAAATTGAGGATAATATGCAAATAAAATATTTTTAGAGTATTCTGGTGAATTTGTAAATACTTATATTGATAGTAAGAATGATAATTTTGAAAACTTTCAAGATGATGAAGAGAATGAAGAAGAAACTGTTGAAAACAGAATGTTAAAAAACTCACTCGGGGAAAAGCATATAGTTCAATTCAAGAGTAATCATATCCCAAGATTCCTAACCTCCCTATAGAATTTTTTTTATCAAAATGATCTTGCTAGAGATCCACAAGTGAAACCTGCTGATGCTGCTGTTGAAAACAAAATTATAGGTATTGAAGAGAATCCACTAATTATAAAATTGTCCAAGAATTTGCCTATTAAAGAAAAAAAGAATATATAAATCTAATGAAAAATTACACAAATGTGTTTTCCTCGATTTATGAAGATTTGGAGTATGATACTTCTATCATATAGTTTACCATTAAACCTGCTGAAAAAACTTTCAGACAAAAACTGAGAAGAATAAATCTGATGTTGTCGCATGTTATTGAGAAGGAAATTAAAAACTTATTCAATGCTAAGATTATCGTGACTCTAATATTTTCCAAATAGGTTGCTAATTTGGTGCCTGTCAAAAAGAAGGACGATGAAATCGAGATTTGCATAGATTTCAGAAATCTCAACAAAGTCTCATTGAAGGACAACTACCCATTGCCAAAGATGGATCACATTTTGCAAAAAGTGGTGGGATCTAAAAGGATTTCTACTATGGATGGTTTCTTAGGTTATAAAAAGATCAGTGTGTTTCCTAAAGACCAATAGAATACTGCATTTACCACACCTTGGGGTACATTCATGTATACAAAATTTCCTTTTTGTCCAATGAATGTAAGGGCTACTTTTCAGCATGGTATGGACATTTCTTTTGCGAAGGAGAAAGACAAATTTGTGGTAGTTTATATGGATGATATCACTGTGTATTCTAGATATGATAGGTAACATATAAAGCATCTGGAGAAATTTTTTCTAAAGTACAGAAAATATGGCATATCATTAAACCAGAGAAAAACTATTTTTTCATTAGAGGAAGGAAAATTGCTAGGGCATATTATTTCAAAGGATGGTATAAAAATAGACCCAAAAAAATTTGGTGCAAATAAAAAGGTTGAGGAGACAAGGAGTAAAAAGGAAGTACAGTCATTCATTGGTTAGGTAAATTTCTTGAGGAGGTTTATTCCCACTTTTGTTGAAATATTAAGGAATATTACTAATAGAATTTACAAACTCCTGCAGGATTAATTAAAAAAAAGGGAAAGATATGTGAATTTGAAAGATGCTAAGTTTTGTATCTTAAATAAATATATCTATTGAAAATATCATGGTGGTGTGCTACTAAATTTCCTTTTGGAGGATGAATCCCAATAAACTATGAAGGATTTTCATAAAAGATATTGTGGGGGAAATCACTCACGAAAACTAATAGCAAACAAAATTTTGAGAGCCAGTTTTTATTGGGCCTCATTATTTTCTAATGTTCATAGAGATACCACTACGTGCCACCAATGGAAATTTTTTTATGGTAAGAGGAAACTTGTTCGACTTCTTCTTAAACCAAAATCTGTAGAAGCACCTTTTAAGGAGTGAGGAATAGATTTCAATGGAGAAATTGATCCTAATTCTCAAAGTAAGAATAGATGGATTTTAACAGTGACTGGCTACTTCACCAAGTGGATTGAAGAAATACCTACAAGGAGGGATACAAATGTAGTGATTATGTATTTTCTTCAAGATAATATTTTAGCTAGGTTTGGTTGTCCCAGAAGGATTGTGACAGACAATGCAACTTATTTTAAATCTAATAAGATGATAAGTTTTTGTCACAAGTATCATATCTGTCTTAATCATTCTACTACTTACTATCTGTAGGGTAATGGATTGGCAGAATCTTCAAACAAAATCCATGTGAGAATTATTAAGAATTTGTTGGAAGATAACAAAAGAGCTTGCCATACAAAGATGAAATATTCTTTGTGGGATGACATAATAAATAAAAAAGGGGGAATTGGAATGTCACCATTCCAGTTAGTATATGGAGCTCAGATGTTTTTTCCAACATCATTGGGAGTGTCAGTGATGAAATTATTGCAGGAACAACAAGATGAACCAAACCACATGCAAAGAAGAATAAATCAAATCGTAGAATTGAATGCATTGAGGGACAAATCCTATGATAAAGTGCAAATACACCAAGAGAAGATGATCTACACTTTTTATAGGAAGGTCAAGAAAGAAAAATTCCAGTTTGATGATTTAGTTTTGAAATGGGATTCTCCTAGGGAAGATAAGCATGGTAAGTTTGATCAGATGTGGCTGGGTCCATATACCATTCCAACATACAGAGGGGAAAATTCATTCATTCTACTACATAATGATGGATCTCAGCTGAAAGGAGGTCCAATCAATGGAAGATTTCTTAAACATTAGTTGTCTTGAGGAAAGGAGGTGATTTTTTGTATTATAGTTGTATATATTTGTTTACTTTTCAAACAGTATAGATGGTGAGCTGAAGGATTTGAAGCCCGTAGAGAAGGCCCTAAGATCTAGAGGCGTAGCCATGTTTCTATATTTGTTTATTTTATTTTTACTCACAGAAAAAACAAACATAAAAAGTTTGAGGTATGAAAATTGGAAGTGGCACAATGAATTTGGCACTTGGTATACAGGGTTCTTTGATACCTCATAGGGAGTATAGCATCCCCATTTGGATCCAGCTGTTAGAACTGTTTTTTTTCTAAGTAGTTGCAAAGGGATTAGTCCAGTGAAAGGACAAATAGGGTCTGAAATTTTTCTTATAATAGAACCTTGAAGGATGGTAATGAGGTTCTACACGTATTTTGAAAGATCATTTATAAGTTGGAAATGTAAAATAATTGAAAATTTTATAGATTTGAACCTTACAAATGTTTGTAACTAATAAAGTCTATTCCAGGTTATATAGTAACAAGAATGAAGGGTTTAAATGCACAACAAAGAAGATAAATGGTTGTTAATAATTCCACCAAGATAAGATGTACAGGCTTAAGGAATTTTGGTAAGGGAGGAGACAGCTTAACTTACAGGAAAACTTATCCATTAGATGAATAGATGAAGATAGATCTATGGCCTTGAAAAATTCTATTGTTTTAACTTCCAAGGACAACTAAAAATCTCAGAATAAGCAAAATGTTTATATAGTGAGTAAATTCAAGACACATGTTGACCCCACATTATTTTGTTAAAGATATTAATGGATATAAATTATTTCTCTCATAGAAATAGAAGGAAGTTAATTTTTTGAAGTTCAACAGAATTTTTAAACAACGGACAAGTTAAAACACGTGTTAATGCATCTGTGGGGTTTTCAAACAAATAAAAATTCTAAAATTAATTCCGCTGGTAGCAAGTGTTGGACGGTTAATGGACTATTAAAAACTGCTCAGGGTATTCATCCAAAGGATATCAATACATTTTATATGAAATCATATTAAATTCAAGGGAGAAATATGTAAAGTTGAATTTGGGTATTGGGACCCTTATTAAGTCCATGGTTTGAGTGATCAAAATTATTTGCTGCTAGAGTTGTTTTTTGAAGTGTTTACTGAAAAATGCTAGTGGCCATGAAAATATACTTGGGCATTATTCCTAAAATCGTTTTTGTTTTTGTCGAAAAGGTATCCATAGTGTAGATGAATACCATGTAGCATCCAATCGCTCAGAATTATTCTTTTGGATACAAATGTCCCAATTAACTATTTCAAACAAAATTGCAGTTAGCAGTTCAAAATTGGAGCAACAAAACATATTTAGTCATTAACTTCAAGCAACTATTTTCACCAAACCGAGATGAAATTTGAAGAACGAAGAGAGGTGTTTCCTTCGAACATGTTGATTTACATGTTGATTTTTTACATAGGTATCATGGTTTGGTATAATCAAAATCATCTTCAGAGGGAAATTTTCCATATTTTTAAAATCTTGTCTGAGTCATCAACTTCAAAAGAAGATTCTGATGAGATGGAGGAGAATATGAGAAAATTAAGACATGGGTTTTTTCGGGAATATGATAGATTACAAAATTATCTCTCATATTTCACACAGTTTCCACCATTTGAGATATTTCTACGTGGATTTGAAGCCTATTTTGCAGCAGTATGCTTCCTAAAATGAAGCAAATTAGTTGTAATTGTTCCTATTTTTAGATTTTAGTTAGATTTTGAATTCAGGACTAGGTAGAGGTTTTTTTTCTATAAATTCAAATGTATTTGATATATATAGGGTTGTATTTTCAATATCATAGAGGCTCTTGCTTGTAATAAGTTTCAGTTTTCCAAAGATGAATAAAAATTGCAGAGATGAAAAGGTTGAAGTTTCCATGACAGAGATTTCTTGTGCCATATTTTTCTTCTGTAAGTGATATTCTTGTGACTGTTATTCCAATTTAACACTTCATTTTTTGTTTCTTTTCATGCTTTAGCATTATTGTTATGAACTAGAATTCATCTTTCATGCTCTAGCTTCATTTGTTCAAGCATTTTCAAACCATTTTTTGTCTAAAGTCTTGCAGAACTCACCCAATATTGGTGCTCTTATTGATGGTCTATCCTCCTTGTCTTCTAATGAACCTAGAAAAGCATTAATACTCAGGAAGTGGTTTATATCGTGCCTCTATCCATGACCCTTTTAAACCACCACCTATTGCAACTCAACTCATGTCTGATTTTGGACTCCATTTCCCCAATGGCCTCCTCCATGAATTTCCTACCAAATGTTTTATAAAAACAATTTGTTTCTAGAAGAAATATGACCTTCCGAGTTTTTTGATTCGATATCTTGAGCACACAAACCTTGTAAATAGTGAGAGATCCCTCTCTGATTGTATTAGGTTAGAAATATAGTCTAAATTGCTTATGTTGTTACCTTGGGGCTTCCTTAACACAACCTCAGGAAAATGTGAGTAATAACAAATACATTTTTTCAACCAAAAACACAATCTAATTTTTTATTTTATTTTGGACATATGGCCTTGTTAAAACAAATCAGTGAGGGGTCCCTCTCTAGAAAGAAAGAAGCCAACTTTATTTCTTGAAGTGGTTATGTTTTTATGTTGAGATTGCCTTCCACAACCTGAGGTAAATTTTCAGTGCTAACAATAAATTTCATCCATCTATTGCGTATCATTCCATCCAACGCTCTTCTTTGCAGTACCCATAACCTATGCAAACCAAATCCTTTACTCTTTGTATTTCGTCTTCAATATGCCCTTTTCAAAGATAAGAATTTTAATCCACAATTGTAAAGACAATAGAAACCTACCTCTTGGTCCTTTTAAGAATTCCCTTTCTAGGATGTTGTAGGACTTGACTGTGTTGAACGTGAACTAAATGATGTATCATTCCAAGATGTCGTTAAGACACACTTCGACAACCCTTGATGCTTTGTTCTCTACCTCCTACAACTATTGGATTAGCTCTGGGGTAAAGTGTAACACCCCAGTTTTTACCCCATTGCATTGAATGAACATGATGTATATATTGTAATGAATCATGGTGTGGAGGTAAAGGAAAAATCCCCACCATCGATTTACTTGTGTTATGTTTCGGCGAATGGAATCGTTGTCGATGGTCTATCGTGGTACATGACATATATTAAGTTTTTTCATCATGTAAATATGCATCTTTAATTAAATGAACCCAACCAGCTATGCTCACTGCAACCATAATGAAAAGGGCATGATTTTCCCAAGGATAAGGGGGGAAATTGTTAAAACTTGAACCAATGGGGAAAAAAAGCCATGTGTCAACCACCCATTCCAAAATTGCTGATATTAGTTGAGGGTAGTTATTGCTGGGAAGTGGTGGGTGGTAGGATTGTCAGTCCTTGCCCACACACCCACTCCACCAGTAGAATTTCTATCTTCATGTAGGTAGGAAAACCACTACATATTCATTCCATTCTAGCTAATCCTCATGAGTGGATTGGGATTCGCTATCATTTTTCCTCATGCAGGGGGACAACCGCCGTACTCCATTGTCTTATTGATTCTCATGCATAGGATTCTTCCTATTTTTTACTCAGACAGCGAGCTGGGAGTCGTGTTCTCTCACCCACGATTTCCCTGTGAAGGGCCATTCACATTTTTTTGCTGCATCTATGTTTTCCTTACCGATTTGTGGCCTCTGTATATGTTTTTCCCCTACCCAGCTGAGAACCTGGCTTTCCTCTTCCATCTTTGGACTATTTAATTTTCCCCGGTGGCTTCATTGTTGAGAATGGGCTCTTGTTTTCCCATGTCAGTTGGCTATGTTTCCTTTACATTTTGGGGCTGTTGTAGGTTGTTTTGGAGTCCTTTTGTCCATGATAGGGCTAAGAACGACTCATAAATTATTTTCCTTTCCCAAGCTGTGAATCGCTTGTGTGATTGCACGTATGTAGTGGTTGGTCTTTGGACTTTGTTGGGAGCAGGGATGGGGGCTTGGTTTTCTTGATAAACCTGGTGTGTTTGGAAACCAAACATATAGAGCTAGGGAGCTAGATTTCTTCTCCACAACCCCTGAATAGCACTGGGAGGGAATTCAGGGCCTAAGGGACTGTGTAGCAGAGAAGGGACTGATTCCTTATGTTGGGTGTGTGTGGGTGTCTTAGAAGTTAGGCTAGTTCTAGTGTAGGTGTTCCTAGCTCTGTAATGGGCTCAGCAGCTTAGCATTTAGCCTTTTCTAGATCCTTAATGGCCTGATAAACCTGACCATGTTGTCTTGGTTGTTTTGTTGATGGTTTGATAAACCCAACTGTGTTGGCTTGGCTGTGTTTTGTGTATCCTTGGCTATGTGTAAGCCTGCTTGTTCCTTATTCCTTGGGGAATCATGCCCAGCTCAGGGGTGGCAGCATTGCTGAGATTTTAGGAGCATGCTAGCCTATGGTTGGGTGGAACGTTGCAGTGACGTAGCTGGTTGTGGAATGAGTTCTTTATGAGATAATTAATCTTGTTTATTTTACTTCTGCAATCATATTTACTGTTAATGAATATGATGAACATGTTGAATGCTTGTATGAATGTATGTTTGCTTCCGCTGTATGATAAATAATCATGTATGCATGTTCTAGTTCAAAACATTTTGTTTCAGTTTTATATGTACATACATGTTCATGGGGCGGTTTCCCAGATAGTTAATGCCATGGTAGTGTCATGTTCGTTGGTAAGAGGGTTGGGGACATTACATAAAGTAGGTAGGTTCACCTCCTTGAAAAAAATTCTTTAGATAAATTAGTTACACCAACCACTCATACAAGATAATCGTAAACTGGTGAATAAATATTCGTGGACATCAAAATAGATGTTCCTTCTTAGCAACCCCTCTTTTGCTAGTATGGAACTCAGATTTTCTTATGCTAAAAATTCTCAAGACTTTTGATCGAACCAATCTTGAATATCTGGTGCATTCAAATTCCACAACATATCCTCCTTATCCTCACACTAGGGTCCCAGCAATGGAACCATTGGTTGAAACAAATATGTCAATAGGGTTTAACACTCTGTCAACAACCCTAAACACCATGATCTCCCTACGCATTGAACCATATAGGTTTTACCCTGTCTAGTAACACCTGTGAAGGAGATGAAATCTCACCTAAGTTGTTCGAGGGAGAGCTGCAGGAAGCAAGTTTCCATGGTAAGGAGGAGGATCTTGCACATCTGTATTCATGCTATCTTCTTACTATCATGATTCACAACATTAACCAGATATTCAGGAAAGGTTTTTATCGCCACATCTTCATATCATTTAGATTGCATCATTATACTTATTCATAAACATATCGACAAACATGAAATCATTCTGAATGGAGAGACATCACATCATTCAAGAACATAAACCATATTGCATCAAGTACTCATCTTTATCACATCATTAAAATAGTAAAAGAAGAAAACATGACACCATAGATCAAGACACAATGTGTCAACCATCATTGGACATGTCATATTACTTCTATGCATCAAAACAAGTTCTCAAAACACATTCTCAGAGTTGTAACAAAGGAAAAAAACACAGTCTGATCTTCTGCAAATACATAATCATAATCTCTCCATATGCTCATCAATAGAATTCCCCAAAATTGATTCACAAAATGATGATGATGATGATTATTCATTTATACTACATTCCCTTACTATATATATAGGCTTGCACCTTTACAAAATGGTCCACATTAATCGACTCTCTAATTGACTTGGACCAACAACTACAAAATTATGACCAAAAAGTACGAAACTTGTGACCAAGCTGACTCTTTATCGATTCCTTCTCCTTATGCACTATCCTTTCTCTTGTGCACAATCATTCATATTGTGCATCATCGTTTCACTTTTGAACTATGTGCATCCAAACCTCTTTCCAACAATCATTGGCTGAAAGTATTCAAAATGCACAGTAGTTTTGCAAGAATTTGATCTCGAATTTATAAATGCTAAAGCCAAGAATTCTTTAACATTTGCAAAACTAGTGTCTGAGATACTCGACAATAAAGAGGAAATAATAGAAGAATATTCTTGGGAATATGAACATTTATTTCTCATTTCCACTATTGATCCTTGGTATGGAACATTGATTATATATCTCCAAACCCAAAGGATTGATGCTCAATTTTATAGTATTGAATGATATCGAATCTGATACCAAGAACATAGATACCTCATTCTCGGGGTATACCATCAAGGAATAACCTTAATTCTAAGACACTCTTTAGTTCATGAAGAAGCTAAGAGAGTATTGAATGATGGCCATGTAGGAGCATGTGACGGTCATATTTTTGTATGGGAAACTGCCCAAAAAATACTCCGTGTAGGGTACTTTCGGCCCACAATCTTTAATGATTTCATTATTATAGCTATAAAGTGTCATCCTTGTAATATATATACAAAATAAATGTGCACACATCCCACTCTATTACACCCTATAGTAACCATGGGTCCATTTTCAAAATGGGCCACTGATTACATGACAATAAACCCACCTTCACCTAATGGACACCACTACATCAAAGTAGCAGTGGACTACATTACAATGTGGGCTGAGGCAATACCTACATTTGACATCAAAACAAAAAATTCATCATATTTCTTATTCAATTATGAGATAACTAAGTTCTATGTACCCAAAGAGATCATCATAGAAAATGGTATCCATTTTAGGAACTCCTTCATGGATGAACTTACGACCAAATTAGGATTACGACAGGATTTTTCCTCACCATATTATCCCCAATGTAACGGTCAAGTAGAATCCTTCAACAAGGTTTTGAAGGACATGTTGCAGTGAATGATTATTAAGAACAAAACTAAATGGCATATGATGTTATTCTCTTCTCTATAGGCTTACCGTACCTCAGCTAAAAAAGTGACTGGTTTCACTCCTTTCCATTTGGTTTATGGAGAAGAAGTTGTTTTTTCGATTGATTGTGAGGTCTCATCATTAAAGCTAGTTATCGAACTCTTACCTAACACCTCTACAGAAGAAGAAAAGGATCCTCCATATTCATTCTTTGGATGAAACTAGAAGAGAGGCCTCATTAAATGTAGAAGCACACAAGAAAAGAGTCAAATCCCAATATGAAAAAAGTGTCCCATCCTCGAGTCTTTTTAGAAGGAGATTTGATTTTGGTTGATGATGAAGGAAATGATAACATAGGAAAAGGGAAATTTACACCTAAATGGTTTGGCCCACTTGTTGTAAAAATAGTGTTAAAAAGAGGTGCATATCAGCTAGTCAATTATGACGGGGAACCCTTTTCTGAGATAAGAAATGGTCTCTATCTGAAGAAATAATTGGTGTAGGAACTGAGGCCTCATGACATGTTTTCTGTATTATGTTTTATTTTATGTAAAAACAAAACTTTTGCGCAATAGTTATTTTGTGCACAAACTTATGTTTCTTGGTATCTGTACTTGCAATATGTCATTGGAAACTTTCACTTATTTGGGATATATAGATGGTGCCATTCGTGGCTCTTAGAGAATTGCTTCTACCACATGGGTAATATTCACACCTGAAAATAAAGTTCTTAGTTCGGGAGGCTCTTTCCTTCAACCTATGACTAATAATGTTGCATAGTATAGCATAGCCATTGAGCATCAAGTTGAGGCTAAATCCCTTGGAATCAAACAAATTACAATTAAACTAGACTCATAACTTGTTGTATCTCAGTTAAATGGTGAGTATCAGGTTCGGGATCCTTTGTGGTTTAGAATTTTTCTACGAGTTCTTTTTCTAGAACTTCATTTTGAATTCATTGAGTATATTCATGTTCCTAGAAGTTAAAATAGTGTAGATGATTCCTTAGCTAACTATGTACTTGGTTGACATATTTTTCATACATCATTACGACAAAGAAATTATGTATATTGAATCCGTGCCACCATAGTTGAGCACATATTTCAAACCATAAGTAAAAGTTGAAGTAACATTATCTTGTATAATGTAAAACTTATTACATCATAACCCAAAATATGTTTTTTAGTATAATACATTGTTGCAATAACTTTGCACACACCCAAAAGAGTAGTATAAACACTTTCTCCATTTTTATACTTTTCTTCAAAATAAAATATCCAAAAAAAATTCATAAAAAATTGAATATATGGAAAAATAAAAAATAGTTTTGAACTTCTTCGAGTTCCTGATACATCATGAAGACTCATTTCTTCTGATACATCATGAAGACTTATCAAGTAAATGGTTCATTTCTTCTAAGATACATCCTCGAAAGATGTGACTCCTACAAGAAGGGTAAAAAATGAATGTTCTACTTATCTTTGTGACTTCAAATATTAAATGCATAGATTGTAGCCTATTGGTTTCCTAAATGAATTTGATATGGTTACTTTTTACAGGATGTTGGATAAATTGACATGTTCAAACTATTTGATCCAGGATCTGAAAGATAAACCACGATTCATGGTGTTTTATGGATTTGGTATTTTTCACAAGAATCAGTCTAAAGTAAAACCATAGCTCCTTTCTCCTAATTGGCCATGATACCATATTGGATAAAAACTATATTTTATTGGTTCTATTTCATTGTCCATTGACACATAATCCCACTTCAAATAGCCTACCTATGGAGGGAAAATCTGAAAGAGTGTGCACAACTAGCTCATCCCATGTTCACAGTACATATCCTTGCCTTGGCCTGACCTATGCTCCTAAAATATTGGTGCATTTCCTTGCAACACTTATTCCCTCTTATGTACTATAGCATTCTTTATTCTTTTTTCAAGATAATACATGAAAAAACACTAAAGATTAAAAAAACACAAAAAGGGAAGATTACTGAATGTATTCATGATTCATCATGGATAAAATAGAAACAATCAATCCTTTTCTCCCTTGAGCATCACACATATCCCTACATTAGTTATAAGTACAGCATATACATTTGACTTAGGAAGTTGTACCAGTAATTTGAACAGATATCCATCGATAGGTTATCCTTCCTGTCATATATGGATCTTTCGTTAATTCATATAGAATTGGTGAATTTCACAATGGTTGTTTACTAAAGTCTTATGTTTCCAAGTGTCACTATGCATCGTGTTATGTGTTCAAGTGAAGTCAAGACAATATTGTCGATTCCTCAAATATTCCTGATAAATCATGTCAGCCTTCCTTGTGTCATTATACAATGTTGGATCTTGCAGCTCTACCAAATTATATCAGCCTCTTGATCTCAGTTTCACATAAATTGATGTGGGATGCATTAATTCCCTCCTTTTGATGGATCTATTCCTGTCGATGCCAAATCATCATCTAGGAAATGGATCTAGGAACCCCAATGATTACCTTGGATATTGCATCCATTAGTACTAGGATTCCTTGCAAATGATAGTGGGTATACATCAATGGCCCCTGATTGTTTGATTCTACAAGTTTTTGACTTCAAAATATCTATTGACACTTGTTAGTTTGTACTCAAGTACCTTGGAGTCCATCATCATTATCGATGGTCCTCCTCACATTTGTTAACTGTATACATCAATGACTGATAATTACATGGTGTTTTATTATACTCAACATCATCTCATTTATTTGCATGATATAAACTCATACTACGTTGGTTTATTTTAAGACCTTGGGAAAAATATTCGTATCACTCATCCATGCACTACCCAAGTTTTGCAGGATTAGACTACCATGTCAAAGCACCATAGAGACCTGGATAGTTTGCACTCATAAAAAGTGTCTGTATATATTTTTTATTTTTGACATGGATCCACTATGTATTGTCTATGGCCATGCTTATTTATTGTTGAGCATGGGTATACCTGCCTGAAGAATACATTGTATATTTGGCTTATTGCCTTGTTTCACTTTCAGGTGCTTCAATTCCTACGCTCAAGATCCTACTCCTTTGTCATCCTACCTTCATCATTAAAGAGTACTAGTATGAAAGGTATCACAATAAAATAACTATCAATGTATTTCAATGCTCAACATATATTTGTACCTCACACATTAGGGGCATATGTTAACAATAAAATTAACACCCTTAAGAGTGTTGGTCTAAAAACATATTTCTATTTTTCCCACAACATGAAGATCAGAGTTTTGGAACAATTGAGAGTTTCAATATATCATTTGACCACTGCTTCCACAAAGGAATAAATGTTCAAATACAAGGTGGCTCTAAATAGGCCAAGTACATGACCAATTAAGGGCCAAAACCCTGTTTGTATAACTCACACAGTGGAAAAAATGCCTAACATGGGTATTAATTGTGCTGGAAATACTGAAAATCAAGTTTGATGCCTAAAAAAATAGGTAAAGTGGGTTTTTTTAAGGAAATAATAAAATGTATTAAAAAATACTAATCCCACATTCATGGTTAAGTGATTGGATGCACAACCCCAATCCTATATAAGGAAGGAATATGAGGTCAATTAGAGGAGAGAAATTGGAGAACAAAAGCATGTTGGAGGAATTGAGAGCTAGAGATCACTTTTCAACTACAATGTTTTTGGGCATCAAACGTATGTATGGTAAGGGAGTAGGTCAAGGATATGGATAAGGAAGGAACTTTAAATGGTTATAATTATTTCTCCATGTTCATCTATTATGAATAAATTCAATTTTCTTCCCATTTCTTGTTCAATGTTTTCCCTTCAAGTTTCATGTTGATGTAGAATTAGTAGGAAATTATATCTAACATATATTTCTTAAAGATAGTTTGGTAGGATAGTAGGAAGGATTTTGTGGTGATATTTGCAGGTGTAAATGAGAATCAAGGAGATTCAAGCACAACCATCAAGTAACTCCATCAAAATTCAATGCTACAAGAGGTAATCTCCTCTCGTCCTTCCCTTCTCAAACTCCATGAAATAAGGTTTAATATCTTAGGATTATTGTGATAATTGAGTTATTTTCTGTTGATTGGTATTCACCCACCCCATATAAATAGGAGAGTATGATATAGATTCATTTGTAGAATACTCGACTAACACTTAGTACAATTTAACTCACACAAATTGCTAGAAGACATGAAAATATAAACTCAAAATTAGAGACTAGAATTGGTGCATAACACTAACTTGCATTGAAAAAGTGTACATCATCCAACATTGTTAAATAATAGGTTGTGAAAATATATAATTACATCATATATTCAAATACCTCAGGAGGTATTTTGAATCCTAAGAATTGGGAGGCTTACTAAAATTAAAAAAATCCCCCTAGGTGCATAAAACAATTTCCAAATTAGTCCAGGAAGGTCAGAAATTATATGAATAAGGAATTAAAACTAATGAGTGATATAAATTCAATCAATAGAGTAAAATATGGAGAATTATTTGCGAAAAAAAAGGTAGTTTCCATGACACTAGCTTTCACCTTTTTCCCTTAAATTTGCTGAAAACACAGTCTAAGTCTGGATAAGAGAGGAAAGAACACTTATTAATATGGGAAGTATGTATAGTTGGAATAATATTATCCTGAATATATGTGGGGTGCTCGTGGATGTAATCATGGCAATTTTTGACCCAATAGTGCGAGTGGATGACATCTAGCTAGTCTAGAACCTAGGAAATTAATCTTGAAGATTAGTAAATATATCCTAACTGTGGGAATGATTTTATTATTATTATGAAAATGCTATTTAATCCTTAATTATGTGAAATATCATAAATATATCATATATATAATTCCTAGAAACAAGGCTTAGTCACCCTTTACATACTTCTTGTCCACAAAAACAAGGAAAGAAGGAAAACTAGACGGGAAAAAACCTCCCCTCAAACATGGACATGATTGTTTTTTGTGAAATATTGTCTTCAATCAGTATTCACCATGTGATAACCTATCCCAAGTAGTGACTAGATATGGTTAAAAGTATTCTCAGATAATTCCTTTGTGAATATGTCATCAACTTGCTCATATGATGCATACTGGTGAAGAGAAACGATCTCATCATGCACAAATCCTTTGATGTAGTGCATATGGATCTCTATGTGTTTGGTTCATTTCTTCTTAACAAGGTATGTTGATACTATACTAGAACTTTGTTTGTCACAAAAAATGACTGTGTAAGTTCTATACTCAATCCCAAACTCTCCAAGTAATCATTGCAACCACAAATATTGAGTAGTTGCATTCACAACTCCTCTGTATTTTTCCTCTGTAGAAGAAAGTGCAATGGAACTTTGATTTTAATTTACCATAAAAGTAGTCCATCTACAAAGCATAAACACATATCCAAAAGTTGATTTTCTATCATTTCTATCACCATCCCAATCAAAATTAGTAAAACCAACTAAATCTAGATCATATTTTGCAACATAGTGAATCACACGTGTCTTGGTTCATTGCACAAAGTGAAATATTATCTTTTTTCCCTCTAATGGATCTCATGTGGTTTCTCTGTATGTTGATATGTCACAATCATTGGATAAGAAATATCAGTTCGAGTGTGATTAAGATAAAGAATATAACCAACTAGTTGCTTGTACATAGTGGTGTTAACCAAGGGAGTTGAATATGCTTCTTCATGCTTAACTCCTAGGAGAAAAGGAGTATTCATTAGATTGCAATATTTAATGTTGAAATTATTTATTAGTTTTGAATAATATTTGGTATCGTGTACTTTTATCCCAGAGATCGATTGGAAAATATCAAGCAGCAAAAATTGGTTTAAAAGTCCCAAATTATTCATGTTAAAAGCTTGGTTCAAGGAAGCCTTCAATGAGGCAATTTCTTTCATGGAACTTGCTATGATCAAAATGTCATCCACATACAATAAAATAATTAATACTGAACAATGAATCGGCTTCAAATAGAAATTTGGATCATACTTGCATCTACAACAGTCTTGAGATAGTAGAAAGCCATATATCTTGGCATACCAAGCTCTAGGAGCTTTTTTATCCCATACGATGATTTCTTCAACCTGCACACAAGATATGGATTAGTAAAAAAGCCTTCTAGTTGATGCATATATATATATATATATATATATATATATATATNTGTATGTATTCTTTGAGATCATTATGTAGGAAGGCGTTACACCCAAAATGTGTCTCTGTGATCAATGGCCTAAAGTAATTTGGCTAAGCCATCTTTTGGAGGAGATTTTGCTTAACTCTAGGAGTTATGATGCAGCATTCCTCATGACATAGAGAATAATAATGGAAAAAAACCTCTTTCCTACTTAAATGGTGCACCAATGACACTTGTATCCTAAACACAAGGAGCGTTGGCGCATCTTGCTCATACACAAGGATCGCCAACACTGTCAAAAAGGAAAAAAAGAGAAAATTTTGAGAACCTTGTGGAGTTTTATTTTAATTTCTTGTAATATGTATCATTCATACCCCTAGCCTATAGGTATCATCCCTCACCTTCCTCTCAAAATATCTCAACCCCTTTGGGCCCTCTTTGGCATGTATATACAGGCTTAGGCTCATGGATGTGGGAGGTAAGAGAACCTTTATTTTGCTGAAATCATTTCTGGTAAAGGTGGAAAATATTGTGGTTGTGTGTGATATTTGTATATTTTGTAGAGTGTGTGTGGAAGAGAGTCAAAGGAATTTTCAGAGAAAAGCTTCAACATCAAGGCTTTGGTTATAGTTTTTGTCTCTTATATTGTTAATACAAACATGGTCCCCTTTCCCATGAGTGATTTGTGTTAATATCAATTTTTCATTACTTTTCTCCTTGATCATTTGTATAAATAATTGAATTATATTGATTATTTCACTAATGTGTCTTTCTATTCATATTCTTTGTAGGTGCAAGTAATCTCAAAGCAATCCATGAGACAATGACCACCTTCACTGTTGAGGTATGAAAACTTGGAATTCAAGTAGTTTAATAATCTAGAGAGAGTATGCATCGTTGTGTATTTTTGTTCTAGATATTCCCCATGTAGATTAGGGAAATAATATTTTTCTACATTGATTCATAATTTTCAGTAACAAAACTGATGACCATACTAGGGACAAACTAATTCGATTTATGAGTTTTTTAATTTTCTTTTTATTACAAGCTTGCAATGTTTTTTTCTCTCTCATCTGGGGACCTAAGGTTACAAATACATCTTATTTCAATCTCATTTTCCTTATCTAGTTAGTTATTTGACTTATCAAAATTCCAGTTTGATATACAATTGATTATATTAAAGGTTATTTACATCTTTGGGTTCTCTAGATCCGCTGATGCACCTAGGCTTCTTTGACAGAGCATCGGACTGTACCTGATGCATTTTCCCTACTCTCAAGGAGTACCACTGGTCCCTTCTTCCCATAATCAAGGATCAACACTGAAACTATTAAGAAGGAAGAAAAGAGCATCATCCAATAGAGGATGCACTGGTTTCACTCTGTAGAGTGCGCCGAGGTAGGCCATCTCCTACTCTAGGGTTATATTTAGAAATTTTTTCTTTTGTTTGGTTTTTGTCAATTTGATCATCTGCTCATTAACAGGTATGACATTGTGCTTAGCTTGGGATTACTTTTTGCGTTCAAATATTGAAAAGTTGTCTTAGTAAAATTTTTAAACTGGCTAGTTTTCTATTGAAATTTGGTATTGGGTTTACGGTTTGTATCTTGATATCTTAAAATATCTTTATAGATATGTAAAAATAAAAAATGCTATGATTTCTTACACTTTTGTAGTGTGATTTTTGTTCTCTACATTTCTTTTTCCAAAAATATATCAAAAAACAAAAGAAAAAGTTATATTGGTTGCTTTTGATTTGATTAGATGATTAGAGGTGTTTTATTTTGAATTTTGATTAAGAAAGAATAGGAATTTAGGAATTAAACAACCTTTTCCTTTTTATATTATATATCTCTCGAGTTTATCATTGAGAGGTTTTTGTGTGTATGAAATTTTTTTGAAGCTTGAAGAATGAGTTGTGAAAATCACATGGTGTTTTCATTCACTCCCTGAAATAAATAATATCTCCCCTTATCTAGTTAGGATTCATAGAAAATAAAATCGCATTGAATTTAGATCATTTAAATCTTGCAATTACTTCACACCCCAAAAACATTCACTAATCATCAAGATAAAATTTAATGGTAGCTTAGGTTTAAATTCTTAGTAATTTGAGTGATAGGTTAGAATACGTGTTCTGAGGTCTATAACCATACAATTTGTTTTTATTTACCTGCACTGAATCCTGGCGATCGTGTGGTTCTTCCACATACCAATCGGTATATCGAACAACTTTTTAGTTACCCTCGAGGTATATCAAAAAGTTCTTCATGTGCTCGATAGTATATCAGAAGGCCCCTTTTGAACGGTTGTGCGTCAAACATGACTAACAAATATTTGAGCTCCCATGTACCTTTTGTATATTGGGAGACCCTTATAGGAACCGATACCATCTGATAAAATTATTTTGGTCATCTTATTAAAGCAATACATTGATAATATCACTCAAGGAGCTATTATGCATGTTGCATCGTGGTAGTCGGGTATGCAAGAAAGGGTACAATCCCAATCCTCCTTGTTGCGTTTTAGTATTGGCCCCTATGCTATATCACAAGTTGGGACAACTTGACACTCCTAGTGAGGATCCAAGTTTTTCAGAACCTATTATCACTTAAGTTTTCTTGTTACCTTAGCTTTTGTAGGACTATTTGTGTGTAATATGTATTACTAGAACACCTTTAGGGTAAAAATTTTTAGCCATCATTCTTGTTGATATACCTATGAGGAGAGCTTATAGGTTGCAAGGTTTACCAACTGAATTTCCTCCTACCGTGGAAGAAATACAAGGGGTGACCATGGACCAACTTGCCACAACTAATCCTTCTGTAGAAGGAATTCCAACTATTAAATAAGGATAAGAGTATTCTTCATTTCAGAATCTGTCTACCTCTACCCCAGTGCTTGTACAATTTCCATGTTCACATGATTCAACCTTTCACTTCCCTACAAAAGGACATTCTGGTCAATGAGATTGGGTGTTTTCCCAACCATAAGATGACCCTGTAGCATCAAATTTGGTCTAAATTATCTGTTTTGGGAGACTTCCTTGGACCATACAACACTACCACTTTATCTTACGTCACTCCTCCACGATATCCGATATTTTTCCCAAATGATGAAAATCCTTGGGCCAGTTCAATAAACTCTCACTTGTTTGCATAGAATGGGGAAGAAAATAAGAAAAAATAGTGTCTCCCTTTTTCCCATACATTTGGAAATACCCACTCTTGAATACCATGCCCCTATTTAATCTTATGCTTCTACCATATTTGAAATACCGGTTCAAGGTGTGATTTCTTATGACCTAGGCTAGCCTTTATTCCCTACCCTATGAGATGGAATTATATCTTCTATTCCTACTTGTCCTATGAATCCTGTGACTCAGGCCTCATAAGAATTTGTCTCAACAATTGTAGGAACTAATTTAAATATTGGGAAGACTATTGCTATAGGGAAGCCAATAGATAATGTATGCTCCGAGATCGAAAATGTGGTTTCTCCTTCCTCCTCACTTGGACAACCATCATGGGTCAAAACCATGTCTAATCAACCTACATGGGGGTACAATTACCTAGGAAATTTGTTGACACAGTTCTATCTACATGAGTTCACTTTTCACTCTTGTCCATAACCATGGAAATAGACTCGCTAAACATCGAACTAAAAAAGGTTTTACCCTTTCTAGCAACACCTACAGAGCAGGTGAACTCTCACCTGAGATGTCTAAGGGAGGGATTCAAGAACCAAGTTTCCACATTGTGAAGAGAACTTGGCACTGCCTCCTAGCCACTCGTAGCATTATCCAGAAATCCAAGATCACAACAAATACAATGCACACTTAACCAGATCTACCTAATATCATCATTCATAATCACATTAACCCAGAGAACTACTATCATTGTGATTCAAATTTGAATTACCCATATTCATATAGACAACAACATTGACATACATTAAGTTAAAAACTATTGTGAGACTTCACATCATTCACATAACATTAAAGTAAAAGCACTGAATGTAGCATAATCATTCGTTAAATCATATTCATCAACTTATATGATCCATCGCAGAAACACCCAATAATGAAGAACCTAATTTAAAATATAATTTAGATAAAAAACATCTTTAGATATGACATGATTGATAGAAACAAGACATTATAATGCAAAACATCCAAATCGATCAAGTTCATAAGGAATATTTTTCATAGAAATAGTACTAGAAATAAAATACAATTTAACACAAAAACTTTCATTAGTCGATTGTCATTTGATTGATGCTAAGTCAATTCTCGATGATTTTTTATTTACAATTCTAAATCCACTTCAATTAGCCATTACAAAATGGTCCACTTGACCAATCACTAACTAACTCATCCAAAATATTCTAGTTTTTTGGTTTCTCTGTGGTTGACATTTATCATTTTCAACGTCCTTCCTGTTGCTGGAGGTACCGTACTTTGTGCTCTAAAACCCCTTTCCAATATCCCCACAACACAAAATTGTGGCTTGTCTTCAAGCCATCCTAGCTGGAAGGAGTTGGTTTGTTCAACATGGCCTTGAAGTCATCATACCCTTTTCTGACTTGGTAGAGGGATTCTTTGACTTTTCCATGAGTGTTGTGCACTCTTTCAGCTCATGTTATGTCGAATTCTCCTCGCTCATCTGGTATACTTTGTTTAACTCTCCCTTTGTCTTCATTATTTCTTGCATGGATTTGAACAAGAAATATTCTGTTCTACCCTTAATTTCTTCCAAATGTGTTTCTCTCCATTAGTGCCTTGTATGCGCATTGTTAAGGCATTGTTGCAACTCTTTTATCTATGCTTTCTGTTAATGTATTTGTAACTTCACAATGTAGTCACTTCTATATCTTATGTATTGTACCCCAACATTTATTATGTGAAGTATCTGTAATGTATTTGAGTCATGTCATGCCCTGATGTTCCGATCGAGAGATTCAATAATGTAAACAAGTAATGTAATGTCATTGAGGTTAAGCCTCCATTGTAATTTGGGGCAATAGTCTCCACAATTGAGTTAAGGTTCACCCTCCTTATTGATCGGAGGGCAAAGTACCCATAGTTGTGGGGCACTAGGGTTATTAGACTCTCATAGAGATGTCAGCCCTGGTATGTAATTTTTAAGTGGGGCCAACTTGTTGGAGTGGACTTTAAGTGACCGAAAGAATATAAATAGAGAGTGAGCCTCTCTATTTATCACACACACACACACACTAATTGGGGCACATGAGTGAGAGAGGAGAAGCTCTCTCCAGTGAGAGAGAGAGAAAAACCATGGAGATCATCTTTTCTATCTTTGGGTTTTACTGCTTCCATTGGTGCTCATTCTATCTCTGAGGAAGTTGCGGGGTTTTCTCCTTTATGTTTTCCCTGAGGAAAATTATTTGTCTCTTGTCTCTTGTGATTTTTGTTGTGCATGTTATTCTCTCAGATAAGATCCTAAATCATATTTCTCAAATGATAAAAATATAACATGGTATCAGAGCTAACTAGAGAAGAAGACAATGTGTAGCTATAGAATCTAGGGCTTCTTACTTTTTCGGTCTCTCTTCCCAATGCATCAGAAAAAGGAGGCTAGGATGACTCTCCATTAAAGGGTGCATATTTCTGCCGAAGCAAAATTTGATTCTCGGCATTTTCAGTTTTTGGTGCAGGAAAGTATGGATTTTTACAAAAGATCAATTTTTAAGTGATCCTAGCATAGGATTTATATCCTCATAAAAATCAAATTTTAGAGACCTTGGTCGATATTTTTGGTTGGGTGAAACTCTGGGAAAGTCAAACCCTAGTTTAACCTTGGGCTTGAAAAACCCTAAAATACTAAAACTTATAGTTTTTGTAGATTCACTATATCTCGAGAGTGGAGAAGGCTCAGGTTCCAAAACTTTTAAAGGTTGAAGATGAATCCCTGATGTAGACTATGTCCAAGTTTCAGCCTCATATTTTCTGTATTCTAGGAGATATGATTCCTCCAAGTTAGGGTTCCATCCTCTCCCGGGATTCCTCCCCAAACATGACACCTGAATAAAATTGCTATATCTCAAGCTACGAAGGTCCAAATGAAATTTATCAATATGTTCCATAAAGGGAACATACTTTTATTTCTTTGGTATAAGTTTTAGACCCCGAAAATGAAACAGTGACACATGGAAGTCCATACAACATCTCTATCTTGAATAGTCCTAAAATAGGTCACATGGTAAAAGGATCATAAGTTCCAATTGGTGAACCCAATTTTGATGAAACCTATGGTTCAAGAACAAGGACAGATGAGGAAACCTCACTACAAAATTTTAGAGAGATAAGAGAAATACTTTCATAGATACCGTAGAAACAGTATCAGAAATTTAGTAGAAGAAATTGGTAAACTGGGGCTTATTGTTCCAGAAGCTTCCCTCCACTATTTTCAGAAAAGGAGTACATTGGACAGCTCACCTTGAGGAGGTATATCTTTATATCCAATCAGATCTGAAACATTCCAATATTTAAAAATTAGGGTTTCTCTGACAAATGCTAGATCAGCCAGCTCCAGAACCGGACGGACACCTCAAATTGGTAAGATCTAATCTTTTGCTATTTACATTTGAGGTTCTCATTTCTAAATAACTAATCACACTAGCTTGATTACAAGCTTGGTGAGGCTAACAACTTCCAAGCATGGAAGTATATGATCTCACTAATTATTGAAGGAAATGAATTGGACACCTATATAAGTAGAGAGGTTCCAGTTCTAGAGGGAGATGAGGCTAAACAAATTACATAAGAAGAAATTGGTCAAGGCCAAGAAGATCATTGCTGATTCAATCAAGGACCACCTTATAACACAAGTGTATTCGCTAAAGAAACCTAAAGAGATGTTTGATTCCTTGACCAAGATATTTGAAGGGAAGAACATAAATTAGAAGATGACTTTGAGAAAACTATTGAAGAATGTGAATATCCAGAATGCAGAGACCATGCAGTCATACTTTACAAGGGTCTCTCAAATAAAAGAACAACTTGAAGTAGTAGAAGAAGAAGTAGAGAATGCAAAAGTTGTGATAACCACCTTGAATGACCTCCCTATATCATGGGATTATTTCATTCAAGGAATGTGTTCCATAAGGAAGTGATTACTTTTAGCAGACTCTAGGAAGAGCACACACAAGAAGAAGCTCGACTCATAATAAGAGAAAAGAAGATGGGAGTAGCTAAATATCAAGATTTCACGATTCAAAGAAGATACCTCAAGCAATGAGGAATATGAAGAACTCAATTCTTGAAGAGCCTCTTATCCATCTTAAGCATTTGAATAAGAAATGATGTTGTTATGAATGCAGAAGATGATGAAGCTGAAATAAGGAGTCTACCCATGAAACAAATAAAGATAAGTATTTAATTTTCATTTCATGATATTGTTTTGTTATGCATTTATTTATATTTAGTTGATGTTTTATGCATGATAGAATGTTTGCATTAATGACGATGTACTATTAATATGCACGTGATGGGTAAGTAGCTCATGGTTCTATACAACTCTCCATTGCCACTTATCTAGAATGAAACCTCTTTGCTAACATATTGGATTAGTGAACAATCTCAATGTTGTCCTGGTAGATATGAAAGGCATATAGAAAGTTTCCGTGAGATATGGATGAATGTTGTATTGGCTAAAATAGTGGCATGATCATATATTTATGCATAAGAATTTTCCATGCCTTATGAAATGTTTCTAACCATACAAATGCATTTGACTTGTAGAAAAGATCATGTACAATCACCTACAAGGAAAGAAGGTTGAGATTTGTTCTGAAGAACAAGTGACGACAGTTCGAGAAATAATCCAAGATGAAGAATAATATGATGAATGCAGTGACATCATTGATGCAGAACCTTCTAGATATAAATAAGTAGCGAAGAAGATAGGGAAGACCAATTCAATAAGAATTATGTCTAAGATGCGGTATCAAGACCTAAAGGGAAGTCTGTAGTATCTTCCATATGGATCTACAAGAACCAGCATGCAGTAGAGGACAACATCATGGGATACAAGGCATGATTCATAGCACAAGGATTCTCATAGAAAGAAGGCATAGACTATGAAGAGACATTTACATCCAGTGGGATTTGAGGCACATGATAGGAAGACTCATGTGTGCAAATTAAAGAAGCTCAGAAGATACCCATGGGATAACACATATATGAGGAGCTGGATGAATATCGTAACCTTTTCTACAAGGTTGAAGATGAAATCCTATAGAGGATGACAAGCTCATAAATGGGTGAGAGAAGAATGTTTTCAAGATAGAGGATCTTGTTATCTAGTGACCGTAGATGGATACATAGAATAATAGTAGAATAGGAAGCTACTTGTCACTCCAGTCCAGGATACATAGAGTACAAAAGGAAGAGGGAGAATAATGCTCTAATTCAGAGGGAGTGACTATAGAATATCCTAAGGTTTGACATGGTACGACAGGATGGACATATTACTGATGACTCTAGGATTTACCTTTGCTTCAAGGTTGAAGGAAGAAGACCAGTGATGCTCCTGTTATATGTCGATAGCTTGTTCCTTATAGGAAAAGAGGAACTCATTAGAGATGCAACAAGGAGACTTATTGTTGAGTTCAAGATGAATAACTTGGCGATGATGCACTACTTTCTAAGCATGGAGGTGTGGTAGAATGCAGATGGAATTTCCATGGGACAAGGGAAGTATGTAGTAGAGATCTTGAAGAGGTTCGAGATGATGGAATCCAAGTCCATGACCACACATATGGCATCGGACTTGAAGCTATTGAGTAATGATTCATTAGAATCCGTTGATGCTACAATGTATCATCAGATGATTGGGTCCTTGATGTACCTGATGAATACGAGACCATATATTTTCTTTAATATGAACACATTGAGCTAGTTCTTGATGGATCTGAGACATGTTCACTTGATTTATGTAAAGCATATTTTAAGGTACCTGAAGGGTACAGTTGAGTATGGGATCAAGTATGAGGCGAATTAGAATATTAACCTAGAAGGTTACATGGATTTGGATTGGGCAGGAAGTTCCATTGATAGAAAGAGCACTATGGGGTGTTGCTTCAGTATGGGATCAAGTGTGATCTCTTGGTTTAGTAGGAATCAATCCTGTGTGGCACTAAGTACAACCGAAGTAGAGTATGTTTCATCTTGTTCGGTTAGTTGTGAGGCAGCATGGTTGAGAAAGATATTGTTTGATTTATTTGATATTCAAATGGATGCTACTTGTATATATTGCAAGAACCAAAGATGTGTGAAGCTTTCAAAGAACCCAGTGTTACATGACAAGTCAAATCATATTGAGATCAATTATCACTATATCAGGGATATGGTGTAGAGAGGAGCAGTGAAGCTCTAGTATGTTGCGACAGATGAGAAGATAGCTGATGTACTGACCAAACCATTAGCCAGAGTAAAGTTTGAGTACTTTAGGGAGAAGCTTAGTGTTCTCTAGATCAAGTTTCCCTGCAAAGGGAATTGATGTGTCCATTGTCCCTTCTGACATGGTGGAAGCCTAAGCTTTACAGGGTCAAATGTAAGTGCTAATATTCTCTGATGTCATTGTGGGTTGTGTTACCACATGATAAGTGTAGAGATATTCTAATGTGATTATGGGTTGTGTTACCACATGATCAGTATAGATCCATTCTAATGTGATTGAGGGAGGTGTTCCCACATGATAAGATATAAGTGCTGAAGGCCATTCTCTGGGAAAATGGAGGCACCTGGTCAATTACCAGGAAATTGATTCAGTATGGGACTGAAACTCAGCTTAGTGATGAGAGGCCATTCTCTAGGATAATGGAGGCACCTGGTCAGTTACCAAGAAATTGATTCAGTCTGGTACTAAAACTCAACTTAGTGCTGAGAATCCATCTTTCGGGAGAATGAAGGAACCTATTCAGTTACCAAGAATTTGGTTCAGTCTGGGAATAACACTCACCCTAGAGCTGAGAGACCTTCTGACATGATGAGGTCGGATGTAAGTGAAGAGCCCTTCTGACATGATGAGGTCAGATGTAAGTGAAGATATCTTTTGACATGATGAGTTTGGATATATGTGTAGATCCCTTTTGACATGATGAGGTTGGATGTAAGTGCAGATCCTTTCTGACATGGGTTTTGGATGTGTTCCTCCCATGGTCATATGTGAGTGTTGGGCGTGCCTTTCTGACATGGTTCTTGGATGTGGTCCTCCCATGGTCAGATGTAAGTGTTGGGTGGGCCTTTCTGACATGGTTCATTCCATGGTTAGATATAAGTGTTAAAGACATTGAAGACATACCTAGAGGATAGGCCTATAACCAGCATGAAAAGGGGCTGGCTCTATAAAACTTCCTATGATGAGAAGAATGAAGAGATAGCACCATTTGATTGAGATAGAGGAAGTAGTGACATTGATGATTATCTATTGATAATCCATTTTTGATGATGATCCCAACTTGATGATGATCTAGTGACGATCTAGATCAAGTGATGATCCAAACTTGATGATGATCTAGGAATGCTCTAGATCAAGTGATGATCTAGACTCGATGATGATCTAGTGATGATCCAGAATTGATGAAGATGAATTGACTATGAAGATGGCTTGACGATGAATATTACTTAAAGGTGAATATGGAGATGACTTGAAGATGACTTGAAGATGAATATTACTTTATGATGATAAAGATGATACATACAATAAGACTTGTGCCGATAAATTGTGTTGAGAGAATACCTTCCTAGTTAAGAGGGAGTGCTGATGTATTTTTAACTTAAAAATATATTCACTTGTATATCTTATGTATTGTACCCTGATGTCTATTCTGGGAAGTGTCTGTAATGTAATTGAGTCATGTCATGCCCCGATGTTCTGATCAGGAGATTCAATAATGTAAACAATTCATTTAAAGTCATTGATGTTAACCCTCCATTGTAATTCAGGGCAATAGTCCCCACAATTGAGTTAAGGTTAACCCTCCTTATTGATCAAAGGGCAAAGTCCCCATAGTTGTGGGGCACTAGGGTTATTAGACTCTCATAGAGATGTCGGCCCTTGTAAGTAATTGTTAAGTGGGGATGACATGTTATAGTGGACTTTAAGTGAACAGAAGAATATAAATAGAGAGTGAGCCTCTCTATTTATCACACACACACTCACTCATTGGAGTGCATGAGTGAGAGAGGAGAAGATCTCTCAAGTGAGAGAGAGAGAACAGCCGCGGAGATCATCTTTTCTATCTTTGGGTTTTACTGCTGCCATTGGTGCTCATTCTATCTCTGAGGAAGTTGTAGGGTTTTCTCCTTTATGGTTTCCCTGAGGAAAATGATTTGTCTCTTGTCTCTTGTGATTTTTGTTGTGCATGTTATTCTCTCAGATAAGATCCTACATCATATTGCTTAAATGATAAAAATATAACACTGCGTTCATTACTTAAGTAAGGGGGGGCATCATTTTAAGTGATTCCATCAATGCTTTCAACTATGATTCTTCCTCTCCAAGTTGCATCTCCAGATGGTGCAACTCCTCTTCTTGTGCCAAGCTACCCCAAAAATGCATTATCTCATGTTCAATACTTTGTATCTCCTTCTCAATTTTTTTAATATATGTTGTGGCATATTTTATTTCACTTCTCCTTTCTACTAGTTTCTCTCGTGGTGTGCTGGGTACAACTCTATCTTGTAATTCCTCATTTTGCTTTAGTAGATCTGTGACAACTTTCCCTAGTCGCAATACTTTTTCTTCCACAAACATTTACAGACTAACTTTGGATACCTCTTTGCATGCCAAGGATACTACCTTCTCTAGTATTTTCCTGTCTTTGAATTCCTTTTTTATTTTCATTTATAATTTCCTTCTTTTTTCAGTTTTAGCCATTGCAGATCGTCTTCAATGCTTGCTATTTGTTGTTTGGACTGGACTAGATGATCGTTGGTTGTTGCTTTGTGGTATCTGATCTCATCTCTTGTTGTGATATGAATTCGTGCCAGCGTAGACATTTTAATCAATTTTATGTTGATACTAACCAAGTCATCCCCTCGTAGTGTAGCATCTGCATTGTCATTGCTAGTTGTGATTGCGTGTGGCAAGATCTTTACTAGTCGCACTCTTTTGCTAATGTCGACTTCAACTTCCTTTTTCATTTCTCCTTCTTATGGTATGCTCATCTCAAGCACTACATTCATGAGTGTATCCAGTAGCTATGTAACTTAATGGAAGTATCACGTTGCATGTTGTGTCAGCTTTTCTTGATTCTCATTGTTCATCGTAGTAATTGATGTCAATACTTTGTTTACCTAATCAAAGGAGAGTCTTGCGGTGTTGCTCCCCTTACCTTACTCGAACTGGCACTTAATATGTGCTTCTTCCTATTGGAGTTTCTAACGATGCTTCATATTATGGATTTTCTTCCTCCTCCGAGTCCTTGGGCTCACCCCATTCTTTTGGGACATCGACTGATGGTCCATTTCTTGGGTCCTACACTTATTTGTCTCTTAACTATTGATGTATTTATAACTTCAGAAAGTATTCACTTGTATATTTATTATTGTATTTAATTATACCCCGACGGAGATAGTTTTTCCTCCCATTGGAAGACTCATTAATATAATAAAGTCATGTTAAGTCCTTGAGGTTAACCCTCCATTATAAGTCAAGGAAATAGTCCCCACACTTAAGGGGTATTAAGGTTATTAGACTCTCCTACTGTGGTCAGCCATGTAAGAGTAAAATTAAAGTGGAAAACAAGTAGAAATAGAGAGTGAGAGTCTCTATTTGGATCACACACTCTCTCAACAGTAGTGAATGAGTGAGAGAGGAGTAGGTCGCATATGTGAGAGAGAGAACTGCTGGAGAAGATGATATTTTGTTATATTTTTATCATTTAAGATATATGATCTTAGGATCTTATCTGACATAATAACAAGAACAACAATCAATCACAATAGACAATGAACACAATTATTTTCCTCGAGGAAACCATAAAGGATAAAACCCTGCAAATTCCTCATAGATAGAATGAGCACCAAAAGTAAAACCCAAAGATACAAAGATGATCTCCCGACAGCAGTTGTCTCTCTCTCTCTCTCTTGTCCTAGATTCTTTTGTCTCTCAGTTATGCGCTACAACTGAGTGTGAGTGACTGTGATAAATAGAGAGGATCACTCTCTTTATATTCTTTTGTTCACTTAATATTTGACTCTATTATGTAGGCTTGAGTAATCCTAACTCATTTATGTAGGCTCGAGTAACCAAAAATAGGGTACTAATGACACGACTTACAATGGATGGGAATTCCTCATGATGTTTAGTAATTTTCCCGATAGGAACATCGGGGTACAAATAAATACAAGTGATTTTCTCGATAGGAGCATCAAGAAACAATGAAATAAAAGATATAAAAGTGAATACATTCTGAATTTACAAATACATCAACACTCCCTCTTAACCAGGAAGGTATTCTCTTGACATAATTCATCAGCACAAGTATTCTTCTTTGTATCATCACTAGACCATCATTAAAGCTGGATCATCACTAGATCATCATCAAATATGGATAATCACTGTATCATCATCAAAGCCGGATCATCACTAGATCATCAGCAAAGCTGGATCATCATCAAATCTGGATCATCACTAGATCATCATCAAAGCAGGATCATCATTGGATCATCATCAAAGCTGTATCGTCACTGGATCATCATCATCACTACTTCCACTATCTCGATCAAATGGTGCTATCTATAAATTCTACTTGTCACAGAAAATTATATAGAGCCAACCCTTTTTCATGCTGGGTGTAGGCCTAGCTTCTAGATAGGTATTCATCTTCTTCAACACTTATATCTGACCTAGTCAGAAAGGCCCAGCCAACACTTACATATTACCATAGGAGGAACACATTCACCACCATGTTAGAAAGGCATTCCCAGGACTCACATCTGACCTCATCCCGTCAAAAAATACCAACACTCACATTTGACCTCATCATGTCAAAAAGGCTCGTCGAATACTCACATCTGATCAAATCATGTCAAAAAGGACCAACACTCACATCCAACTTCATCATGTAAGAAAGGATCGTCCAGTACTCACATATGACCTCATCATGTGAGAAAGGCTCAGGACTCACATATGACATCATCATGTGAGAAAATATCATCCACCACTTATATCTGACCATGTCAGAAATGCTTTGCACTTACATCTGACCCAGTCAAAAAGCCTCTGCACTTACATCTGACCATGGGAGGCCCAGCCTACTACCATGTCATAACAGCTCTGCACTTACATTTGACCATGTCAAAAAGGCTATGCACTTACCTTTGACCATGCGAGGCCCAACCTACCACCATTTTATAATGGCACATGGACTCATCACTTCCCCTTAGAATAAACCTCGATCTGGAGAACACCAAGATTCTTACTAAAGTACTCAAAATTAACTTCTGCAATCTCTAGCATAGAATCACATCAGGGCTGATTATGTCCAAGGATAACATGTGAGCTTTGCCAGGATTGAATACATCCGAGGAAAACCTCTAGGACCATTTACATCTGAGCCACCTAGGAGCTTCACGAGTATTTTATGCTCAGACAACCTCTCTCATCGGCTATGCTAGAACTCCCTCTTTCAAGAGATCTCAATCTGGATCACATACTGGAGCTTCACTGCTCCTCTCTACATCATACAAAAATCCAAGTTAGATCAATCAAATCAAATTGTAGTTTTGAAAATAAACATACTACCTCCCAAATATCTGAGCAAGTGGCAACATATTTTTCCTCAATTGTACTCAATGCCACGCAGGAATCCTTCCTACCAAACCAGGAGATCACACCTAATCTCATACTAAAGAAACTCCTCGAAGTGCTCTTGCTATCAATGGCACTTCTTTCCCAATATGAATCCACATAACCCTCCAAGTTAATCTTCTGATTCGTATTATACTTGAGCCCATACTCAATTCTACCCTTAAGGTACCTCACTGCATGCTTTTCAACCATGAAGTGAACGTGTATCGAATCCATCAGGAACTAGCTCAATGTGTTCATAGCAAAGAAAAAATATCTGGTCTCGTATTCATCAGTTACATGAATGAACAAATCATCTAATGATACATCATGGAATCAACCGACTTTGATGAAGCAATAGTCAATACGATGCCATAGGTGTGTTCATGGGCTACTACATACTTCCCTTGTCCCAGGGATATTCCATATGCATTCTTTAACACCTCCATGGCTAGAAATTAGTGCATCATATTCAATTCCTTCATCTTGAACTCGGCAACAAGTCTCCTTCTCACAAATTTAATGATCTCCTCTTTTCTGTCAGGAACAAGTCATCGACATATAACCGGAGCATCACTGGTCTTTCACCTTCAACCTTTAAGCAAATGTTGGAATATGTTTTACTCTCAGTAAAGCCTAGATCCATCAGTAAGTTGTCCATCCTATCTTACCATGTTGAAGCTTAGGATCTTCTACAGTCAGTTCCCTTGAAGCGGAGCATCATTCTCCCTCTATCTTTCGTACTCTATGCATTGAAACATTATGTACTAGAGTGATAAGTAGCTTCCTCTACTACTAATATTGTATGTATCCATCTAGAGTCACTGGATACGAAGATATTCTATCTTGAACCCTTTCAAAGGTTCTTTTGGCACCCATCTGTGAGCTTGTCATCCTCTATATTATTTCATCTTCAACCTTGTAGAAAAGGTTAAGATCTTCATCACTCTAGGTTACCTTCAAGCTTTTCATGTATGTGTTGTCCCATAGGTGTCTTATAAGCTCGTACAAGGCCTTCTTTAATTTTTGCACATGAGTCTGCCTATCATGTGCCTCAACTCCCACTACATGCAAATGTCACTTCGTAGTATATGCCTTTGTTTTTGAGAAGCCTCGTGCTATAAATCTTTCCTTGTATCCCACAATGTTTTCATCTACTGGATGTTGTATCTTGTAGATCCATATGGAAGACACTACAGACTTCCCTTTAGTTCTGGATACCACATCCTAGCCATAATTCTTCTTGGATACTTCTTTATATATGTAAGGCTATCCATCAATGATGTCTCTCAACAGTGTCACATAATTTCATTCGTCATTTTATTCTTAATTCTTGGATTATTTCTCAAACTGTCGTCACTTGTTCTTCGAAACAAGTCTCGTCCTTCTTTTATTGTAGGTGATTATACGTGATCTTTCCTACAAGTCAAATGAATTAGTTGTATGGTTAGAAACATTTCATAGGGAATATTCATAATGGAAAATTATTATGCATAAATATATAACCATGCAACTATTTTATCCAATACAACATTAATCCATATCTCACGAAAACTTTCTAGACACCTTCCATATCTAACATGACATCATTAAGATTGTGCAGTAATCCAATATGTTAGTAAAGAGGTTTCATTCTATATAAGTAGCAATGGAGAGTTGTATAGCACCATGGACTACTTACCCATCACATGCATATTAGTATTATACTGTCATTAATGCAAACATTCTATCATGCATAACACATCAACTGAATATAAACAAATGCATATCAAAACAATATCATGAAATGAAAATTGAATACTTATCTTTATTTTTTTCATGGGTAGACTCCTTCTTTTAGCTTCATCATCTTATTCATTCATAACAACATCATTTCATATCGAAATGATGAACATGGATAAGAGGTTCCTTAAGAGTGTTAGATTTTTATCATTCAAGCTAGCATTTTATTAGTATCTTTAACTGAGAGAATAACAAGAACAATAATCAAACAATGAACATAATTTTTTTCCTTGGGGAAACCATAAAGGAGAAAACCCTACAATTTCCTTAGAGATAGAATCAAAACCAAAAACAAAACCCAAAAATAGTAAGATGATCTCCCGACAGCAGTACTCTCTCTCTCTCTTGTCCCAACAACTTGTTCTCTCTCAGTTATGCGCTACAACTGAGTGTGAGTGAATGTGCGATAAATAGAGAGGCTCAATCTCTATTTATACTAATTGTTGACTTGACAATAACTCACTAGGGTCAACTTCTCTAAGAGAGTATAATAAACCTAGGGCCCCACAACTGCAAGGACTTTAACCCTTGATCAATAGGAGGGTTACCCATAATGAATTGACATCACTTGTTTACATTATTGAATCTATCGATAGGCACATCAGGGAATGACATGAATCCAATACATTATAGACACTTCCCGAAATAAACATCGGGGTACAATACATAAGATATACAAGTGAATACATTCTGAAGTTACAAATACATCAACACTCCCTCTTAAGTAGGAAGGTATTCTCTCGACACAATTTATCAGAACAAGTCTTCTTCTCTGTATCTTTTGGATCATAATCAAATTCTCGTCATCTTCATCTTCAAGTCATCTTCATCTGGGTCTGGATCATCAATCGATCTAGATCATCATGACTAGATATGGATTGTCACTCGATCTAGATCATCATCACTGGATCTGAATCATCACTCGATCCGAATAATCATCACTGGATCTGGATCATCACTCGATATGGATCATCACTGCTGGATCATCATCGCTAGATTATCATCACTGGATCTTGATCATCACTCGATCTAGATCATCACTAGGTTATCGTCACTGGTGCTATCTCTTGATTCTTCTCGTCATAGGAATTTCTACAAAGCCATCCCTTTCTCATGCTGGTTGTAGGCCTAGCCTCCAAGTAGGTCTTCATCTTCTTTATATTTTATATCTGACCTAGTCAAAAAGGCCTGTCCATCACTTATATCTATCCATGGGAGGGCCTGGCCTACCCCCATGTCATAATGGCACACCCAACACTCACATCTGACCATGAGAGGAACAAATCCACCATCATGTCAGAATGGCCCAGCCCTTACATCTGACCATGGGAGGGCCCAGCCTGTCCCCATTTCAAAATGGCCTAGCCCTTACATCTGACCATGGGAGGGCCCATATTTCCCTGATGTCAGAATGGCTCAGCCCATACATCTAACCATGGCAGGGCCCAGCTTGCCCCCATGTTAGAATGCCCCATCCCTTACATCTGACCATGGGAGGGCCCAGCCTGCTCCCATGTTAGAATGGCTCTGCACTTACATTTGATCATGTGGTAAGACATCCCATAGTCACATCAAAATGGCCCTTAGCTCTAAGCTGAGTATTCCTGGTAACTGACCAGGTGCTTCATTTCTCCTGGAGAATGGCATTCAACGCTTATATCTTATCATGTGAGAACACATCGCACAGTCACCTCATAATGGCACAACACTCATATCAAACATGGAAGGAACCAATCCTATCAGCATGTCAGAATGGCTCATAGACTCATCACTTCCCCTTGGAGGGAACCTTGATTTGGAGAACACCAAGCTTCTACCTGAAGTACTCAAACTTCACTCTGGCTAATGGCTTCATCAACACATCATCTATCTGTTCATCTGTTGCAACATAATGGAGATGCACTGCTCCTCTCTACACCATATCCCTAATATAGTGATATTTTATATCGATATGCTTTGACTTGTCATGGAACACCAGCTTCTCAGACAACTTCACACAACTATGGTTGTCACAATATATACAAGTAGCATCCAACTGGAGATCAAATAAATCAGACAATAGATTCCTTAGCCATACTACCTCACAACTAGCTAAACAAGCTACAATGTACTCTGCTTTAGTTGTACTTAGTGCCACACAGGACTGCTTCCTGCTAAACAAAGATATCACACATGATCGCTTACTGAAGCAACATCTCTAAGTGCTCTTCCTATCGATGGCACTTCCTGCCCAATATGAATCAACATAACCCTCCAAGTTAATCTTCTGATTCACCTCATACTTGAGTCCATAATAAACTGTACCCCTCAGGTACCTCAGAATATGCTTTGCAACAATCATGTGAACATGTCTCGACTCTATCAAGAACTGGCTCAAGGTGTTCACAGCAAAGCAAATATCTGGTCTCTTATTCGTCAGGTACATCAAGGACCCATTCATCTGATGATACATTGTAGCATCAATCAATTTTGATGAAGCATCACTCAATAGCTCTAGGTTTGATGCCATAGGTGTTGTCATGGTCTTACAGTCCATCATCCTGAACCTCTTCAGGATCTCTACCGTATACTTCACTTGTCCTAAAGAAATTCCATCTGCATTCTACCACACCTCCATGCCTAGAAAATAGTGCATCATACCCAATTCCATGATTTTGAACTCGGCAGCAAGCTTCCTCTTCATATAAAAAATCAATCCATCCATACCTGTCACAAACAAATCAACTACATACAGTAAGAGTATCACTGGGTTACCATCTTCAACCTTGTAGTAAATGTTAGAATCTGCTTTACTCTTGGTAAAGCCCAAACTGGATAGAAAGATGTCAATTTTGTTGTACCATGTCCTGGGTGCATGTTTTAAACTATACAGGGATTTCTTCAATTTACACACATGATAATCCCTGTCATGTGTCTCAAAAATGAGTGGCTGCTCCACATACACTTCCTCTTCCACTACACCATTCAAGAAAGTAGTCTTGACATCCATCTAGTGTATCTTCCATTTCATTAATGCAACCAAAGCAAGTAGTGATCTGATGGAAGTGTATCTAGCTACAAGTGCAAAAAAAAATTCATAATCTATTCCTTCTTACTAGGAGAGGCCACAAGCCACAAATCTTGCTTTATATTTCTCTATGCTGCCATCTGCAGCATGCTTGATCTTCTAGATCCATTCGGAAGTTACAATAGACTTCCGTTCTAGTCTTGGGACAACATCCCAAACATCATTCTTCATGGTTGATTGATACTCTTCAATCATAAAATCCTTCTATTCTTTCCTTTCTGCTTCTTCTTCATAGTTGGAAGGTTCTTTATCGATGAAGTCACAAAATAAGGCTACATACCTGGAGCAGGACCTGGTCCTTTTTCTTTCTCTGTGATTTTCTTTTGGAGCCCCATATCTTTCTACACCTTAGATAGCTTCTCATACCCAAGCAGGTTTCCTCTTGTGAGGATTCTTGTCTTGAAGTGGATCTACAAGTTCTTGATATTCTTCTAATTCTCGATCTTATTATTGAATTTCTTCGTTCATGGTTGTGTCATGAATTCTTGGTGCTTTTGTTTCTTCAGGATCTTCAGCAGGTCTCTTTTTGTATTTGTTGTAAGATGAGTCTTCATCAAATGTTACGTCCCTACTGATATCGATATGATTGAATCATGGAAAGTATATTATATAAGCTTTCAAGATTTTAGAGTATCCCAAAAATATACCCTTCTTTCCTGAAGGATATAACTTTGTCCTCTTTTCTTTCAGAATGTGTATGTACACTGGACAGCCGAATATTATGAGATGGATGAATTCTGGTTTCTTTCCAGAAAAGACTTCTTCAGGTGTCTTGTTCTCGAGTACTCTATGTTGATTAAGTTTATGTACATACACTGCTTTCTAGCAGCATCTTCCCATAGATGCATGGGAACATATTGATCATGAAGCATGGCCCTTGCAGCTTCCATGATCATTCTATTCTTCCTTCCTGCTACCCCATTCTGTTGTGGATTTTATGGAGTGGTTAACTCCCTCTTAATCCCTGAATATTTGCATAATTCTTTGAATTCATTTGATGTGAATTCTCCACCATTATTTGATCGAAAGTTTTTTATCTTCTTTTCTCTATGGTTCTCGATCAAGGATTTAAATTCCTTGAACTTGCTAAATACCTCATCTTTGTCCTTCATGAAGCATATCCATGTCTTCCTAGAAAAATCATCAATAAAAGAAACATAGTATACATACCCACTTAATGAACTTGATGAAATTGTACCACATACATCAGAGTGAATGATTTCCAATATTCCTTTTGCGTTGCTCTCACTACTTGGAAATGTCTTCTTTGTGTTCCTTCCTTTCGCACATCCTTTGCAGACTCCATCATGTTTTGCTAGAATTTTTGGAAAACCTTCAACACCTTTTCTTGCAAGTGGTAGTGCTCTGTAATGTACATGTGTAGGCCTTCTATGCCAAAGTTCATTTGGCTCTACTGTGTCATGGACCAAGGCTTATTCTGTATGGCCTTTCAATTTGTATAGACCTCCCTCTTGTTCCCCAATCACTATTGTATCATCAATAGTCTTTCACTTTGGCCACATGAGAACTTGGCCATATACAAATGCAACCCTCATACCTTTTGCATCTATTGTAGATATGGAGAAGAGGTTCCTCTTAAGTCCTGGTACAAACAGTACATCCTTCATCTTCATAGAATTTCTAGATTATATCTTATAGGAGGATTCCCCACTACCTTTTATTGGATACTGGTAGTTATCCCAAAGTTTCACCTTGTGGGGTGATTCATGTTCTGATAGTTTCACAAAGGACTCTTTGAATCCTGTCATATGTTTGGAAGCTCCACTATCTATAAGCCAATCATCGCTTCCATGTGTGATATTTCCCGTGAGAGCAGAAATCAAAACGTATTCTTCATCACTTGAAGAATCATCATTTTCTTACTTGATTCTCTTTCTAGAAGGTTAATCATCTTCTACATCATGAGCATGATGTATTCTCTTGTTATTTTTCTTCTTTTGGGAGTTTCTTTTGTTTCTAGGACAATCTCTGGCATAGTGTCCTATTTCATCACAAGTATAACATCTAATTTGAGTTTTTTTGAAGGAAGAATGCTTACCTTTAGAATGATGATGATAGTCCCTTCTGTTCTTCTTGGATTGAACTATGAGAGCTTGATCTTCACTTCCCATCTTTTCTTCTTGAGCTTCTATCCAAGCTTCTTCTTATGAGAATTCTTCCCTTAGTCTGTTGAACTTGACTAGCTTCTTTCTGGCATAGATCCATTGAATGAAATAGTCCCATGTCCTAGGGAGACCATTCAAGGTGGCTATTACAATCTCTACATTCTCCACTTCTTCATCCACTCCTTCAAGTTGTTCTTTGATCTCAGAGACCCTAGTGAAGTATGAATGTATGGTCTCTGCATCCTGGATCTTCACATTCTTCAATTGGTTCCTCAAAGTCATCTTCCAGTTTAGGTTCTTTCCTTCAAACAGTTTGGTTAGGGAATCAAACATAGCTTTAGGTGTCTTTAGGGAGGACACCTGTGGTATGAGGTGATCCTTGATTGAATCAGCAATAATCCTCTTAGCCATGACCAATTTCTCCTTGTCTAATGCCTTAGCCTCACCTCCCTCTAGAACTGGAACCTCCACATTGATGTAGGATTCCAATTCATTTTCTTCCAAGACCAGGGAGATCCTATACTTCCAGGCTCAGGAGTTATCATCTCCCTCAATATTTTCATCAAGCTTGGTATGATGAGACATCTTAACTGAGAACCTCAAGTGGAAATACAAAATATTTACATCTTATCAGGTCAAGATGTTTGAACTGGTTCTAGAGTTGAATTTCTACAGTGCTGGTTTAGGCCATATTAGGGTTTGACTTTCTTGGAGTTCTTCCCAACTAAAATATTTGATATTGATCTCTAAACTTCGATTTTGAGGAGGAGATCAATCCAGGCCAGAGCTCACTCAAAAATTCCACTTATCTGGAAATCCCTAATTTTCGGTAGTAGTGTCAGGTCAAAAACTGAAAATGCTTAGAATCAGATTCTGCTTCAACAGAAAGATGCACCCTAGAGAGGATAGTCAACCCAACTTTATTTTGCTGAAAATCTATGGAGAGAGATCCAAAAATTAGGAAGCCCTAGTTTCCACAGCTCCATAGTGTCTTCTTCTCAGGTTAGCTCTGATTCCATGTTATATTTTTATCATTCAAGCTAGCATTATATTAGGATCTTAAACTGAGAGAATAACAAGCATAGAAATCAAAAAATGAACACCGTTAGCTAGAATATTTCACCTCTTGTAGACAGCAAGGTGTTCCACTGGTCTGAATGGTTCATATCTGGAACAAATAGAGGATATAGGTTGAAGACTCTCCCTAGACGTCGTAGATACCTAGAATGTAATGCTTCGATCACTACCTTGTGTACCTACAATAAGATTCAACACACAAACATATAGAAAACACCAGAATATAATCTACTAATCTATGTTAGTGACTAAGGAATCTAACAACATACATGTGAAATCAAACAACAACAATATATGTGAAATAGAAATCAACTTGCATTAAAGAAATATGAAGAAGTTTACAACCAAGCCTTAGTGTTGACATGAATCTCCATGAAACTAAGCATTCTCATCCCCATAAGCTCCGACTCTAGCTCTCTCTATGCTCTCCAATGAATGGACCAAGTGATCAATCAAACAACATAACAATACCTTAAAAGTTCTTCCCCTCAACCATGGCCATAAGCTTGTATTTATAAGGCTAGATGGATAGGGATGGTTGAGAGATTAGTGGGTGACGTGGCCTCCAAGATCCTAGGATGAGGGATCTCAAGCTCAACTAACCCACAATAGTAGAGATAAGGGAGGACATGAGGCTTATCATATAGAAGCCTCAAGAAACTTCTCTTTTTCCCTTTTTACCCAGGGTACTGCACTTCTCCTTCAATAATAGAGCGATTCTAGTAATAATCGCTTATGGACCAAGGGCCATAAGTGGTGGCACCGCTTATGAGCAATAGGGGATGGGCGGTGTGAACAAGGGTACCACTTCTGGATAACAAGGTAAGCACCGTGCTGGGAATTTGTATGAAATATTGACATTTAGTATGGGTTTTCACTCTAGAAACTGGGATTCAGGGAAATTTGGTATGTCAAATGTCTTATCACATGATGGTGATAGGATTTTGGTATCATAGGATTCCCCCCAAAGCATGAGTCTTAGAGGGATATGATAAACGAGAGCTTTGAGAGAACAAGTCATCGTCATGAGATGAAAATGTCGGCTCGATCGGAGCAAGTTGTCAAGTAGGAATCTGTAGACTGTAGTACATCAGTATGTTGACTCATAGACACAAGTAACCAAACTCATGGCTGTAGACAAATAGAAGGCAGATCCATGAGAGGAATAAACAAGCATGGCTACTAGAATACAACATAGATCCATGTGATAGAGGACTCAAACTTGGACATAGCTACCAGACATACAACGTAGATATATGTGATACATATGAAAATTTGAGCATAGCCATGACCATACAAATGTGGATTCATGCTAGACATACAAAAATTCCATCGCATCGTGGGGAAAAGCAATGAGTGCTTTAAACTAACACCTAGGGTCTTCATCTCATCTTCTGCAAAGTACAATTCTATCCATGTGATTACAATGATCTGAAGTCGAACATGGTAGAAACCACTTGATTACTGATCAATGATCTGAACCGTTAACAACTGTGACAGAGATCACTATTAATGTCAATGATTCCCAAGGTAATCTAGTACAATCTACTGAGTGTGAATAGATGTATTAATGTCGAACACTTAGTCAACTCTATCGATCAAAGGTCCATGATGTTAACCTATGTCGAGAGTGAGAGAATATGTCATTAAGGCATACATATCTCAAGGTACCAAATATTGTTTCTAATACTATTTCCCGGATAATGAGCAGATGTCGATGGGAATAGTCTCCCTGAAGGAGGGCCATGATGAGTCCCACATCGACGACACGAAACTTGGAACATAGTTCTAGAATGATGTGAATGTAGTAACCATATGATTGACTAAAATATACTGACACAAAGACTATGCAAACTGCATAGGTAAAACTTCTTCAAATCCCCTTTGAACATCAGGCAGCACAACAAAAAGACTTGGAAGAATGACTAAATGGGACAGACACACAATGCGATAGTGAACAATGCATTCTTTTGAAAGAATCAAAGGAGTGACATGAATCATGAAAGTGGATCATCACGGATATCAGCTGAATACCCAATTGACTGACATGATTGTGCAAACAAGTGCCATGTTCAAAGGTAATGACAAAAAACTGCCATTATTTGCAAAATGATTCCCTTCCCATTTCTCCCATCATGATTGATGAGTGCCTCTTTTCGGTTTTATGAGTTCAAAGATGGTAACAAACACTTGATATAGCTTGTCAGAAGAAAAGTCTAGATTCATATGTTTTACAAACCTGAGAGAGGAGGGGTTCGTTCCCAAAACAGGTCTTTGAATGTTTAATTTTAACGAGTCTACTGAAAGAAAACTCAGTATCGTTGATGTGTAGAGAGTCTGAATGAATATTGAAGAAAAATACATAGGGTCCTTTTTCATATGATTTAGTCTCTAAGGCCCGAAAAAATATAAAATCATACCTTAGAGAACTCTTCCAGTCATGATTGGCTAGAGTGTTCCTTTTTCGTAAATATTCCTATCCAAACCGAAAAAGATATAACCTACCGTCAGAAGGACGACTCTTCTAATACTTTTATGAGTATGAAGGAGACAAGTACTCGACAATCTTTTTGTATTTAAGGAGAATAAAAAGAGTTTAAAGAGGACTCCATGAGGTTTCTTTACACAATGTCACTTTTTACGAGCCTGGAAAGATTCAGAAATGGACTCGACGATCTTTTCATGTTTAAGGAGTCTGAAAAAATATGTGGAAAGAAGACTCCATGATGTTTCTTTACACAATGTCAAATTTTATGAGTCTGGAAAGATTCGGAAATAGACTCAGACCTTTGATACTAGGTTTAAAGAGCGTGATCAAAGTGTCGTAATAAACGCTCATCGACCTTTTCCATTTTATGAAAGTGCAAAAAAGCCATAAACAAACTTTCAAAGATTTTTCCTAGAGTTCTCCTATCCTGCAATAGTCTCAAGAACAAGTGTTAAATGCATTCAAAACTAGCATTAGGGATTACAACAGATAAATTTTGACTAAAACATGATTTTACATCAAAACTATAGCAAGTCAGACCCAAAAATTCCTATATAAGTCAAGTAAATAGTAAACAATCAAATCATTTCATTATTTACCTCTAACTAAGAGCACTTGGAGCATTTTCTTAGCCAGATATTCCATAGCTGATACAAAGAGTTTCCACCGTCTGTTTTCAGCATCATTAGTTGTAGGTAATAGCTAAAACCCTTATCTTTCATTTCATAGCATTTATTTTGAGATTTGGTGGGGTTTTTGGCCCATATTGCAAGCCCTAAAACTCAAAATGCGGGCATCACGGCTACCCCTTGTGGGATACATGGTACCACCCGAGAATTACGCCAATAACACAGTGGACAGGTGGTGCCACCGCCTATATCCAATGGTGCACAGGAGGTGTCGATTGTGGATAGATTAAACTAATAATATGGGAAATTTAACTTCATTCTTTTGAATTTCAATGATTTAAGGATTATTCTAATGTATACCATTATTGTTTTTGGCAGGTCTAGGTTGCTCAAAACATGGTGATATGGAAAGAAAGAATGCATGACAATGAGGATGCTGCTACTGAGAGAAATGCGGGTTGTATTGCTGCACTATGGGAATGTGGGCTCCTGAAGTTATTCCATACCCCAAGCATGGTGTCGCATGAACGGTTACTGGAACACATACTGCAAATATGGAATCCAAAGCAGTAGTATTTTGAAATGGGGGCTCATATACTTACAGTGGAGGTGGAGGATATGTACTTCCTAATTGGTCTCTCGAGACGGGGTGCCCCCATCTCACTAACAAGTTCCCATGGAGGGGACATTACTACCAGAGAGCTTATAGATCGACACTGTGCACCAAGGATAGGTACGTCAAGGAAGAATATCCCCATCGAGGTAGTGACGGATAGGGATCTATGAACTATTTTCTTTACCATGTAGAGGGTGGCCAAGAGTCACAGTGTACACTAGGCTTCCAGGGCACACATGCTGTATGCCATAGAGGCCATGGAACCCACATTGTTCAACTAGGTGGAAGAAATGCTTCCAATCTTCAAGGATCAACTGACTAAGTGTCGGCAAGGAGAGCTGAAGCAATTTGGATTTGCTTCCATCTTATCCTACTTCTTCTTTGAGTGGGTTCCACAGATGAGGCCTCAGGTGACCTTCTGGAGTGTGAGAGCACAGGACCCCCGTATGCTGAGGTGGGTCTAAGTAATGGCTCGCACAGGAGTAGGTAGGGGAAGGGTGAAGTTTGGTTATCCATTCTTCAAATGGCTCTAGGATCAGATCCTCATGGTTGAGGACTATGCTTACGCAGGCACGGAATTCACCAGAGATCCTGACCTACCACTCCCACCTGGTGGCCAGTGGGGCGATATCGGTAAGAAGAAAGAAACCATAAAATGGATGAAACATTTTTATGTTTTTTATGTTTTATATTTTTTATTTTAAGTGATGAGACCTGTATATTCTCATGCAGATGTTGGAGCAGTGAGACATGGAGGAGCATTTCCATTGGATAGGCAAGCTAGAGCCTGTTTTGTACTACATGGTGATGATATCATTGGGGAGCTGAAGAAGAACCTGGAGAGGTTAACTCTGGATATCCCATATGCTGACATAGATGACCTCCCGATGAGATATCAGAGATCTATAGCGGGAGTACCGGGCTAATTCAATGGGCTGCTACATAGGGTAGCTCGAGCAGTGATGTGCTATCACGAGCACCACTAGTGTATGAGATATGTACTAAAAGCTGATAGCTTTAGGATTTTGTATGATGATTTCACCTGAAAGCCTATGTGCTTCAGAGGAGGTCTCGGGACCTATTTTTTGTAAACCTTTTTGTATATCTATATATACAAACTTTTACATGGTGTTTATATGTTTCAAATGGTAAATATGTTTTCTATGATTTTTACATGTCTCTAAATGTTTATTTACAATGGACCATGTTTGATTTACCATCATGAATGGGAAATATGCCAGTCTAGGATGTAGTTAGCCAATGATTCAGCAACTACATTATGTTTCCTAGGGATATGCCTATAAGTAATAGTTTTGAATGATCTTTCTAACAATTGCACTCTGTGGAAGAGGCGAAGGAGTATTGGGTTCCTAATAGTGTAGACGTGGTTCAAATGGTGAACCATGAGCTATGATTCCTTCAAGACTACTAGATCACGAACATCCTGGGAGACAGCTTTAGTCAGAAAACTGATGATTGCTTCATACTCGTTGATGTTATTAGTAGCGGGACCTATACAAATTGCTCTTGAACTGACAAAATCTTCAGCTGGGGAATAGAGGACCTAAGCAGTCGAGACGAGATTCAAGGTGTGGCAGCAAGCTCCATTAGCGAAGCCATAGAAAGCCATCTGCATGAGAAAAACATGGTATAAACAAATGTGGACACCAAAACTCAAAACCATCTCGAAAATACTAAAAGCACATTGAAAGTCAATCAATATACATATATACAAGATACTATCCAAGAAAACCTAGGCATAGTACCTTTTTAGGTACAACCCATTACAAGGTTGCCCCAAAGGGATTCCATCGTAATCAACGAGAAATGGGATCCATGATCAGTAACGATAAACTGCGGAACTCCAAATCTAGCTATGATATAATTGGACAAGAAGAGAGCAGCAGTCTTACCATCTTCTGCTTATGTAGGCATGGCATCAGCCCATTTAGTGAAATAATCAATGGCTATGATGGTGTAACCATGCCCCTCGGCTGAGGTAGGCTTACAATGCATGAAGTCAATCCCCCATTTGGAAAATGGGCCAACGGCAATGACGTGGTGGAGCGGAGCGGGATGGTTGCGCTTTTCAAGATAGAAGTGTTGACAAGGTGGGCATCTCTTAATAGCCTCATGACAATCTTTGAATATAGAAGGCCAGAAATAGCCAACGCAAATGATTTTCTGGGCTGTAGCCATCCCAGATAAATGACCGCCACATGCTCCAAAGTGGAAATCATTCAACACATGTTCAACCTCCTCATTAGTGAGGCATCACTGGAGAATAGAGTCAATCCCACCTCTATACAAAGTATCATTCAGGATGAGATAGTATTTCACATGGTGACGGATATGGCAGCGATCATCATGAGATAAATGTGGTTGAAAATGCTGTGTCTGGAGATATATCAGCAAATCTCCATACCAAATATTAGTAGCGATTATCAGGAATAGGAATTCATCTGGAAATAAATCACTGGGCTCATATTCCATTGAAGCACAGGGAAGATCATGCATAAGCTCTACAAAGATCAAGGATTTCTTTGATGTAGTCTTAGCAAACTCCAGATCGAACTCCTGAAGGATAAAAATCCAACAAGATTACTTGCCCCCGAGCACCTGATGAGTCAGCATGTTGTACATCGGGTTCTGGTCTGCCAATATGATGGTAGTGTAGAGCAGAATGTAATGACAAAAATTTTGTACAGCAATGACCATGGCCAATGTTAACTTTTCCACATGTGAATAACGAGTTTCAAAATCCAGCAGATTCTTACTGGCGTAATAAATCATGTGCTCCTAACCGTGGAGATTGTCCTAAGTTAAGACCATAGCGATGGTAGTAGCAAGGGCCACAATATACAAGAGAAATTCATTTTAATAATCATGGGGGTGTATCATGGGTGAATGATTCAGAGCATGCTTAAGATTATCAAAGGCACGTTGGGCCTAGTCATACCAGAAGAATGGGGTGTTCTTCTTAAGGAGAAGCAAATAACCATGTGTTTTCTCTTCAAAATTGCACATGAAACGACGGAGAAAGTTTTCCTTCCCTTGCAAAATTTGGAGTTCAAGGAGATTAGTTGGGGCTGGTAGATCGAGAATGGATGTAATTTTTAAAGGATCTATCTGGATGCCATCTTTGGATACCACAAATCCTAGTAGGCATCTTGTCTCAATGCAAAAAACACATTTATGCAGGTTGAGCCGTATATTATAATGACATCATCTTAGGAATATCTCTCTAAGATTACCAGAGTGGTCCTCCCATCATTTTCAATGAGCAGGGAGGTCATCAAGGTATGGTTCAACAATGTGTTTGACATCGTGAAATGCATAGGACATCACACATTGGAACGTAGCTCCAACATTTTTTAAGCCAAATGGTAACTTATTATATGCAATGGTTCCCCATGGGCAAATGAATGTCATCTTATGCTGATCGAAGGGTAATATCTCAATCTAATTATAGCCCGAGAAGCCGTCCATAAATGAAAAAATGACACTTCCAGTATAGTTGTTGATAATCTGATCGATGTGCGGGGTAGGAAATTTGTCTTTGGGACAAGATTTATTGAGATCCCTAAAGTCAATACAGACTCTAATGGTGTCCTTCTTTTTATTGACAAGGACAATGTTCGATACCCATTCCATCAGGCGTACAGGATAAATAAACCCATCTTTCAGAAGCTCCTCAATTTCAACCTTTATAGCAGTGGCCTTTCGAGGATGTACTTGCCTAAGTTTTTTCCTGATAGGTTTTGCTGAGGGAGAGGTTTTAATCTCGTGGATGACCATGGATGGGTAAATCCCTAGCATCTCTTTTTAGGACCAAGAAAAAATATCATGGAATTCTTTAAAAAGTGGCTTATAGGCTTCAGATTCATCTGCGGAGCAGTTTTTCCCAACATGAACATGCTCGATAGTATCAGGCTTGGTTGATATGTCAATCGGGTTCATATGTGTAATGTTGCAAATGTTTCCTTCATAATATGTATTTTGCAACAATATAGGACTTTGGGGTATGTTGACAATATCAGTAGGAAACAAGGATGCAAAATCATGGTTAACCGAACTGGTGTTGTGGAGGAACATGGATCTATGATGGTGATCCTCCCAAATGGACTCATCCATGCTCATGATCTCAATAATGGACTTGTTGGAAGGAAAATTCTTAGAGAGATAATCTAGAGTGGGAAGAGAAGGTTCTAACCAATATGATAAATGGAAGGGATCTGAAGCCACTAGATGAAGGTCATCAGTGTGATCATCAGAAGAGGTTTGAATGGCGTCATACATTGCTTCTTGAGGACTTAACGAGGTAGAATCAACAACATGTTTTCCCCCAGGCTCACAATCAAATGAGGCGATCATATGGACTGACAGGGAATCCATGCTAGGAGGAGTGTATGGAAAAAATCCCATGAGGGATGAATCCTTCAACACTCCTACCCCAATCGACTGGTAAGGAGGAGGGGACTGGCCTAACATGGGGATGTTATTAGCCATGAAGGTAGTAACATCCAATGTACAAAATCAAGCTAGTCAATAGTAATGATTCTCTCTAGATGTGGAAATTGGATGATTTAGAATACTATTGAAGCAACAACAGTCATAGCATAGAACCAATTTCGTCCTAGAAGGAGATTATAATCTAAAGGGGCATCTACCAATTCTACCTGGATGGAAATGGTTTTGCCCCCTAGCTCCACCACGAGGGATGATATGAGAGCATGGGGTTGGAAATCTCATCTATCAAAGGCCTTAAGGGTTGTAGGTAATGTCACAAGATCATGAGAGCTAAGGGCTTTCCAATAAGACAGAGACAAAACGGAAGTCGAAGCTCCTTTGTCTAGGATTGTTCAAAAAACTTTCTTTCCAACCACTTTCATAATGACTTGAAAAGCATGTTTATGTGGTAACAAAGGTTTATAGTTCTCAACATTGAAATGAATCAAGTTGGTGTTATCCGTGTCTAAAGCTCCTAATGTAGTCAACAAGATTTTGCACTGTGTAGTGCAACTTTGGACCACTTCTAGGGTAGACATTGCATAAGGTTCCTGAGTGAGATATTCAACCACATTATAAAATTGAGTAGCTCAGGCCTTGGAATTAAATACTTCCTTTTGAACAGTACTCTTAGGTGGGCGCAAAATCATGTCAAGAGTAGGCTTCTCGACAGACAACGGGATAGTAGATGAGGACTCAGGGGAACTAGTAGAAGGGGCTTTCCCTGAAGACAGATGATCGTCATTGTTATCCGCAGGTTTATCATAATTCTGAGTTCAAGTTTGTATATGGATGGTATCTGAGGACATCATACCAATTTATTCTGACGAACTAGAATTACCCTAATTAGACATGTGGTCTATTAGCTGTTGTTGAGAGGGAAAAGGATCTGTAAGTACTGCAAGTGCGGGATAGGACTTCAAGAACTGGGAGATTTCATCCCGACGAGGACACTCCTTTGAAAAATGGTCACCATCATAGAGCAGATAGGGATATTTTACTTTTCTTTTACCTTTGTTGATATCACCATTGGTTGGGCGTGGAGTCTCCAGCTGGTTTCTAGGTTTTTTATTTTGATTTCTACCTTTCTTTTTATTACCCGAGGTTTGATTACTTTGAATGGAATTGACCTCAGTGGAAACCTTAGGTGTCGAAGGACTAGGGGGGGCAGTTTGGTTTGTCTTGGCAGTTTTCGCTGTCGACGGGGACTAGATTGAATCAACAATCCCATCAACAGGTACTTCTACTGGTGGCTTCGCAGGATCAATGCTGGGGTGAGGAGCTTGAGGAATCAGGTCGTAAAGAGTTCCATACTGGGAATAAACCAAGTATAGGTACTGATCCTAACTAATAGCCTACTCTTCGGTGATGGCACCACCCATAGCCACATCTCAGGAAATAGGAGGCGACAAGGATTTGGTGAACCAATCAGCTAGTAACTAATCTGGAATAGGGGCCTTAATAAGCCTTCTCTGCCTTCTCCACTCATGAATATGATCAAATATGTGGGTGGAGGTGTTCTGTCATAGAGAGGTTAAAATATCAGTACCCATTTCGTAATGAATAGGGAGCTTAAAGTGTGTAAGAAATAGGATTGCCAATGAGCCAAAATCCACAAACGAATGTTGTGGGAGTTCAATGTACCACTTCGCAGCCGTATCGATCAAAGTTTGCTGAAAGAGTTGGAATCGAACAGATTCATCCATGAGGGAGTTGGAGGAACACCATAAATGGAATGTCATAACATGGTTCTTCGAATCATCTCCCTGGTTCCCATTGAACTTTGGAATATCCGATGGTAACTTTACCAGAATGGGTGGCCACAAGGGATTGTGTCGAATGGGGTCATTAATCAACTTAGACAAATCAGGTAAGTCCAAAGTTGCTAGGAAAGGTAACTGTCAGTTGGGATGCACATACTGGTAATATTGATATGGAATATAATTACCAGTAGGACCATAAGTAGACTGATAAACAGGTTGTTGTGACGAACAACTATTGGAAGATCTTCCTACAGGGGGTTGATTTCTGGGATTAGGAACTAGGAGGAGGAAAACCAGGACCACTAAGACCACCAGGACCACCAGACCCTCCAAGGCCACCACAGGGAGGTAAACCTCCAGAGCCATCGGAACCACTAGAAGGAGGGCCAGAAGGAGGAAAGCGAACAAGTCCCCTAGGACCACTAGAGCCACTAGGACCATAAGGAGGAAAGTTTCTAGATCCTCCAGGGCCATCAGGGCCCCTAGGGGGAGGACCTCCATAAGGTGGTCCTCCGCCACCTCCCACAGTATGTATAGGAATACCCCCCATAGATGGCATGTAAGACCAGTTGGGTTGCCCCCATGGCATAAAAGTGTTACTAGGGTATGGAATTTCAACATAAGGAATTCTTGTAGGATTGGGTGGATGATTACCTATAGGTATTTGATAACCATAACCTACAGAAGATTGAATGGTTACAGGTTGATCCCCATAGGGTTGACTTGAATTGGATGGGGGATTCACCACACAGATATGGGTGGGAGGGACATAAACTGTATATGGTTCTATGTTAGAGGTCTGTCCTTGACTAGGAACAATTTTGGTGTCAGATAACATAGGTCATGCTGGGGGTTTCCCCCAAACACTAGAAGGTGTAGATGAAATAGGAATTGAAGATTGAATCTCAGGTGTAGAAGACCTAGGAAGATTAGGCATAGACATAACATGAGAGATGATAGGGGTGGTAATCTCACCTGGGTTGTGGGTTGTTATTGGATGATCTATAATCAGTTCAATGGGTCTCATAGAATCATCCAATGAATGATATCCCACAGGAAGAGATGTGGAACGTGCTGGTGTCGATCCTAATAGGTCATCGATCTGCTTGTCAATCTCCTGTGCACAGAGAATGGTAGCATGGTATTGCCTGCATTCTTCTTCATCTTCAGAAGAGTTTACACGGGTGACAAATGAGGCAATGGCCTGTCCTATAGGTGTCTCCCAAAATGGAGCATTGGGACCAAAATCCAGACAGGTTGTATCATCAACATGACTTTTCATGGGAGAATGGAACAATGTATTTCCCCAAGAAGGTTGTTGGACCAAGGTAGGTGAGTGTGAAGAATATGGTACTCCACTTTCCGCAACCACATTGTCTCCCACTTGGGAGGTGGTGGCAGCTCCTTGGTCAATATCTTCCATGGGATTTTCTCCTGAACCAAGAATAAAATCAAGTGGCAAGCCCCGTACTCTTCTGGAATATCTTAACTCAGCCAGTTTGTACACTTCCTAACTAACCTAGGGTCTAAAAATCTAGAAAACACACCAAAAATAATTTTCCTATAGAAGCTATAGGTCAAGACAAGCACACTTAAAATGATAGGAGGAGTTCAAAAGTCAGGTCTCTTACTACGATTGTCAAGAAGGTGCCACTTGTGATATACCTCGAGGGTACATGTGTAGTAATCTCCCCGAATGTTGTTTTTGGTGTATGGCTCCAAACAAGATGACCAAAGGGATTTTCTCAGATGGATAAGGTACCCTAGTGGGGTCTCCTGATATACTCAAGGTACATGTGTGCTCGAATCAGTAGTAGTGTTGTCTAATGCATAACCGTACACAAGGGGCCTTCTGATATACAATCGAGTACATGAAGTACCTTTCTTTATACCTCAAGGGTACATGAAAGGCCGTTCGATATACCGAAAGTACGTGGAAGAACCACACCAGTCCCGGAATGTAATCATTGAAAAATAACGACAGCTCCTATGCTTAACGACGCCCGAACACATCTCTAACCTATCACTCAAGTTACTATGTAAATTTTAACCTACAACTACCATTAATTTTAACTTGTACGGTTAGGTGAATGCATGATGTTTTGATAGAAAAGTAAAACCATGCAATATGCTAGTGCAAAATGTTCACTTTACCGTTCAGTATGCCTACTTACGGGAGGGAAAGACAATGTCTTCTTTTTGTTTCAAAACCAAAAAATATTCCACACAACAGTCATGAACATCAAATAAAAAATAAGCAATCACTTTTCCAAATTGATTTCTTCTTTCTAAAAGAAAATGAGAAGGGGAAGAATCTATTTTCCTAAAAGAAAAACAAGAAGCACACCTATATGCAAATGCACTCTATTTTTTCGATTTTCTCAAAACCTAAGCAAATCTAACTTAAAACTACCAAATTTTTTTTATTGAGATAGTTCTAAATATATGAGAAATGAAATATCATAAATGTCCTAAAAGCTAGTAAATCCAATCAGAAAACCAATGTCCAATGCTAAATGATAATATCCTAGTCTCAGTAAAAAAATTTCGTTTTTAAAGGAAGGAAAAAGAAGTTTGCTATGCAAATAAGAAATGAAACCTAGAAACTAATATAGTGTTCTTATTTTAGTCTATGCAATAGAAATGAAAAGAGATTTTAATAACACCCTGAGATTTTCAGAAAACAAGAAATCCTTTTGCAAACACAACCAATAAGCATAGAAGTGGATGAACAATCAAAAGACCTAATCAAACTTTTGAAATTCCACTCAAATCAATATTAAACCATAAAACTATCAGACCACAAGCATCAGATTCAGTAACGCAAGTATGATAAGAAGAACTAAAAGCAACAAAATTCAAATTTTTTTGAAGAAAAATGAGGAAAAAATGCTTTGGAATGATGCCTACCTGGCACCATGCTTCGCAGGTGTTGACAGAGTGTTTCCAAAACAGCACCGCTTCTTGCCAACAGGTTGCAGGTGGTGGCACTAGGTACTGCCCACTTTGTTCAAGCGGTGGCACTGCTCCTCATACATAGCATAGGCACGGTTCCTTGTAGATGACCAAAACATAAGAAGAACGATGGACCAAGTCAACAAAAGACTATATCAGGGAAAATACTATTCAATTGAGTATCGAAATAGAGCATAAAATACCGAAACGACTCAGATCTGAACAGATCTAGAAGTTTCAAACCCAAATGAAGCAAGTCAAAAAGTAGATCTGATTGAAGAGAGTTGAAGAAGAAGGAGCCTAGATTCAGACAAGAGTTGTAGACTGAGGAAGATCAGAACAATTGATATATCTATTCCCCGGTGGAGTCACTAGATTTGTTAGCTGGAATATTTCACCTCCTGCGGATAGAAAGGTGTTCCATTGGTCTGAATTGTTTAGATCCAGAACAAATAGAGCACAAAGGTTGAAGACTCTCCCTAGACACCATAGATACCTAGAATGTAATGCTTCGATCATTAACCTGTGTACCTGCAATAAGCTTCAACATGCAAACATATCGAAAACACCAGAATATAATCTACTAATATATGTTAATGACTAAGAAATCTAACAACATACATGTGAAATCAAACAACAACAATATATGTGGGACATAAATCAACTTGCATTAAAGAAATATGAAGAAGTTTACAACCAAGCCTTAGTGTTGACATGCATCTCCATGAAACCAAGAATTCTCATCCCCATAAGCTCCGACTTTAGCTCTCTCTATGCTCTCCAATGAAATGGACCAAGTGATCAATCCAATAGCATAACAATACCTTAAAAGTTCTTCCCCTCAACTACAGCCATAAGCTTGTATTTATAAGGCTAGATGGATAGGGACGGTTGAGAGATTAGTGGGTGACGTGGCCTCTAAGATCCTAGGATGAGGGATCTCGAGCTCAACTAACCCACAACAGTAGGGATAAGGGAGGACACAAGGCTTATCATCTAGAAGCCTTGGGAAACTTCTATTTTTCCCTTTTTACCCAAGGTACCACGTTTCTCCTTCAATAATAGAGTGGTTCTAGTAATAACCACTTATGGACTAAGGGCCATAAGCGGTGGCATCGCTTGTGGAAAATAGGGGATGGGTAGTGTGAACAAGGGTACCACTTATGGATAACAAGGTAAGTGTAGTGTTGGGAATTTGTATGAAATATTGACATTTAGTATGGGTTTCCATTCCAGAAGCTGGGATTCAGGGAAAGTAGGTATGTAAAATGTTTTATCACATGATGGTCATAGGATTTTCGTATAACAAACACAATGTTTTTCCTCGGGGAAACTATAAAGGATAAAACCCCACAACTTCCTCAGAGATAGAATCAACACCAAAATAAAAACCACAAAACAGTAAGATGATCTATCGATAGTAGTAGTCTCTCTCTCTCTTCTCCGAACAACTTCTTCTCTATCAGTTATGCATTACAACTGAGTGTGAATGAATGTGTGATAAATAGAGAGCCTCACTCTCTATTTATACTAATTCTTGACTTGACAATAAATCACTAGGGTTGAATTCTCTAAGAGAGTCTAATAACTCTAGGGACCCACAACTAAGGAGAATTTAACCCTTGATAAATGACTTGACATGACCTGTTTACATTATTGAATCTCTTGACAGGCACATCGAGGAATGACATGACTCCAATACATTACAGACACTTCTCATAATAAACATCAGGGTACAATACATAAGATATATAAGTGAATACATTCTAAAGTTACAAATACATCAACAAAGAGCTGATTCCTTCATATTCCTCATAGCTTGAGGTATCTTCTTGGAATTGTGAGATCTTGATATTTAGTTTCTCCCATCTTCTCTTCTCTTGTTATGAGTCGAGATTCTTCTTGTGTGCACTTTTCCCACAGTCTGTTGAATGTAATCACTTCCTTATGGAACACATTCCTTGAATGAATGATTCCCATGATTCTGGGAGGCCATTAAAGGTGGTTATCACAATTTCTTTATTCTCTACTTCTTCAACCACTACTTCAATTTGTTCTTTTATTTGACAGACCCTTGTAAAGTTTGACTGTATGGTCTGTGCATTCTAGATCTTTACATTCTTCAACTGGTTTCTCAAAGTCATTTTCTTATTTATGTTCTTCCCTTCAAATAGCTTGGTCAAGGAATCGAACATATCTTTCGGTGTCTTTAGGGAAGACACTTGTTGTATAAGGTGATCCTTGATTGAATCAACAATGATGTTCTTGGCCTTGACCAAGTTCTTATTATCTAAGGCTTTAGCCTCATCTCCCTCTAGAACTGGAACCTCTCTACTTATGTAGGTGTCCAATTCATTTTCTTCAAGAACCAGTGAAAACTCATACTTCCATGCTCGAAATTTTTAAGCTTCACCAATATTTCATCAAGCTGGTGTGATAGGTCATTTTGAAATGAGAACCTCAAATGTAAATAGCAAAATATTAGATCTTACCGATTTGAGGTGTCTATCTTGGTTTCGGATCTGGCTGATCTAGGGTTTGTCAGAGAAACCCTAATTTTAAAAACTTGGAATCTTTCAAATATGATTGGATGGAAATATGTACCTCTTCAAGGTGAGAATTCCAATGTACTCCTTTTCTGAAAATAGTGGAGGGAAGCTCTCGAAACAGGAAGCCCTAGTTTTCCAAATTTCTGATATTGTTTCTATGGTTTCTTCGCAATTTTTGCACCTGTATGTCTGAAAGCTCACACTGAGTTAGCATTTCCTATCCTTTTTCCAACACCATAGGTTTGAGAAAAATTGGTTTCAACATTTGGGAGTTATAAGAGTTTTCCCAAGGTGACGTCTTTCAGAATTGTTCAGAATAGCGAACTTGTATGGACTGCCACGTATCACTGTTTCACATTCTGGGTCTGAAACATTTACCACATAAATTAAAGGCCATTTCCTATTTGTAACATCTTTATAAATATCATTGGTACCTTCGTATCCCAAGATAGAACAATTCTCCCTAGGTGTCCTATTTAGGGATGAATCCTGGAAGAGGCTGGAATCTTGATTTGGAGGAATCATATCTCCCAGAATATAGAGAAGTTGAGGCTGAAATTTGTATAGAAGGTACAACAGGATTTGATATTCGGCCTATGAAAATTATGGCTACTGATCCTTCTTCAATCTCAAGATATATCGACTGTACCAAAACTACCCATTTTAGTATTTTAGGGTTTTTCATGCCTGGTGTCAAATTAGGGTTTGGCTTTCTTGGAGTTTTAACCAACCAGAAAATATTTCCCTATTATCTAAATTTTTATTTTGATGAGGATATAAATGCTATTCTAGGCTCACTCAAAAATTGCTCTTCTGTAAAAAGCCCTAATTTCCTGCAGCAAAAACTGAAAATGTCTGGAATCAAATTCTGCTTCGACAGAAAGATGTGCCCTTCAATGGAGAGTTAACCTAGCATCGCTTTGTTGATGGATTTTGGAGAGAGACCCAAAAAGTAAGAATTCCTAGATTCTGCAGTTGCATAGTGTCTTCTTCTCAGGTAGCTCTGATACCATGTTATATTTTTATCATTTAAGCTATATGATATTACGATCTTATCTGAGAGAATAACAAGCACAACAATCAATCATAATAGACAATGAACAGAAATATTTCTCTCCAGGAAACCATAAAGGAGAAAACTCCACAACTTCCTTAGATATATAATGAGCACCAAAATTAAAAGTCAAAGATACAAAGATGATCTCTTGAAAGCAGTTGTCTCTCTCTCTATTGTCCTGGCCTCTTCTCTCTCTCAATTATGCGCTACAACTGAGTGTGAGTGGATGTGATAAATAGAGAGGCTCACTCTTTATTTATATTCTTTTGTTCACTCAATATTTGACTCTGTTATGTAGGCTCGAGTAATCCTAACTTAGTTATGTAGGCTCGAGTAATCCTAACTGAGTTATGTAGGCTCAAGTAACCAAATCTAGGGTATTAATGACTTGACTTACAATGGAGGGGAATTCCTCATGACTTTTAGTAATTATCCTAATAGGAACCTTGAGGTACAAAGAAATACAATTGACTCAGCTGATAGGAACATCGAGTGTTGATGTAATTGTAACTTTGGAATGTAGTCACTTGTATTTCTTATGTATTGTAACTCGATGTTTATTCCAGGATGTATTTCTAATGTACTTGAGTCATGGCATGCGCTGATGTTCCTATCAAGAGTTTCTATAATGTAATCAAGTCATGTCAACTCAAGGTGGGTAACCCTACTATTGTCTAAGGGTTAAAGTCCCCACAGTTCTGGGGCAATAGGTTCATTAGACTCACCTAGTGAAGTCGACCCTAGTTGGGTTTAGTAAAGTTAGGAATTAGTATAAATAGAGAGCTAGCCTCTCTATTTATCACACACTCACTCACACAAAATTGTAGCGCATAGCTGAGGAAGAGAAAGACACTAGGGAAAAGAAGAAAGAGGTTACTACTGTCGGGAGATCATATTACTGCAAGGCCATGACCACATGTATGCCATCGAACCTGAACCTATTAAGTGATGCTTCACCAAAGACGGTTTATGCTATGATGTATTGTCATATGATTGAGTCCTTGACGTACCTGACAAACACAAGACCAGACATTTGCTTTGCTGTGAACACCTTGCACTAGTTCTTGATAGATTTGAGACATGTTTACTTGATTGCTGCAAAGCATATTCTGAGGTACCTGAGGGGTACAATTGATTATGGGCTCAAGCACAAGGTGAATCAAAAGATTAACCTAGAGGGTTATGTTGATTCATATTGGGAAGGCAGTGCCATTGATAGGAAGAGAACTTCAAGTTGTTGCTTCAGTATGGGATCAGGTATGATCTCTTGGTTTAGCAGGAAGTAATCCTGTGTGGCACTGAGTACAGCTGAAGCAGAGTATGTCATAGCTTCTTCAGCTAGTTGTGAGGAAATATGGTTGAGGAAGCTACTGTCTGATTTATTTGATCTCCAGATGGATGCTACTTGTATACATTGTGACAACCAGAGTTGCATGAAGTTGTCAAAGAATCCAGTGTTCCATGACAAGTAGAAGCATATCGAGATCAAGTATCACTATATTAGGTATATGGTGCAGAGGGGAGTAGTGAAGATCTAGTATGTTGCAATGGAGGAACAGATAGCTGATGTGTTGACAAAGCCATTAGCTAAATTGAAGTTTGAGTACTTCAGGGATACGTTTGGTGTTCTCAAGATCGAGGTTTCCTCCGAAGGAAAATGATGAGACCCAAATCCATTCTGACATGTTGAGAGGATTGGTTCCTTCCATGGTCAGATGTAAGGGCAGATCCATTCTGTCATGGTGAGGATTGGGTCCTTCAATTTCAGATATGAGTGCTGAGCCATTCTGATGTGACTATAGGATTGGTTCCTGCATGATCAGAAGTAAGCGTTGAATGTCATTCTTGGAATGGAGGCAACTGGCTAGTTACTAGGTATCTCTGTCTGGGGCTGGGGGCCATTCTGATATGACTGTAGGATTGGTTCCTACTTGATCATATGTGAGTGCATGCCCTTTCAAACATGCATGTTGTATTGTTTCCTTAGATGTGTTGGATGTAAGTGTAGAGCCCTTTCGAACATGCATGTCAGATTGGTTCCTTGCATGTGTCAGATGTAAGTGTAGAGCCCTTTTGAACATGCATGATGGATTGGTTCCTAACATGTGTTGAATGTAAGTGTAGATCCTTTTTGAGCATGTATGTTGGATTGGTTCCTCACATGTCTCAAATATAAGTGCTAAGCCTTTTTGAACATGTACGTTGGATTGGTTCCTTGCATGTGTCAAATGTGAGTGCTAGGCCTTTCTGACAGGGTTGTGGGATTGGTTCCCACATGGTTAGATGTGAGTGTTGGGCGTGCCTTTCTGATATGATTATAGGATTGGTTCCTACATGATCAAATATAAGTGTTGGGTAGGACATTTTGACTTAGGGTCAGATATAAGCGCTGAGAAAAGAACTACATGGAGGCTAGGCCTACAACCAGCATGAAAAAGGGTTGTCTCTGTAGAACTTCCTGTGATGAGAAGAATCATGACATAGCACCCGTGAAGATTTAGTGTTGATGACCCAGTAGAGATGATATAGATCCATATATGATGCTCCAGAGATGATCGAGATCGAGGGATGATCCAGATCCAATGACGATGATCCGGTTCGAGTGACGATATAGATCCAGGTGAAGATGACTTGAAGATGAAAATGACTTGTAGATAGAGATGGCTTGAAGGTGAAGATGACGAAGAATCGATGATTATCCAGATGATAAAGAGAAGAAGAGTTTTGCTAATAAATTGTGTCGAGAGAACACCTTCCTAGTTAAGAGGGAGTCTTGATGTAATTGTAACTTCAGAATGTATTCACTTGTATTGCCTATGTATTGTAACCCAATGTTTATTCTGGGATGTATTTGTAATGTAATTTAGTCATGTCATGCCTCTATGTTCCTATCAAGAGTTTCTATAATGTAATCAAGTCATTTCAAGTCAAGGTGGGTAACCCTTCTATTGTCTAATGGTTAAAGTACTGCAGTTACAAGGCACTGGGGTTATTATACTCACCTAGTGAAGTCGGCCCTAGTTGCATTTAGTTAAGTCAAGAATTAGTCTCAATCGAGAGGTAGCCTCTCTACTTATCACACACTCACTCACACTTAGTTGTAGCACATAGCTGAGGAAGAGAAATATTCTGGGGCAAGGAAGAAAGAGGTTACTACTATCGGGAGATCATCTTACTATTTTTGGGTTTCACATTGGTGTTGATTCTATCTTTGAGGAAGTTGCAGGGTTTTCTCCATTTATGATTTCCCCTAGGAAAAAAATTGTGTTCATTGTCTCTTGTGTTTGATTGTTTATCTTGTTGTTCTCTCAGTTAAAGATCCTAATGTTATTCTAGCTTAATGTTAAAAATATAACATGGTATCAGAGCTAACCTGAGAAGAAGACAATGTGCAGCTGCGAGAACTAGGGATTCCTATTTTTTGGATCTCTGTCCACAGTTTTTCAGAAAAAGTAGGGTAGAATAACTCTCGTCCCTAGGGTTCATATTTCTGTCGAAGCAGAATCCAATTCTGAGGTTTTTCAGTTTTGGACCTAACACTACTGCCAAAAATTAGGGATTTTCATATAAGTGTAATTTTTCATTGATCCTAGGCCTAGATTGATCTCCTCCCCAAAATCAAAGTTAGGGATAAAATTCAAAGCATTTGGTTGGAAATAACTCCAAAAAAGAAAAACCCTAATCTGCTCCTGAACCAACACTACAGGATTTCAGCTCCAAATCAAGATCTGGCATATTCACCTGGTAAGATCTCAATATTTTGTATTTCCATTTGAGGTTCTTAGTTAGGATGTATATTGATACCAATCTTGATGAAAATATTGAGGGAGATGATAACTTTCGAACCTAGAAGTATATGATCTCCCTGGTCTTGGAAGAAAATGAGTTGGACTCCTATATCAGTGAGGAGGTTCCAGTTCTAGAGGGAGATGAGGCCAAGGCCTTACATAAGAATAAGTTGGTTATAGAAAATATGATCATTGTATATTCCATCAAGGATCACCTCATTCCACAAGTGTCCTCCCTCAACACACCTAAAGCCATGTTTGATTCCCTAACCAATCTGTTTGAAGGGAAGAATATCAATCGGAAGATGACTCTAATGAACCAGTTGAAGAATGTCAAGATCTAGAATGAGGAGACCATCCAATCATAATTCACAAGGGTCTCCCAGATCAAAGTATAGCTAGAAGTAGTATATGAAGAAGTGGAGAATGCAAAAAGTTTGATGACAACTTTGAATGGCCTCCCTAGGTCATGGGATTCTTTCATCCAAGGAATCTGTTACAGGAAGAAGTTGGTCAATTTTAGTAGACTGTGGGAAGAATGTTAACAAGAATAAGTTCGAATAGAAGCTTTAGAAGAAAATATGGGAAGTGAAGATCAATCTCTCACAGTACACTCTAAGAAAGGAAGAAGGGAAAATCATCATCACCAAGGCAAGCATTCTCATCAGAAAGGTTCATCTAAACTCAGATGTTATACAAGCGATGAAATAGGACACTTTATTATAAATTGTCCCATGAATAATAATGGATCCAAGAAGAAGAGGAACTCCAAAAGAAGACATCATGCTCACACTGTTGAGGATGATGATCCTCCAAGGAAGAGAGTAAAACAAGAAAGTGAAGACTCTTAACCTGAAGATGATTATGTTCTGATCTCCGCTCTCACGGGAACTGTCACTCATGGAAGAAAAGATTGGCTTATTGACAGTGGTGCTTCCAAGCACATGACAGGTTTCAAGGAATCCTTTGAGAAACTATTCACACATAATTCACCCCATAAGGTGAAACTTAAGGATGACTACCAATATCCCATAACAGGTAGTGGTGAATCCTCCTACAAGCTAGACTCTAGAAAGTCTATGAAAATGAATGATGTCTTGTTTGTACCAGGACTGAAGAATAATATTCTATCCATATTAGCATTGGATGCAAAAGGCATGAGGGTTGGATTTCTAGCTGGACAAGTCCTCATGTGGCCAAGAGGAAATACTATTGATGATGCAATAGTGACTAGAGAATAAGAAGGACGTTTATACAAACTGAAGGGCCATCCAGAACAACATATGGTCCATGACATAGCATATCCAAATGAAATTTGGTACAGAAGGCTTGCACATGTGCATTACAAAGCACTACCACTTGCAAGCCAAGTTGTTGAGGGTCTTCTATAAATTCAAGGAAAAGATGAAGGGGTTTGCAAAGGATGTGCGAAAGGAAAGAATACAAAGAAGACATTTCCAAGCAGCGAGAGCACGGAAATAGGAATCTTGGAAATCATCCACTCCGATGTATGCAAACCAATGTCAGCAAGTTCACTAAGCGGGTATGTATACTATATTTCTTTCAATGATGACTTTTCTAGGAAGACATGGATTTGCTTCATGGAGAACAAAGATGAAGTTTTCAGCAAGTTCAAAAAATTCAAAGCCTTGATTGAGAACCACATAGAAAAGAATATCAAGACCTTTTGATCAGATAATGGAAGAGAATTCACATCAAATGAATTCAAATACTTATACAAAGAATCAAGGATTAAGAGGGATTTGTCCACTCCTTATAATACAAAATAAAATAGGGTTGCTGAAAGGAAGAATACAACTATCATGGAAGCTGCAAGAGCAATGCTTCATGATCAAGATCTTCCTATGCATCTATAGGTAGAAGCTGCTATAACAACGGTGTATGTACAAAATCGTACTCTACATAGATTAATAGAGAACAAGACTCCTGAAGAAGTCTTCTTTGGCAAGAAACTAGAAGTCAACCATCTAATAATATTCAGCTATCCAGTGTACATACACATTCCAAAAGAGAAGAGAACAAAACTAGATACTTCATGAAAGAAGGGTATTTTTGTGCAATACTCTGAAAGCTTGAAGTCTTATAGAATATAATTCCCAGGATTCAAGAAGATCAACATCAGCAGGGATGTAACATTTGATGAAGACACAGCCTACAACAAAACAAAAAAGAAACCTGATGAAGATTGTGAAGAAGCAAAAGCACCCAGAATTCATGATACAACCATGAATGAAGAAACTCAAGAAGAAGATCGAGAATTTGAAGAACCACAAAGACCTATAGATCCACCTCAGGAGAAGAATCCTCACAAGATGAAACCTACTTGGGTATGAGAAATTATCCAAGGTACAAAAAGATATGGGGCTCCAGAAGAGAATCACAGAGAAAGAAAGAGAACCAGATCTTGCTTTGAATATGTAGCCTTACTATGTGACTTTATCAATGAAGAACCTTCTAGTTATGAAGAAGAGGTAAAATGGAAAGAATGGAAGGATGCTATGATCAAAGAGTATCAATCGATCATGAAGAATGATGCTTGGGATGTTGTCCCAAGAACAACATGGAAGTCGGTTGTAACTTCCAAATGGATCTACAAGATCAAGCATGCTACAGATGGTAGCACAAAAAAATATAAGGCAAGATTCATGGCTAGTGGCTTGTCACAGAAGGAAGGAATAGATTATGAAGAAAGATTTGCACTTGTATCCAGATACACTTCCATCAGATCGATACTTGCTTTGGCTACAATGATGAAATGGAAGATACATCAAACGGATGTCAAGACTTATTTCGTGAATGGTGTAGTGGAAGAGGAAATGTATGTAGAACAACCACTTGGTTTTGAGACACAGGACAGGGAGTCTCATGTGTGTAGATTGAAGAAATCCCTGTACAGTTTGAAACATGCACCTAGGACATGGTACGATAGAATTGATAGCTTTCTATCTAGTTTGGGATTTGCCAAGAGTAAATCAGATTCCAAACTTTACTACAAGGTTGAAGATGGAAACTCAGTGATGCTCCTACTGTATGTAGATGATCTGTTCGTAACAAGTATGGATGGGTTGATTACTGATACGAAGAGAAACCTTGTTGCCGAGTTTGAAATGAAGGACTTGGGTATGATGCATTATTTTCTAGGTATGGAGGTGTGGCAGAATGCGGATGGAATCTCCATTGGAAAAGGGAAGTATGCAGTAGACATCCTGAAGAGGTTTGGGATGAAGGACTACAAGGACATGACCACACCTATGGAATCGAACCTATAGCTATTGAGTGATACTTCATTAGAGACAGTTGATTCTACGATGTATCATCACATGATTAGGTCCTTGATGTACCTAACGAACACGAGACCAGACATTTTCTTTGATATGAATAGCTTGAGCCAGTTCTTGACAGATCTAAAACATGTTCACTTGATTGCTGTAAAGCATATTCTGAGGTACCTGAGGGGTACAATTGATTCTAGGCTCAAGTACAAGGAAAATCAAAAGATTAACCTAGAGGGTTATGTTGATTCAAATTGGGAAGGCAGTGCCATCGATAGGAAGAGCACTTTACATTGTTGCTTCAGTATGGGATCAGTTGTGATCTCTTAGTTTAGCAGGAAGCAATCCTATGTGGCACTAAGTACAGCTGAAGTAGAGTATGTCACAGCTTGTTCAGCTAGTTGTGAGGCAGTATGGTTGAGGAATCTACTGTCTGATTTATTTGATCTCTAGACGGATGCTACTTGTATACATTGTGACAACCAGAGTTGCATGAAGTTGTCAGAGAATCCAGTGTTCCATGACAAGTCGAAGCATATCGAGATCAAGTATTAGTATATCAGGGATATGGTGCAGAGGGGAGCAGTGAAGCTCCAGTATGTTTCGATGGAGGAACATATAGCTGATGTGTTGACAAAGCCATTGGATAAGGTGAAGTTTGAGTACTTTAGGGAGAAGCTTGGTGTTCTCCAGATCGAGGTTACCTCCAAAGGGAAATGACGAGACCCAGAACCATTCTTACATGGTGATAGGATTGGTTCCCTCGATGGTCAGATGTAAGGGATGAGCCATTCTGTCATGGTGAGTATTTGTTCATTCCATGTCAGATATGAGTGCTGAGACATTCTGATGTGACTGTAGGATTGGTTCCTACATGATCAGAAGTAAGTGATGAATTCCATTCTTGGAATGGAGGCACCTGGTCAGTTACCATGTAGCTCAGTCTAGGACTGGGGCCCATTCTGATATGACTATAAGATTGGTTCCTACTTGATTAGATGTGAGTGCATGCCCTTTCAAACATGCATGTTGGATTGGTTCCTCGTATGTGTCATATGTAACTGTAGATCCCTTTTGAATATGCATGTTGGATTGGTTCCTCGCACGTGTTTGATGTAAGTGCAGATCCCTTTTGAACATGCATGTTGGATTGGTTCTTCACATGTGTCGGATGTAAGTGTAGAGCCCTTTCGAACATGCATGTTGGATTGGTTCCTCCCATGTGTTGAATGTAAGTGCAGAGAATTTTTGAACATGTATGTTGGATTGGTTCCTCACATGTGTCAAATATAAGTGTTGAGCCTTTTTGAACATGTATGTTGGATTGGTTCCTCACATGTGTCAAATGTGAGAGTTGGGCCTTTCTCACAGGGTTGTGGGATTGGTTCCAACATGGTCAAATGTGAGTGTTAGGCATGCCTATCTAATATTATTATAGGATTGGTTCCTACGTGATCAGATATAAGTACTGGGTGGGCCATTCTTACTTAGGGTCAGATATAGGTGCTAAGAAAAGGCTGACATGGAGGCTAGGACTACAACCAACATGAAAAAGGGCTGGATCTGTAGAAATTCGTGTGACAAGAAGAATCATAAGATAGAACCCATGAAGATTCACTGTTGATGATCTAGCAAAGATGATCCAGATCAGGGGATGATCCAGATCCAGAGATGATACTCCAGAGATGATCGAGATCGAGGGATAGTCCAGATCCAATGACGATGATCTAGATCGAGTGATGATCCATATCCAGGTGAAGATGACTTGAAGATGAAAATGACTTATAGATAGAGATGACTTGAAGGTGAAGATGATGAAGACTTGATGATGATCCAGATGATACATAGAAGAAGAGTTTTGCTGATAAATTGTGCCAAGAGAATACCTTCCTAGTTAAGAGGGAGTGTTGATGTAATTGTAACTTTGGAATGTATTCACTTGTATTTCTTATGTATTGTAACCCGAAGTTTATTCCGGGATGTATTTGTAATGTACTTGATTCATGTCATGCCCTGATGTTCCTATCGATATTTTCTATAATGTAATCAAGTCATGTCAAGTCAAGGTGGGTAACCCTCCTATTGTCTAAGGGTTAAAGTCCCCATAGTTTTGGGGCACTAGGGTTACAAGACTGACCTGGTGAATTTGGCCCTATTTGGGTTTAGTAAAGTCAGGAATTAGTATAAATAGAGAGCTAGCATGTCTATTTATCACATGCTCACTCACACTTAGTTGTAGCACATAGTTGAGGAAGAGAAAGACACCAGGGAAAGGAAGAAAGAGGTTACTACTGTCGAGAGATCATCTTACTGTTTTTGGGTTTCACTTTGGTGCTGATTCTATCTCTAAGGAAGTTGTGGGTTTTTCTCCATTTATGGTTTCCCTGAGGAAAACACTGTGTTCATTTTCTCTTGTGCTTGATTATTGTTCTTTTTGTTCTCTTAGTTAAAGATCCTAATGTTATGCGAGATTAATGTTAAAAATCTAACATGGTATCAGAGCCAACCTGAGAAGAAGACATTGTGCAGCAGCGGGAACTAGGGATTCCTATTTTGTGGATCTCTCTCCATAGTTTTTCAGCAAATTACGGTGGAATAAATCTCCTCCCTAGGGTGCATCTTTCTGTCAAAGCAGAATCCAATTTTGAGGTTTTTCAGTTTTGGACCCGACACTACTGCCAAAAATTAGGGATTTTTAGAGAAGTGGAATTTTTCAGTGCTCCCAAGCCTGGATTGATATCCTCCCCAAAATCGAAGTTAGGGATCAACAAAACTCCAGAAAAGCAAAACCATAATCTTCTCCTGAACCAGCACTGCAGGATTCTAGCTCCAAATCCAAATTTGACATCTTGACCTGGTGAGATCTAAATCTTTTGTATTTCCATTTGAGGTTCTTAGTTAAGATGTCTCATCATACCAATCTTGAAGAAAATATTGAGGGAGTTTATAACTTCCGAGCTTGGAAGTATAGGATCTCCCTGGTCTTGGAAGAAAATGAGTTGGACTCCTATATTAGTGAGGAGGTTCCAGTTCCAGAGGGAGATGAGGCCAAGGACTTACATAAGAAGAAGTTGTTTATGGAAAAGAGGATCATTGTAGATTCCATCAAGGATCACCTCATTCCACAGGTGTCCTCCCTCAAGAAACCTAAAGCCATGTTTGATGCCCTAACCAAATTGTTTGAAGGGAAGAACATCAATCGGAAGATGAGTCTAAGGAACCAGTTGAAGCTCGAATAGCAGCTTGAGCAGAAAAGATGGGAAGTGAAGATCAAGCTCTCACAGTACACTCTAAGAAAGGAAGAAGGGAAAAGTATCATCACCAAGGTAAGAAATATCATCAGAAGGGTTCATCTAAACTCAGATGTTATACATGTGATGAAATCGAACACTGCTAGAAATTGCCCCATGAATAAGAATGGATCCAAGAAGAAGAGGAACTCTAAAAGAAGACATCATGCTCACACTGCTGAGGATGATGATACTCCAAGGAAGAGAGTAAAACAAGAAAGTGAATACTCTTCAACTGAAGATGAATATGTTCTGATCTCCACTCTCATGGGAACTGTCACTCATGGAATCAAAGATTGGCTTATTGACACTGGGGCTTCCAAGCACATGACAGGTTTCAAGGAATACTTTGAGAAACTATCCAAACATAATTCACCCCATAAGGTGAAACTTGGGGACAGCTACCAATATCCCATAAAAGCTAGTGGTGAATCCTCCTATAAGCTAGACTCTGGAAATTCTATGAAAATGAAGGATGTCTTGTTTATACCAGGACTGAAGAAGAATATTCTATCCATATCAGCATTGGATGAAAAAGGCATGAGGGTTGCATTTGTAGATGTCTAATTCCTCATGTGGCCAAGAGAAAATACTATTGATGATGCAATAGTGATTGGAGAACAAGAAGGAGGTTTATACAAATTGAAGGGCCATCCAGAACAAGCTATGGTCCATGGCACAGTAGAGCCAAATGAACTTTGCAACAGAAGGCTTGCACATGTGCATTATAGAGCACTACCACTTGCAACCAAAGTTGTTGAAGGTCTTCTGGAAATTCAAGCAAAACATGAAGGGGTCTGTAAAGGATGTGCGAAAGGAAAGAATACAAAGAAGACATTTCCAAGTAGCGAGAGCAAGGAAAAAGGAATCTTGGAAATCATCCACTCTGATGTATGTGGACCAATGTCATCAAGTTCACTAAGCGGGTATGTATACTATGATTCTTTCATTGATGACTTTTCTAGGAAGAAATGGATTTACTTCATGAAGAACAAAGATGAAGTTTTCAGGAAGTTCAAGGAATTCAAAGCCTTGATCAAGAACCACACGGAAAAGAAGATCAATACCTTTCGATCAGATAATGGCAGAGAATTCACATCAAATGAATTCAAAGAATTATGAAAAGAATCATGGATTAAGAGGGAGTTGTCTACTCCTTATAATCCATAATAGAATAGGGTTGTTGAAAGGAACAATAGAACTATCATGGAAGCTGCAAGAGCAATGCTTCATGATCAAGATCTTCCTATGCATCTATGGGCAGAAGCTGCTGGAACAACAGCGTATGTAAAGAATTGTACTCCACAAAGAGTACTCGAGAACAAGACTCCTGAAGAAGTATTCTCTAGAAAGAAACTAGAAGTCAGCCATCTAAGAATATTCAGCTGTCTAGTGTACATACATATTCCAAAAGAGAAGAGAACAAAACTAGATCCTTCATGAAAGAAGGGTATTTTTGTGGGATAGTCTGAAAGCTTGAAGGATGAAAGAATATACTTCCCAGGATTCAAGAAGATCCATCAGCAGGGATGTAACATTTGATGAAGACACAGCTTACAAAAAATCTAAAAAGAAACCTACTAAAGATTGTGAAGAAGCAGAAGCACCCAGAATTCATGATACAACCGTGAGTGAAGAAACTCAAGAACAAGATCGAGAATTTGAAGAACCACAAATACCTGTAGATCCACCTTAGGAGAAGAATCCTCATAAGAGGAAACCTACTTGGGTATGAGAAATTATCCAAGGTGGGGACAGATATGGGGCTCCAGAAGAGAATCACAGAGAAAGAAAGAGAACCATATCTTGCTCTGGATATGTAGCCTTACTATGTGATTTTATCAATGAAGAACCTTCAAGTTATGAACAAGCCATAGAACAGAAAGAATGGAAGGATTCTATGATCAAAGAGTATCAATTGATCATGAAGAATGATGTTTGGTATGTTGTCCCAAGACCAGAAGGAAGTCGGTTGTAACTTCCAAATGGATCTACAAGATCAAGCATGCTGCATATGGTAGCACAGAGAAATATAAGGCAAGATTCATGGCTCATGGCTTCTCACAGAAGGAAGGAATAGATTATGAAGAAACCTTTGCACCTATATCCAGATACACTTCCATCAGATCGGTACTTTCTTTGGCTACAGTAATGAAATGGAAGATAGATTAAATGGATGTTAAGACTAATTTCTTGAATGGTGTAGTGGAATAGGAAGTGTATGTAGAATAGCCACTTGGTTTTGAGACACATGACAGGGAGTCTCATGTATGCAGATTGAGGAAATACCTATAAATTTTGAAACAGGCACCCAAGACATGCTATCACAAAATTGACATCTTTCTATCCAATTTGGGCTTTACCAAGAGTAAATAGGATTCCAACCTTTACTACAAGGTTGAAGATGTCAATCTAGTGATGCTCCTATTGTATGTCAATGATCTATTCGTAAAAAGTATGGATGGGTTGATTACTGATATGAAGAGAAAGCTTGTTGCCGAGTTTGAAATGATGGACCTGGTTGTGATGCATTATTTTCTAGGTATGGAGGTGTGGTAGAATGTAGATGGAATCTCCCTTGGACAAGGGAAGTATGCAGTAGAGATCCTGAAGAGGTTCAAGATGATGGACTACAAGGCCATGACCACACCTATGGAATCGAACCTGAAGCTATTGAGCGATGCTTCATCAGAGATGGTTGATGCTATGATGTATCATCAGATTATTGCGTCCTTGATGTACCTGGCGAACATGAGACCAGACATTTGCTTTGCTGTGAACACCTTGAGCCAATTCTTGATAGATCTGAGACATGTTCACTTGATTGCTACAAAGCATATTCTTAGGTACTTGAGGGGTACAATTGATTATGGGCTCAAGTACAAGGAAAATCAGAAGATTAACCTAGAGGGTTATGTTGATTCAGAATGGGAAGGCAGTGCCATCAATAGGAAGAACAACTCGGATTTTTGCTTTAGTATGGGACCAGGTGTGATCTCTTGGTTTAGCAAGAAGAAATCCTGTGTGGGACTGAGTACAACTGAAGCAGAGTATGTCACAACTTGTTCAGCTAGTTGTGAGGCAGTATGGCTGAGGAAGCTACTGTCTGATTTATTTGATCTCCAGATGGATGCTACTTGTATACATTGTGACAACTAGATTTGCATGAAATTGTCAGAGAATCCAGTGTTCCATGACAAGTCGAAGCATATAAATATCAAGTATAACTATATTAGGGATATGGTGTAGAGGGAAGCCGTGAAGCTCTATTATGTTGTGACGGAGGAACAAATTGCTGATGTGTTCACAAAGCCATTGGCTAAGGTTAAGTTTGCGTACTTCAGGGAGAAGCTTGGTGTTCTTTGGATCAAGGTTTCCTCCAAAGGGAAAAGATGAGACCCAGAGCCATTCAAACATGGTGAGAGGATTGGTTCCTTCCATGGTTAGATGTAAGGGCTAAGCCATTCCGTCATGGTGAGCATTGCTTCCTTTCATGTCAGATATCAGTGCTGAGCCATTCTGATGCGACTATAGGATTGGTTACTACATGATTAGAAGTAGGCATTGAATGCCATTATTGGAATGGAGGAACCTAGTCAGTTACCAAGTAGCTCAGTCTAGGACTGGGGGCCTTTCTGATATGACTGTAGGATTGCTTCCTACTAGATCAGATGTGAGTGCACGCCCTTTCGAATATGCATGTTGGATTAGTTCTTCACATGTGTCAGATGTAAGTACAGAGCCCTTTCGAACATGCATGTTGGAATGGTTCCTTGCATGTGTCAAATGTAAGTGCAGATCCCTTTCAAACATTCATGTTGGATTGGTTCCTCGCATGTGTCAGATGTAAGTGCAAATCCCTTTTGAACATGCATGTTGGATTGGTTCCTTGCATGTGTCGAATGTAAGTACAGAACCTTTTTGAACATGTATGTTGGACTGGTTCCTCACATGCGTCAAATATAAGTGCTGAGCCTTTTTGAACATATATGTTGGATTGGTTCCTCGCATATGTCAAATGTGAGTGCTGGGCCTTTCTGACAGGGTTGTGGGATTGGTTCCCAGATGGTCAGATGTGAGTGTTGGGAATGCCTCTATGATATGATTATAGGATTGGTTCCTACATGATTAGATATAAGTGCTGGGCCATTCTAACTTAGGGTCAAATATAAGCACTGAGAAAAGACCTACATTGAGGCTAGGCCTACAACCAGCATGAAAAAAATCTAGCTCTGTAGAACTTTCGATGACGAGAAGAATCATGAGATAGCATCTGTGAATATTTAGTCTTGATGATCCAGATCGAGGGATGATCTAGATCCATAGTTGATGATCCAAAGATGATCGATATCGAGGGATGATCCAGATCCAATGACGATGATCCAGATCGAGCGATGATCCAGATCCATGTGAAGATGACTTGAAGATGAAAATGACTTGCAGATAGAGATGACTTGAAGGTGAACATGACGAAGACTCAATGATGATCCAGATGATACAGAGAAGAATACTTTCGCTGATAAATTGTGGTGAGAGAATACCTTCCTAGTTAAGAGGGAGTGTTGATGTAATTGTAACTTCGGAATGTATTCACTTGTATTTCTTATGTATTGTAACCCGATGTTTATTCCAGGATGTATTTGTAATGTACTTGAGTCATGTCATGCCCTGATTTTCCTATCGATAGTTTCTATAATGTAATCAAGTCATGTCAAGTCAAGGTGGGTAACCCTCCTATTGTCTAAGGGTTAAAGTCCCTGCAGTTTCGTAGCACTAGGGCTATTAGACTCACCTAGTGAAGTTGGCCCTAGTTGCATTTAGTCAAGTCAGGAATTAGTATAAATAGAGAGCTATCCTCTCTATTTATCACACACTCACTCACACTCAGTTGTAGCACATAGCTGAGGATGAGTAAGACACTGGGGCAAGGAAGAAAGAGTTCACTACTGTCAGGAGATCATCTTACTGTTTTTGGGTTTCACTTTGGTGCTGATTCTATCTCTGAGGACATTGCAGGGTTTTGTCCATTTATGGTTTCCCTGAGGAAAAACACTGTGTTCATTGTCTCTTGTGTTTGATTGTTGTGCTTGTTGTTCTCTCAAATAAATATCCTAATGTTATGCTAGCTTAATGTTAAAAATATAACATTGCGAACCAATGAAATACAATATATACCTGTGAATACATTCCAAAGTTACAAATATATCAACATCTTTGTGTATTTGGTTTTTACGTTTTCTATTGGTGCTCATTCTATCTCGGAGGAAGTTGTGGGGTTTTATCCTTTATGGTTTCCCCAAGGAAAATTATTTGTGTCTCTTGTCTCTTGTGATTATCTCTGTGCATGTTATTCTTTCATATAACATTCTAGACCATATTGTTTAAACAATAAAAAATATAACATGGTGTCAGAGCCTCTCTCAAAGAAGACACGATGCAGCTTCAGAAGCTAGGGAATCTTACTTTTTGGGTCTCTCTCCATAGATCATCAGCAAAAGGAGTCTAGGATAACTCTCCATTGAATGGCGCATATTTCTGTCAAAGCAGAATTTCATTCTGGGCATTTTTAGTTTTTGACCTGTCACTACTGTGGGAAATTAGGAATTTTCACAGAAGAAGATTTTTTGAGTGAGACCAACATACAATTTCTCTCCTCCTCAAAATAGAAAATTTGAGACCAAGATCCAAATTTTTTGGTTGGTTACAACTCCGGTAAAGTAAATCCCTAATTTGAAAAACCCTAAAAGAATAAAACTAGTAATTTTGGTGAATTCACTATATCTCAATATTGGAGAAGGATCAGAAGACAAAAAATTTACAGGAAGAAGATAAATTCTTGATGAACCCTGCGTAAACGTTTGAGCCTCTGATTTATTATATTCTTGGAGATACGATTCCTCCAATTCAGGATTCTAGCCTCTCCCAAGATTCAACCTTAAATAGGTGACCTAGGGAAAATTACTATATCTTGGGCTATAAAGGTCCAAAATAAATTTATCAAAATGTTCCATATAGGGCATGGACTTTACTTTCTGTGGTAAAATTTTTATATCACGAAGGTGAAATAGTGACACATGGAAGTCCATAAAAGTTCTCTATTCTGAATAGTCCTAAAATAAGTCACCTTGGGAAAACATGAATAAGTCGCAATTGATGAAGCCAATTATGCTCTAATCTATGGTGTTAGAAAGAGGATGGACAAGGATACCTCATTACACATACTCAGACATAGATAAGCATTAATTTTGGAGATAACGCAGAAACAATATTAATCATTTCTATAGAAGAAATTGGAAAAATAGGGTTTCCTGTTCTGGGAGCTTCGCTCTGTTGTTTTCACAAAAGGAGTACATTGGACAATGTGCCTTGAAGAGGCCCATACTTCTATCCAATAGTAAGTTTTAAATTTCATGTTTTGAAAATTAGGGTTTCTTTGATAATCCCTAGATCATCCAGCTCTGGAACCAGGACGAACACCTCAGATCAAATCATGGGATTCATTCATTCGAGGAATGTGTGCTAGAAGGAAGTGATTACCTTTAGCAGACTCTATGACAATTGCACACAAGAAGAATCTCAAACCATAATAAGAGAAGAGAATATGGGAGAAACTAAATATCAAGCTCTCATGATGTTATAGACCTACTCTAGCATATATAATTAATAACATATAAGCATTTAAAAGCATCCATGGATCAAATACTCATTTAAATACACATTATTGGACAGGAAAAGATATTTCTATTGATATAAAATAGAGATTACAATAGTGAAAACCTCTATCGGCATGTTTGCGAATCGAAGAAACTGAGTCCCAGACTTGGGCCTCCACCACTTCAATCCTCCATCTCTTGATAGCAAGCTCACAAGAAAAAGGCAAGCTTGGGAAGAATACAAATTGCTCCAAGGGACAAAGGGATGCAGACTCAAGTATAAGCTCTGACAACAATGGACTATATTTTTCTTGCTCTTCAATTCCTCCCCCTTCAATGTATCCAAAGGGTTCCTTATATAGCTCATCAATGGGGTAATGGAAGGTCGAATCCGAGTGATCTCAGGGCATATGGAAGGCCAAGAGACAAGTGACTTGGATCCACATCAAGGAAAAATCCAAAATCATTTGGACTTTTGCACACATCCCGATGTATGTGGGTTTAAGGTTCAAATCCATGTATATACGTGAGAAAGGGATTAAAATTCATGTATTGCAATTATTGCATATTTTTAGGGATGATCTTGGAAACATCAAAGGTACAAAAATGGTCCATTGGGTCTAAAGAGTCTGCAGAGGGACATGGAAGGCCATAAAGCTGTGATCCACCATGTGTGGTAAAATCAGCTGTAACAGATGCCCCCTAATGTGTGAGATCAGAGGGGTGATACGATGGCCGAAATACATTAAAATTCCATCCCAGAAGTGGAGTGATGAAGAACCCAATGGAAGAACTAGCCATCCAATCAATACAATACAATGATCAAACTCTACACATAACTGCAAGTAGATGTAGCAATCCTGGATACATAAGAGTACAATGGCCATGAATAGGCATGATACAAAATATGACATTTGTGGAAATTTCCACGTACAATATAGATAGCTCGGAATATCCATGATGAATATATACACAAGATCATGATCTCTATCTAGGCTGAAGATATATAATGGATCAAGATCTCCATAATGGCTAGAAATATCTGACATATACAGGAATCAAGTCATGAGAGCTGAAATCTCATGAACACTAGCACGATCAAGGAGGTATCATATATGAGATGCCACCCGTCTGGAAGGTCTTCTCCACAAACCGCTACGAGTACATGTCCTACTATGTGAATAGAGGTGTCAAGGTTGAACACAGTATTCCATCATTTGATTACTGGTCATTGATGTATACTATTAATAGACACAAGATCACCCACCGATAATGAAAATGGGAATCAAGGTACTAGAGTGAAAATTAACAAGTGTGAATAAATGTGTTGAGGTCGAACACTTGAGAGAACCCATTAATCAGGGGACACTGATGTATTCCCAAAAAACTGTCGATGGCGAGAGAACCTGCCACTGATGACTACAAGTATCAAGGCACTCAAAAAATTACTCTAGATTCCTATCCCAAAATAAGTGATCTGAAGTTGATGGGATGAAATCAGCTGGAAGGAGGGAATTAAGGCATCCCCCATCATCCAACATGAGGTACTCAACAAAGCTATATAATGTGGAAGGACTCTATCATAATGTGCATTAACTAGTAATCGTACCGAGAATGGCTGACATGCAAAGTCAAGATAACTGAGGAATGGCTGACTCAGGTTTCAACTTCCTTCGAATAAGAACATAAAGGCGAATAGTGACTGAATGTAGGTAGCATAAATTCGATATAAAAAACTGGGACATCTCTACGACATAGGAGGCATCGATAGAGGCTCCATAGGGACTGGAAGCTTAACTAGTCGGTGGAGATAAAATTAGAGAAATGAGTACATCTCCTAAAGTCAAACTATTAACCCAACCAACGGATGTGATATACAACACTCTGTTAAAAGGCGACACGACTCGACTGCTACCAAAGATAACATCTTTTCTTGTCTAGATTTTTGGTTTTTTAATTTTTTTGGACTTTTTCAAATATTTTGAAAAGCTTGAAAAATAATAAAAATGATTTATAGTTACATACTAGGAGGAGATGAGTGTCAAGGGACAAACAAACTAGTTCCAAGTAGCAGAACATGCCTATGCTCAATGCAAGGACACATGTGTAGGATAGCGACACTCGGGGGAAAGTCCCCTCCCAGTAAAAATAGAGAATCAAGCTACAAAGGATATACAAAATGGCTCTGCATGGCTAGACATGAGACAAGCTTGGGCTATATGGCTGATACTCAAAGTCAAGGAAGTCGGCATAAGGCTCAATGAGGCAAGAAAAGATCATGATAATGTAATTACAACTTGACATAAGGGATTCCTAAGGAAACAGACCATCAAAAAGATCAAGAGGAGTATGATGCTCTTGCGAAATGACATGGTGATACTATACAATGGACTCCCACACCCTAAAGGACAAACTGTCAGCATGGGCGCCAAATGCAAACAAGGAGCTAACTAGGGCACCCATGTAAGGTCAAACTCTGCCATTCACATCATGTCACTTCTAAAACTTCAAGAAGGTTCCATGACAGGATAAAATGGGTTCGTACCTAAGGTTATAATGAAATGGTCATAAGGTCATGAAAAATGCAAATGGAGGTGAAATCTAACCTATATGCCAATTTAAACATCATACCTGAAATAAGTACAAACGAGTCAAAACAATGATCGAGACGGCACTCAAAACGGTCTCCTACATCATCATATTAGTAAAATACAGTCCAAAAGGGTTAGAAACGGTTCAAAACTATAGAAAGGGGGTAAAAATTTTCAAAAGTTGCAAAATTTTTCTATAAATAGCAAAAAATTCAAAAACTATATATCACTTGAAATTTTTACCCAATTGAGCTCAGAACTTCAAACACGAATTTCGGGAGTTTTTTCCGGCGAAATCCGACACCGGTTTTTCCAGGTAACTTCGCATGCCCTGCTCTTCCATTTGCATGTAATTTTTTTCAAATTCCATGGTAAAAATCAATTTCTAGGCCATTCTAATATAGTTTCTTTGGCCCACACGGAAATCGGGGATTTTTCCACGTATAGGGCTAGCTATACCCAGAAAAATGGCCCAAAGTCGCGTACATACGCAGTTGTTTTGCAAGCAGTCACATATGCGGCCGCGTTTAAGGTTTTTTAAGACAAATATTGGCCAAAACTTAATGTAAATGTGCTCAATGGTTCTATAATGGAAGGAGAGAGAACACGGGGATGTAGAAGAAGCTATACGGGGTGATCTAATGGCTCAACAAGCTCTATGTGCATGTGGGCTATACAATTTTTGGTGTCTTGGTGTCTTAAGGGCCAAACCAAGACTACTGCAGATGCTAGTAGAATACTAGGATCCTGACACAGAATCTTTCCATATCAACGAGATGTCCCTCACTATAGAGGTGGAGGACATATACTTCATTACATGATTGTCCTGATGGGGAGAAGTGGTAAACCTACGTTCTCATGGGCCTAGAGGTGGCCTCACCATTGATGAGTATATTGCTGTATACTATTTTCTAGACACAAAGAAGGTTGGGAGTTAGATCCCAACAAACTCCATACAGGTACTAGGCCTGAAGGCCATACTACTGGCACTCAGCAGGATAACAGGGCTAGACTCACTCCACCAGGCCTCCTGGCCATTAATGTTCTTGCAGTGGAGTGCAAGAGACCCACAGTTTATGATTGGAGTACTGTGTTGTTGAGTAACATGAAGCAATAGCTCAGCGACTGCAAGATGGTAAAGGTACAAAAATTCAGTTTCAACAGTATACTGATCACATTCTTCTTCGAGCATGTTCTGGGGCTCAGCCCTAGAGTTGATGTTCCTCCTCATGGGGTTCGAGATCCAGGCCAACGACGTTGGGCAGATGTGATGCACAGATTGGGTAGAGGTAGGGTGTCTAACTCCTACCCAACTGATTTCTTTCCATGGCGGTGGCGGTAGATAGTTTCCATTGATGATTACCCCTATGTGGGGATAGATTTTCAAGGAGATCCTGACATGCCTCTACCACTCGGATCAGCATACAGTGACATTGGTAATGAATCCCAACCCTCTTTTTAAGTTTTTTTATTTTTATTTTGAATTATTAAATTTTTTTTGTCTTTTTTGATGTATAGACTCAAAAGACATGTTTTTGTGTGATGACACATAGTGACATCCTGTCATGTGTGTACAGATGTAGGACCATGGCAGCCTGACAGTTTCACTCATCATAGATGGAGGGGACGAGGAGATGACATTATGGGTTTTTATGTAGAGCGAACGCTCCAAAGCATCCATACAAACTTTGTGTGACTGACACATATAGAACCCATGGCGCAAGTCGAGGACTTTCCTAAGGCCATGCAGCGTCAGGTGGTGGGTGTACCATGAGCATGCATGTGGTTGTTTCAACGGCTAGCTAGAGCTGTCATGACTTTCCATGATCAAAATCCCCCTCCTCCTCCCCAGGCTTAGATACCTGGGAGGGACACATTTTTGTACTACTGTGTATTATATTTTGCTGGATCGGAAGCCCCATTTTTGTATTATGACACTTATGCATTATGATGTCACATTTTGGATGTTTAATGAAAAACATTTATGATGATTGATTTTATTTATTTACATGTGTAAAAATTTATGTTTGTGATGAACATATGGTCTTTGAAACAAATGCCAATCTAACACATAGTTAGCATATGAGTCAGTGACTTGATTATAAATTCTTGGAACATGTATGTATGTTATGTTGTCAAATTGTCATTCTAACAATCTCACATGTAAGAATCTTCATAATAATGTTGGATCCCTAACATGATATAATCCATTCAGTTGTTACACTATTAACTGTGAATAAAGACGTACCTCAAGAGAGAGAACACCATGTGAAATTGGATCCCGTAGAAGCTCGATAATGGCACTATACTCAGCAACATTGTTTGAAGAGGGCTGTAAACATACGCCTCCTAAAGACAATACCTGACCTGTAGGAGTATAAATCACCCAAGCAGTAGAGGCTGAGTGTTGAGTGTGATGGCTAGCACCATCAACGAATCCTGTATATATGGAAGACTCCATTGACATCTGCCATAAGAAACGAAAGATAATCAACAAACCCGATCACCATAAGAAAAACCTAACTATGAAAAAATACGATACAATAATATATAATAATCAGCCCTGGCTGAGGATCATGCATAGTACTTTTTAAGATAGAGCCCATTTCTAGGCTCTTCCAAGGCTGTCCCCGCATAATATACTATCTCATAGGTGCGCTTCTCTAACACATGTTTGACAACGTAAGGACCATGCCACATGGGATTAAACTTTCCTTCCCTCAAGGGTTCTTTAGCTTGATCCCACAAAAGGACCAAATCTCCTTCACTAAACTTCCTTGGATGGACATATTTATCATACTGGACCTTAACGCGATGCTTATTTACTTCTAGATCCACTAAGGCATCTCATTGCTACTCATCAAGATACTCTAAGTGGACTAAACGTTCCTCCAATGGGGTAACAACTCTATGGCTAGCTTCAATGAATGGATTTTGCATTCAACCGGCAAGACAGACTCCACTCCATGTACAAGCTGATATGGAGAAAAACCATTCGTAGTCTTAATCGTGGTTCTATAAGCCCACAAAGCAGGATATAACATGATGTGCCAATTGGTCTTGCTTTGTGCGATGGTTCGTTGGAGAATGGACTTAAGTGATTTGTTCACTGCATCAACCTATCCATTCGATTGAGGGTAATAAGAAGAGGAATGCTCCTACTTATACCCTAACTTCGAGGCCAACTCTTTCATCATTCAATTCTGAAAGTTCCTACCATGGTCAGTGACAAGCTCCTTTGGAATACCGAACCAAGTAATGAACTGGTTGAATATGAAATGCATGGCTGTCTCACCATCAGATTTAACTATTGGCATAGCCTCAGCCCATTTCATGAAATAGTCAATAGCCACTATAATATGATGATGCTCCCTAGCTCAAGTTGGGTTTCAATCCATGAAATCAAGCCCCCACTTAGTGAAGGGACCAGCGGTGATAATTGGATGTAATGGTGTAGGATGTGAGCACATATTGCGTGCAAACACCTGGAAAGGGTGGCACTTCTTGACCGCATTGACACAATATTTTAAGATCGAGGGCCAAAAATAACCCACTCTCAATATTTTTTTGGGCTGTAGAAATCCCAGATAAATGACCACCACACGCCCCTCCATCGCAATCATTTAGCATAATCTCAGCCTCCTCATGAGTTAAACAACAACGTAAAATGGAATCTTCCCCATAGCAGTACAATGTGTTATTGACTATAAGGTATTTCTTGGATACATGATGTAACCATCATCATTCATCCCGTGGAAGGTGAGTAGGGACCTTCAATGTTTGTAAATATATGATGATATCCCCATACCATGGATCCAAAGTTGAGATCAGGAAAATGTGCTCATCGAGAAACATATCTTCACAAACTTCCTCCTCCTCCTCGCTTTGGAAATCAGATATAAGCTCCACAAAAATCAACAATTTTTTTGATTTTGCCGAAACAAACTCGAGATCAAATTCTTGCAAGATGACAATCCACTTATTATACTTCCCCCTGATCATCCTTCTAGTAAGGATGAACTGAAATGGATTGACATGGGATACCACCAAGGTCTAGCGAAGGAGAATGTAGTGTCTTAATCTCTGAATTGCATGAATGGTTGCTAAGGAAAGTTTCTCCACATGGGAATAATAGATCTTTGCATCTACAAGGTTTTGGCTCAAATAATATATGACATTCTCATGGATCTCCTCATCCTCCTAAACCAAAACCATACCAATCATCTCCATGGACGTGGCCACATAAATCAAAAAGTCACGGCTATAGTCAGGTGGACTAATCATGGGGGCCGATGCTAAGGCTCGTTTAAGTGCATCAAAGGAATCCTAGGCTTGCTCATCCAAGCAAAAGGTAGTGTCCTTCTTCAAAAGATGCATAAAGCCTTTAGTCAGATTGGAAAAGTTAACCACGAATCTCCGCAAGAAATTTTCCATGCCTTGCAAACATTGAAGATGTCTAATTTTTCTCGGGGGAGACAATTGAAGTATTGCCTCAACCTTTAAGGGATCGACTCTTATACCCTCCTTGGAGATAATGAACCCTAACAAGTGACCGGACTTCATGCAAAAGATGCATTTATGAGGATTTAACCTAACCAAGTAATGGAGGCATCTTTCGAACACTAATATCAAATGGTAGGAATGATGCATCCTCTAACAAGAATGAGGAGCAAGGTCATCCAAAAAGACTTCAATAATCAATTTGAGATAATGGAAAATCAAGGTCATAGCCTGCTAAAATGTGGCTCCGACATTTTTAAGGCCAAAAGGCATCTTTTGATATGCAAAGGTACCCCAAGGACAAATAAATGCAGTTTTATGTTGGTCCTTGGGTTTGATCTCAATCTAATTGTATCTAGAAAATCCATCCATACAGGAAAATACCTGGCTTCCCGCACACTCATCCAAAATTTGATCAATAAACGGTGTGAGAAAATTATCTTTAGGACAGGCATGATTCAAGTCACGAAAATCAGTGCATATATGGATCACTCCCTGCTTCTTATCAACCGGAATGGGTTTTGAAACCCACTCCATCAAGGGAACAGGATAGATAAAACTGATATTTAATAGCTTTTCTATCTCAGCCTTAATCACGGGTGCTTTTCTAGGATTTACCGCACACAAGCATTGTCTAACATGCTTAGCATTTGGATAAGTTTTAATTTCATGTTCAACAATGAGAGGGTCGATACCTAGAATTTCCTCATATGACCAAGAAAAGACATCAAAAAGCTCTTTAAACAGTGTGATATACTCTTGAATCTCAGCATGGGAACATTCTGCCCCAATATAGACATTCTCAATCCCGCTAGGATCATGAGAGATATTTATAGGGATGTTAGGAGATATATTCTCCATGTTTCCATCAGCCATTGGACCAGGAGAGCTCAATGGAACCACGGGACTACCAATTCTCTCACTAAGAATCTCCCTAAAGTATTCACACTCCAAATGGTCAAGCTCAAGAAGAAAATAAGATCTATGATGTAACTCTTCCCAAGGTAGCTCAACCCCAGACATGGCCTCAATAATAACTTCATTTGATGGAAAAACACTATCAAGGCAATCATCTACGTGAGAAGACTCAACAGCCCATGCAGGTAGCACATATGGGTCCTCCTCTTTCATCCGCAAAGAGGAAGGACTAGGATCTGCAACACATTCAATATTTTCTTGATATGCTATCATTGCTGCAGGCAACTGCACATCCGTTTCGATAGGCTTACTCAAAGGACTCGGTGTAGGAAGGATCCAAGGATCTTTGATATGGGAAGTGCAAAAATACATCGAACTCAATGAAGAAGAAGCCCCACCGAAACTAGACCCGATCACAAGAATGGGTGTAGGACAACTAAAGGTTCCCATAAGGGATGGATGCATGCCAACACCCACACTCCCAGTTGTCGGCTGAGAATGACTGATAATCGGGATAGAATCTCCTGATGATGTAGTAACACTCGGATTTTTGAATGATGTCTGATCAATCGTAACAATCTTCCCATTAAATGGAAATAATAAAACTCAAAATAGAGAAGAAGCTACGGCTTGCATACTATACATCCAATTCCTACCTAGTAACAGATTGTAATCAAGAGACACATCAACCACCTTGACCTCTATCGTGATGGTCTTCCCTCCCAAATGGACCTTAAGAAAAGGAATAGTTCTATGGAGCCAAAACAATCTACCATCAAAATCAATCAACATGGTAGCAGATTTAGACAACTCAGGGGAACCCAAACCCTTCAAACATGACAAATACATCACGAAAGAAATAGTTCCTTTGTCAGTTATAGTTCATTTGATCGTCATGTTAAGACATTCTACATGAACCAAGAGAGACACATAGTAAGGAAAGTGAGGCTGTAGTCCCATAGTTTCAAATTTGATGACAGAGGAAGAGTTATCATCGTTAACACCAAGAGCAGAAATCAAATCCTTCCTTTGCGAAGGACAACTCTGAAGTACTTCAAGTGTAGACATCGTAAAAGGAGTGTCACCCAAATTCTCGACAATTGAATAGTTCTGGGCAGCTCGAGAATTAGGATTGTGTCCCAAATTATTTAGGACTCCCTTAGGAATGCAAGGTGTGACTTCAGTTTTATCCGCAGGGTTTTTAGTACACAAAGGACTCCCGGGTGGAGCAGGTTCCTTTCCAAGGTCTGGTTGTGAGGAACCATAGTCCTTCAGATGAGTCAAAACCTTAGTAGCATGCACCATGTTGATGAAACCATGACCACTACTTGCTTTCGGTGGATATTTATCTCCACCAGACTGATCATGGGTCCTCGAGTTCATGTTTTGATTTTGGGGTAAGGGGTTGGTCAGCACAGTTGGTCCCTATGCTATGAACCTCGAGGCATCTTCCATACAAGGGCACAAGTGAGTGAGGTGGTCATCCTTACACAATTTGTAAGGAAACTTAACCTTACATTTAGACGTCTTTTCCCTCAATCATTACGGGCATTCTTGTCATTAAAATTGGCATTTTCATTCCTATTCCCACCCTTATGATTGTTTTTAGCCTTTTTCTTATTCCTTTTTGGTTACTGGTTACCCTTTTGGTCTGAGGATTGCACCGAAAGCACATCCACCATTTGGGTGGGTTAAGATGAAACTGTGGCTTGTCCTGAGGTAGACTGGTTAATAGACAATTGACTCACCTTTTGCACAACCAAATCCATAGGTTTGGTACTCATACAACCAACAATGCCATCGTCATGTGGTCCAGGTTTGACCCTAGGGTTGAAACTAGAATGTGGAGCATTAGGAATGATCTCATATAACAATCTAGATTGAGCATAAATCAAATCCAATTGCTGCACCCTAAAAATGGCTTGTTCCTTGTTCTGAACTCCAGACATAGAAAAATCCTTCTCTATATAAGGCAGTAACGATTTAAGGAACCACTTGAGGAGAAACTCCGGCGGTATGAAGGCTTTAATCAATCTCTTCCATCTACGCCACTCTTGGATATGGTCCAAGATATGCATGGCCTTGTTTTGCCAAAATGTCGATAAGAGTTCTATACCAACGTCGTAATGCATTGGTAGTTAGAAGTGATTGAGAAAAGTCATATCTAGGTCATCGAACAAAACGAATGCCCCCCGCAGGTAACTCTATGTACCATTTCACTGTAGGCTTGGTGAGGGTGCATTGAAACAACCTTAAATGGATCGAATCATTGTGTAAGGAATTAGAAGAGCACCAAAGGTGAAATGTAGTAACATGTTCACTAGGATCTTCTCCTAGTTTGCCCTCGAATTTGGGAATGTTTGAGGGAATCTTGTTAGGGACAGTCGGCTAAGCTAGGTCATGAGATACTGGACCATTTGTTAGTCTCGACAAGTTAGTTAAATTTAACGTTGGGAGAAAAGGGAGCCTAGGTTGAGCAAGTTGATGCCACGTTCCTTGATATTTTTGGTTCACATAAGACCAATTACCGTAACCACCATGGCCATGGCCATAGTATCCTCCTCCCATTTGACCCATGTAGGGTGGCATGGAAGCACCATAATTTGGTTTACCTTGACTATTTGGAGATACAAAGCCATAATTCAAGGATTAAGCAAGTTGTTGATACCTATACCCATAAGGTGAATAATTCTGTCCATATTGCGGTCCATAATCTTGTCCATGAGAAGCTCCCTAAGATGTCCCATAAGATGTCCCATGAGAAAATCCATAGGAAGGAATATTGAGAACTCCCTGTGATAGACCATAAGACATTCTAGAAGTAGGAATATGACCTCCCAAGGAAATAGGAGGTACTTGACTCTGAGACATGACTGCGCGAGTAGCAGCAGTACGAACATGACTGGTATCAACTCTTAACCCAAAAATCCCCCACATAGCTCACTATGGCCTACAACACCCAAGGACACCATCTCATGACCCTTATATCACTCCATTTGACCCCCCATTAAACCCCCACACCCTCAAAATAGCCTAAGGATGAAGAAAAGGGGCTAAAACCCCAAAAAAGAGCCCAAAATAGCCTCCTAGGAGCTAAAGCCATAAAAAGGGTCTAAAACCCTAAAAGGAGCTAAAGTTAGGGCAGAAGGGGATAAAGGGCCAGAAAAGGGGCTAAATCCCTGACCAAGGGCTTAAAACCCTAAAACCCCTTGGAAAAGCTATAAAAAAAGGGTGGGGGTCACTCTCAAAACACTCCTCCCTTGCATACTGTTATGCTACCCAAGTGGATGCCTTGAGACACATTTTCCTCTCAAGCCAGTCACACTCCCTCTCCTCCATTCCCATTGAGCCATTGCTCCCCATACAAGAGAGAGGAGTGTTTCCAAAATATAGGGCATGGTGGTTCATTTCCACTAGAGAAGGTATAACCATGTTTCATGTTTTATTTCTTAGTTGTTTAGTTTGCTTTGATTTCTAACTCCTATTTCATTTGCAGGTTTTGCTTAACATTGTTTTGCAGCTTATTGTAACTTAGTATTTGCTTGTAGGTATTTGGAGGTGGAACCCTAACCTATGTTTGTAGAGGGATTCACCAATGCTTCCATATTTTCCATCTTTGCTTAGTTTACTTTACTGCCTTTTACCTTACATTTTTATTTTCTGCTCATAGTTTAGCTTTCATTTCTGTTATTTACATTACATTTTCATTTTCTGCATTTACCCACTAGCAAGAACCTACCCTTTTGTCTTATAGACAGAAGGGATCCAAACCTGCCCCTATAGTAGGGAGAAATCCTTACTACAGAACTGGCGACCATACCAGGTCGATCCCACAAGATCCCTGGATTTATTTTTCAAAGTTTTAGTTTTTAGTTTTGTTTTTTGCCCTAGTTTATTTTTCCATTAAATCTAGATTAGATTCTTATTTATTTACCTTTTTAGTTATTGCTAAGCCTCCTCAAGTCCAATCCAAGCCCATTTGGCCACAATACCAGTTACTGTTGGCCATTCTATGGTTTGCAAATCACTCAACTATGCAAAAATGGTCGAACCAAATTTCTGAAAATTCACCTGTGCAAATGCCAAGTAAACATTAATGGCTTAATAAAATGAACCTAGTCTAACTAAAATCAACTTAAAAATATCTTATATTGCTTCCCCTTCCTCCTCTACCCAGTCATCACCCTCCGAGGTATTCTGGGATACAACAAAGGACAAGCTCTTATAGATCTAGGCACTCCACTATATTGTTCCAAACCATTAAAACCAGGTGACCTGGAAGGTAGAGGGGGTAGAGAAGGAGGGCTTCTCACGACGCTAAGCATCCTCCCTATTGACCAACCTAGCATCCGTAAGGTGACCTGAGTATATACGAATGGGCTTATTCCCATTGTGTTGAGAGCCCAACACCTTCTCTTGGTTGAAGAGGAATATCAGTGTGAGGTAGACATCTAGTTAGGCCAGAAAAAATTTAGGGTTAATCACTATATTTGTTGACAATTTCTGATTATTTATGCTTGCATACAAAACCACAATGACATGAAATCTACCATGATGACTTCGTAAAACATTTGAAACAACCAAATACAGGAAAAAAAGCACACAAATACACCATACCAACTAGTTAACCCAATTCAGTTCATGACACTGAGTGAGCCTTAAAATTTACTAATTTACACTGAGTACAAACAACTCTACAGTCTTTGAGGACATAAGTCCCTGACTACTTCAACTATGGGAACTACTTGGGCTCTACCCAAAAAGTCATTGTGAGGAGTAGCATAGGAACCCCAAAGTAGCTTTCTGTTGAGAGGTATTTCCAAGTGAAATGGGAAATGACCCCTTCCGATTGAGTAGAAACACTTGTGAGGAACAAGCCAAGCATTGTCTTCTGGCAGTCTTGGTGGCCGAGTGACCACCTGTAGAAAATAGGAAGCCACTGAAACCGGGGTCCAAATATCATTCCCACCAAGTTTCAAACATAAAATCTAACACAATTGATCCTCCATGTTCTTCCTCATGCCTAAGAGGCGAACCACCACCATTTGGAACACTCAATTGACACCGTTGAAGTCATTCTCAGCTATCTCCCACACCATCAGAGGGACACATAGATGCTGATTCTAATTCAGATCCATATTAGTCTAAACCAGGACTCCATACTGCACCATCAAGCCCCATGGCTAGTGCAAATCCAAATCCATTTTCTTGCATACCCATAGCAAGTGGACCCATGTCCACATCACAACTTGTCACCCACCACCTAGAAAGTGGCCCAAGAACAGTCATGCAAACTGTCATTAGTCAGTTTCCACCACCTATAGTGACCAGCCAAGCTATCCCACTTGTAGCACATGGGGACAGTGGCCCTTCCACACACATTGCCACTCCTACAACACAGGGGGGAAACAGACCGTCCACTTACATTGCCCCTACTATCATACATGGGGGAAATGTATCCTCCACTCATATTATCCCACCCACAACACTTGGGGGCATTGGCCCATCCACAATGGTGCCACCGCAAGCACCCCCAGCTATGCAAATGCATTATGAACTTGCAAACCCCACCCCCATCGCAGCCCCATCCCACATCAACATGGGGTCAAATCTGCCCTTCATGGCTTGTCTTAACTTGCCTGATTTGGATAGATTAACGAATGACCCCATATGCCACAAAAAATTTTGGCCACCCATGCAAACTAAGATGTCATCAGACATTCCCAAGTTTGAATCCAAAGCAGGGGAATGTCCCCAAAACCACATAATGACATTCCATCTATGGTGCTCATCCAACAGCATTGTAGACAACTCCATCAGGCTGAGTCTATTCCAACGCACCCTTACAGGTGCTATGGCCAAATGGTACATTGAGCTGCCGCAAGCCAAGTATCTAGACTTTAACTCCTTAGCCTTCATCTTCCTACAGTATTTGCAACTCCCCATCAGATATGACAAGGGGGTGGAGATCCTGCCATCCTGTTGTCAAAGCACTGCCACTCATATAACTGACCATATCCATGAGTGGAAATGATGTCGGATTCTATGCAAAATCCAACTTGATGACATGATCTTCTTGGATTGGTTCCTTAAGGCCTTGCTCGCACCCATAGCAAAGGATGTCGCATCCGAATGTCCCCAATATGAAGAAGAGGCCATATTGAAGGCCCAACATTTTGACCTTATCTATGCTCAGTCTGGATACTTGTACACTATCATTCCAGACGCTCCCCATCAAAGTACCTCCTACCGTGATGCACTGGGGGCATCCCATGCTATGGATGGAATAATAGGGTCGGTCTCCCAACATCCACAGCCTCAACCGACACCACCTGCCATTACACTACAACCAAGCAACACCGCTAGTGTTGCTTACCAAAACCAAGCTCCAGACTATGCAAGAATGAGGTCTTAGTCTAGAGCAACAAATTCCTATGCACAACTTGTGCCACTGTAGCAAGCTCAGGCCATGGCTTGGCCAACACAACAGTATGTGGAGAAAATGCCCACAATTGTGGCACTGCCACCCCCACAAATCTACTATGCACTGCTAGTGAAAATGCCCCTGCCCCACCCACCCCATTGGGACAAGTGTTCGCACAACAAAATCATCCCAACCAGCCTACCCCCAACAATCAACAAGGGAAATCTAGAAATAATTGTCCCCGCAACCAAGGAAATAATCAACCGTAGGGAGGTGGTCAACAACCGAACCCTCCCAACAATGTCGCGGCAAACCAGCCAGCCCAAAACCCCCCATGACAGAATGCACCAAGACACAATGATCCGTTGCACACAAACCAACCATGCACACTCTATTATGTTTATAGACATTACACATTCGAGTGTCCCCTCATGGCTCGCACTAAGAAGGCCATTCAAAATGAGGCCCAACAGGCTGCCAATGCTTCCAATCAAGCCCAACCCAACCCGACACCACAAGGACCTCCTCCCATGGTGCTTCAAAACCCAATACCAGTCCAAGGATTGGTGGGAACTAATCCCCCTCCCTAGGCCAATCCCAATGCTCCAAGGGCACCTCCCATGACCGAAATAGGTGTTCACCACCTGCTAGCCATGACCACTGAAGAGGTCAACTTATAGACTAGACAAAATCAATACGGTACCACCATTGAACCTACTGACTCATCAGCAACATCCATGTCTAAGACAGCCAACCTACCTCTCAAGTTTCCCACATTCCCGTGCCCCCCCATACGTAGAATTACCAATAATGCCACAGCTAGAGATGCAGTCAGCTATAGCATTGTGGATGATTCGGCCCAAAATCCAACTGCCATGTCCACTCTTGAGGTGCTTAAAACACGCCCAACATAACGAAAAGCCTTACTACCCACCCTGAGGGCAGTAGACCCCTCTGACTCCAAGTTGATCACCTTTGACATGGAGAATGGGGAACCGTTCATGCCATCGACCATCGCCTTCTAAATTTCGGTGTCGATCCAAAATGTGGTTGTGCATTGGTGCATACTGGATGAAAGGGCATCCATGTGTGTCATGTCTACATTGGTTTGGCAGAAACTTGGATCACCAATTCTGCAACCCTCCTCCACAACTCTGTGGGATTATGATGGATATCCCACTAAATCCCAAGGAATCCTCCCCCATGTCCCCATCACGTTAGTTGAGAAGATAGTGTTGATCGACATAGAAGTCATCATCACTCAACTAGACTACAACCTCCTCCTCGGAAGGAGTTACATGTATTCCATGCAAGCAGTTGCATCAATTGTCTTCCATCTCATGATGTTCCACCATGAAGCGAACATTGTGATGGTTTACGTGATCACTTATCATCATCCCCGAGGGTTAATAACACCCACCAACATTATCCCTACCATCACTACCATTGAGCTACAAGGGATGAACACACACACCAATGTCGTCCCTGCAATCAACACTATGGTTGAAAACACACCATCCTCCCCACCGTTGAATGTGGGCCTTGTGTTGTTTACCAATACCACCATGATGGCTCCTTTCCTGTTAGTGTCGCCACCAATGACACAAAATGAAACTGCAGACTTATCCATGGTCTCATCAGGCACCGCTGCACCCAAATAGCAACCACAGCTATAGCCCCAACCACAACCACAACATCATCCGTAGCTGCAATACAACCTGGAGTAGTAGCATTATGGGAAGCCGCAATCACAACTACATCCCCACATGCAACCAGCCGAGAGTTGTGTGGGATCATCCCTAGTCCATACAATTCCTGTCCTCTTTCCCCCACATGGTTTCATGAGCAAGCCAGTCATGGCCAGCTTAAGCCTGCCCAACTTTACATTGGGAATTCCAATGTGGTATCTTGATCCACTAACTCAACTAGCAATGCCCCAGGTTGTCTTAACCCTGGTGCAACCGATTGCAGTTGAGTCTCACCCTCCACCTAGTCCACACAAGCCAACTGCTACACCTGCACCAGCAAATCCCAAACCCAAAAGAGCCAGGGGAAAGAATACCAAAACCACCTTGCACCGTTTGTGAGCAACAGGGCCATCCAACTCAAAACTGCCCTGAAATCCCAATGATCCATGCGCATTTAGATTCCATGGATACAAATGAAAACAACCCCGTGGTTGAACTCCCAACCATGCCAATAGTCAGGAAGAATGCATTGAGAACAAACCATGCTTGCGCCCTTTGTGGCTTGTATGGAGATTACTCCCACCATTGCCAAGACTTACCCAAATTTTGAATGGCTCTCGTTGACCTCCATCAATGGTCCCTTGAGTTTGAGATCACCTTGATTGAAGAAGTTCACCCACCACCTCCCTCGTCAAACACCATGTCCATTTACATGATGTCCAGTTCCACCGACCCGCTCATCTCCTCCTCAATTGACGGTCCATCAGACCTGTATCTTCTTTGCTTCAGCAACAATGAGGAGATACTTGAAGCTCTAACCGCCCCAAAATACCCATGGGATGACATGCACCATCACTCATTCTTCCTCCCTCAAGAAATTCTGTCGCAGTCTGACCAATTTTCCATGGAGACCAAAGATTTCATCCATGGGAAGGTTGACTGGTTCAAGAACCCAATCCTAGCACCTGATGCCTTTGAAGAAGGGAACATAGTGAACATTTCTCCAACATTAAAATTGACATCTCAACCAATTCTAAGATTGTTGAAGAAATCATGTTGGGGGCATCTTCCTCCCCAGAAGAAATTGATGCTTACACAGCTCTCTTCCAAGAATTTAGCGACATCTTCTCCTGGTCTTACACCGAGATTCCTGGCCTAGATCCAGCCATCGTGGTACACCACATCGACACATGGCCTGATGTGGCTCCCATACACCAAAAGCAATGGCTAATCCATCCATCCAAAGTGGTTGCGGTGAAAGCCGAGATAGAGAAGTTGCATACAGCCGGCTTCATTTATCCCATTGCATACACCACTTGGGTTTCTAATCCTGTTCTTGTGAATAAAAAATAGGGTACCATTCATGTTTGCACAGAATTCCATGAACTCAATGGGGCATGTCCGAAAGACAACTTCTCCACACCTTTCATTGACTAGATCATCAATGCGTGCATTGGACATGAAGCCTTTTCTTTCATGGACGGTTTTTCTGGATACAACCAAGTCTAAATATGGAAAGAAGACCATTACAAAATGACATTTACAACCCCATGGGGCACATTCGCATATCGAGTCATGCCCTTTGGCCTAAAAAACACCGGAGCCACCTTCTAGTGTGCCATGACATATTGTTTCCACGACCTAGTCCACATCATCCTGGTCTACCTAGACGATCTTACCACTTGATCACCAAAACAAGCACAACATATAGACGACTTGCGACAAGTATTTTTACATTGTCGCAAGTACAACATCCCCCTGACCCCCCTCAAGTGCATTTTTTGTGTCCCAGTAGGCCGTCTACTTGGGTTTGTTGTATCCCACAAAGGGATAACGGTAGATACCCTCAATGTTCAGGTCATCCTTGCTCTTCCTTCCCCAAGAACTCGGCACCAACTCCAAATCCTACAAGGAAAGGCCAACTTCATTTGCTGCTTTGTGCTAGAGTATGCAACAAAAGCTTGCGGATTCATTCACCTGCTCTACATAAAAATCCCCTTTGTTTGGGATCAGCAAGCACAAGAATTATTCGATGCACTCAAGCAAGCCCTCGCTTCTACACCATTACTCTCAGCAACAGATTTCACTCAAGACTTCATCCTCTATGTGTCAACCTCAGAAAATGCCATTGCTGGAGTCTTGGTCCAAGAAGACGCTGCTCACCATGAGCACATAATTTACTACATCAGTCAGAAGCTAACAGGACCCCCACTATGATATTCACCCGAGGAGAAATTGGCCCTCACCATCATCTTCTCGGCTCATAGATTATGCAACTACATCATTGCAAACCATACCCATGTAGTGGCTAATTCAAACCCAATGTGGTACCTCTTAACCCGTCGCCTTCTACAAGGTCGAGCAACAAAGTGGGTAGTCGTCCTCCAGGAGTTCGACCTAGAGTTTGTGTCTCCAAAAAGCATAAAGGCACTCGCACTGGCCATGCTCATGACCGACTTTCCCCCATTAACCGCGTCATCACCCACCAAATATGATCTCCCTAATGATTTCCTATTCATCATATCCACAGACGACCCATGGTATGGGGACATCCTTCTCTATTTACGAACATATAATTTTGCAGCGCACTTCAACAATGAGGATAGGCGACACATCCGACATTAAGCCATTCACCACTTGCTGATTGGAGATGTTCTGTATCATCAAGGCATTGACACCATTCTACGTCATTTCCTCACCTGTGATGAGGCTGAGACCATCCTCAATGACAGTCAGAGTGGAGCCTATGGTAGTCACCTTTCAGGCCCAGCAACCGCCCAAAATATTCTACGTGCCAGCTATTTCCGACCCTCCTTCTTTGCTGATTGCATAGAGGTAGTCAAACATTGTCGCAGCTATTAGCTTTTTTCCCCAAAGGCAAGAATCCCCCCCACAACATTACACCCCGTAGTCACAGTCGGGCCCTTCTGCAAATGGTCAATCGACTTCATGACCATCAACCCTGTTTCAGCTAATGGCCACAAATACATCATCATGGTAGTTTATTACTTCACCAAGTGGGCCGAGGCCATGCCCACATTTGATTGCAAATTAGAAACCACAGCATGTTTCTTCTTCAACCATGTTATTACATGATTTGGTGTCCCTAAACAACTAGTTTCATACCATGGGGCACACTTTCAAGATGCTATATCGGCCGAATTATCAACCTTGTTGAAATTAGAACACCAGTACTCATCATCCTACTACCCCCAAGGCAATGGACAAGTGGAAGCAGTTAGCAAGATCATAAAAAAAATGCTCCAAAGGATGGTAGGAAATCATAAAACCAACTAGCATCACATGCTATTATCTTCCCTATGGGCTTATCACACATCCATAAAAATTGCAACCGGTTTTACTCCTTTCCACCTAGTACATGGCATTGAACTAGTACTCCCTATAGAGTGCCAAATCCCATCACTCCGCATGGTGGTAGAACTCCTCCTTGATACTTCACCTTTAGAAGAACGACTCCTCCAACTCGAGCAAAACATAGAAGATAGTCGAGTTGCCCTCCAAGCCATTGAAGCAGCAAAACCATGATCAAAGATCCACTATGACTCCCACGTCCACCGTCGCACCTTCAGTGAAGGCGATATGGTTCTAGTCTACAACCAACCCAATGATAAATTGGGCAAAGGCAAGTTTGAATCAATGTGGTATGGCCCATACGTCATCCACCATTGCCTCAAAAAAGGGGCATACACCCTCATTGACTCTAATGGACAAGTCTTGGAGAACCCTCGCAATGGGCTTTACCTCAAGAAATTTTATGCTTAACATCACCAATGAGTCGCTTCATTTTATTTTCTTGTTTTCCAACATTTTTCAGCACAAATTAGGGGCAGCACCATCAGCTGCTAATCCAAAGTCACCCAAAACTGCTTCGAGACACCTCTCACACCCTTAGGACCATTTCCCACAAGTCACCTCGATTTATGAGCCGTGACATGACGATGCAAGTGTCCACAGACCTGTACTTGCATCACACTTCCCAACCACAACTCAGGTGAGTTTTAGGGCCACCGCCCGTTAAGGAATGTAATTTTAGCTTTTATTTTGTATTTTTAACACATAGATTGTCTTTTCTTTTTACTGCACCTTACGCAGAGCTCTGGACCACTGTCCACAAAATGATTTCTTTTCTTGCACATATTTGGCATATAAGTGCCCCCAAACTTGCACTCACATTGCATGTAGTCAAGTTCGTCCACCGCAACACACACACACACACTCTCCTGACATTTGTCCGAGAGCCACCTCGGTTTGAGTGCCTCTTCCACATCGACTCGCGAGCCTCTACCGTGATCTATCCCACGCATGTATTGGTATGTTTGAAATCCTTCTGCTCCATCCATACTGTCTAGATGACCTTTACACCTCTATCCACTTTCTCAACATGAGGCAATACTCGTGCCACCGCAATCGATTGACCACACTAGAGTTGCATTTAAGCTATTTTTCGACTCCTTAAAATGATGAAAAGATAGCTGAGCACAACTACTTCATTTCCCGCTCACTAAAGTATAGGAAAGGACATCTACATCGTTGTGTTTAACTCCTTTTGTGGACCATGTAGACCATCAATTGAAAAGGACCTCCTTGGCACACTCAAGCCAAGACCGTTCCCCTCTACATACTCTTATGCTTTCTCAAGCAGAGGGGCCGCACTTTATGAAAAATATCATTATTGGTTGTCGTTAAGCACTCTTCTAGCCGTGTCATCAAGAAAATAATGCCGAGAAAACTTGGTTTCGTTCATGCTCATAAAAGTATTTGAATGACCGTCCAGTAAGTATAGGTTTAACCTTTTCTGGCCTGATTGGACTACCAATGGTAAAGAAGTCTCTCATCCCCTACAGGATGGGCGAGCTCTCCTATTTATACTTTTATACTTTTTTCGGGCACAGGGGACTACCAAAAAAAAGAAACCCCACTGGAGTCTTCTTCATGCTTTTAGACTCTCTAAAATTGAATGCACCATCAAGCATCTACTTTCTCGGGCTCACCAAAAATCCACAAGATCATACCATAATGGTGTCCCTAGACACCACCCCATAATAAAAGGTTTGGCAGCATTTCCACATTGGGTCACCTTTGTTCAGAGTACTCTACAATGTGTCTTCCTTGGATCCCATCAAATCAAAATTGTCCACCTCCTCCAAGTATTTCCCATCTGCAGCAACATTTCCAGTATTACAGCTATGATCCCATTCCCTTGAGTAGGTTTCATTTGTTTCCTGGTTCGCCCTGCTGTCATACTCTGAACAAAGGAAGTTTGAGTCTCACACACTACCCTTGCCCCTGTTCTGTTCTTTCACTCCCCCTACCCTCCCAATTCTATGAATCAGTCTGTAGATTGTTTCACATCTTTTGGTTATCTCCCTCATGCTCCTGGTCAAGGAAACATCATTTCCTTGACTAGGGGCAGGTCTCCCTCTATCAACGCCAACACACATATTCCAGAGGATAGACCCAGAGGTCCCTGTACCTTGGTTTCATTAACCTCATTGATGAGTTCCTTGGACCACTTGAGAGGAGTCCTTAGTGCCTCTTTGGATGTTTGTTTCTCACATGCTCGACTTCAACTCCATCATCGCACCATTGAGATTCATACAGGGTTTGTTCCGCACAGTATTTGGTTGAAGACCTCAGATGTGACCTGACTCTAGCACATTGGTGGGTCTACTATAGGGACCTAAAATAGGTTATGTCCCTTATTATTTATGAGTTGCATTGGAGATAGTGTTTAGAAGCCCCAGCAATGCCTTGATATACCTTTATGATTGATGAAAGCATACTTGTACCATAGAGACTCTGACTCTCAATCAATAAGTTCATATAGCTATGTACTGTTCCAGATCTAGCAAACCATCAGTCATGAAGATGTAGCATTCCATGATAATGCCATGGGTCCAATATACAAAATGAATATTGTATTCAGCCTCACATGGAGGAAACCATTATTGTAACCTCAGTTGTATATGATAAGCTCTTGTATTTTAGAGCATGGATCAAATTATTCTCTTGACATTGTCATGAGCATGGGGATGCCCACCTCATCCATATACATGTAACACATTTATTCTATCTCACCCATTGATGGGAACCATATTAATACAAAAACCAAAAGCCACCATGCCCCAGCCCCGAAAGCACCACCTCTACACACCAAAATCCTATGATGTCCATCGGCCATACGTTGAGCTCCTGCCCTCACACATCAGGGGCAAATCAGTTAACCCAAAAATCCCCCACATAACTCTCTATAGCCTACACCACCCAAGGACACCATCTCATGACCCTCATATCACTCCATTTGACCCTCCATTAAACCCCCACACCATCAAAATAGCCTAAGGATGAGGAAAAGGGGCTAAAACCCCAAAAAAGAGCCAAAAATAGCCTCCTAGGAGCTAAATCCCTAAAAAAGGGGCTAAAACCCTAAAATGAGCTAAAGTTAGGGAAAAATGGGCTAAATCCTTGACTAAGGGCTTAAAACCCTAAAACCCCTTGGAAAATATATAAAAGGAGGGTGGGGGGTCACTCTAAAAACACTCCTCCCTTGCATATTGTTATGCTTCCCAAGTGGATGCCTTAAGACACATTTTCCTCTCCAACCACCCACACTCCCTCTCCTCCATTCCCATTGAGCCATTGCTCCCCATCCAAGAGAGAGGAGTGCTTCCACAAGCTAGGGCATGGTGTCCCATTTCCACTAGAGAAGGTATAACTATGTTTCATGTTTTACTTCTTATTTGTTTAGTTTGCTTTGATTTCTAACCCCTATTTCATTTGCAGGTTTTTCTTAACATTGTTTTGCAAGTTATTGTAGCTTAGTCTTTGCTTGCAAGTCTTTGGAGGTAGAACCCTTACCCATGTTTGTAGAGGGGTCACCAATGCTTCCATATTTTCCATCTTTGCTTGGTTTACTTTACTACCATTTACCTTACATTTTTATTTTATGCTCATAGTTTAGCTTTCGTTTCTATTATTTACATTGTGTTTTCATTTTCTGCATTTACCCACTAGCAAGAACCTACCCTTCTATCCTATAGACAGAAGGGAGCCATTCTTTCCTCTGTAGTAGGGAGAAATCCTTACTACAGCAACATTCCAACCTGAAGGACCACGTGAATGTGGGGGAGGAATAGCATTTGAAGAACTAGGAATAGAGGACGAAGGGAATGTGAAGTGATGTAAGTGATATTCCCTATAGTCACTCGTCTTGGTTTTGGTATCTAAATAGGACTACTAACACCAGGTCTAGGACAAACATGTAATGTAGCCTCCACTACTAGGATGGAATGTGCAATGTGACTCGTGTTCCCAAATCTCTCCACATGGAAAGAAATAGGATTGCCCCCAGGTGTAGTGTTAGGTTCAAATTTCGACTCAGCATGCTATGCTGAATCATGTGCAGGGATACTAGACATGCCATAACTAATAGAACTAGTGCTTGCAGGTTCATGGTGAGTCTCGTCACCCAAAAACCAATACCGGTGACCTATGAATGAGGGATCATACCCAGAGTGTGTAGGTATATCAGGTGAAGGATCATATGTAGGAATAGGATCTTCTTCCCCAACCTCGTGAGGTGGATAAGTCAACTCAGGAATTTCATCTTCATGATCTCCCATCGTGTGTGAATCAATGTGAGAAGTAGTATACCTAGACTGTCTGTTTCTCTCTCCCAAAGGAGGAGGAGATGTAGAAGGTGGAAGTCTTGCTAAATGACGAGAACAGCGAAGTGCTGCACCCGAATCCATAATGACTCAAAAAAAATGAAAAGAATCTATCTAATTATGCGAACCCTAAGCAAGCTAGCATGCACAGAGCATACACCTATATAATCTAAAGCCAATCACAAGCAAACAAGGGTAGGATATGTGAGCTCCCGAATGAAGCAGGTATGTCTCGCCTAGGAGAGGCTTGAGACTCCCATACATAACAAGTGGAGGTTCGTAACCAATTATTGTGGCCCTCAGCTTCAACGGATATAGCGACTATGTTTTCCAAACCCAAACTGGCCAGGACACCTGCAAAATAACCCCTGTGAAGTACCCCCTCAATAACCTAGGTAAGGAAACTAAGGTCACCTCAATATAATCAATGCTCAGGTAGACAATTGCAGGTGGGATTGACCGTATCGGAAGGGTAGCAAAGCCTGAAACTCTCGAAAGAGCCCCCAGATACAAATACATTCCTGGAAATATCTCTGGTGCTACTCAGTTTTGACCAGGGGTCATCCCAATCATTAACCGCTCACACTACCTCGTTCTTAACTCCCTTGTAAGAGGAGGATCCTGAGAAACACTAATTATACCAAGGAATTTCACACTCTCACTTTGACAGACACATACATGTTGTTGTTTAGTGGTCTTGGAGAATTTACTCACAACGAACTATTCCAAGACCCTAAAACCTAATCTTGTTGGTGTACCCTATAAAATAAAATAGTGTAATCCATTTCAATTAAGCGTTCATTTTATTTGGCTTATTACTCAAAAAGGTAGATGATCATGCAACCAATGGTGTTATGACGCAACATGAAGTAAAATGCACACCTAACAATCAATGCAAATGCATTATGTTGAATGAAAAATAGGGCATGCTACTATGTGAAATGCAAAATTTTCTTCAAATGACAAATGCAGTCATTCCTATATGAAATCCTGACTAATACTTCTCTGAGCAAACCTATTGCAAGTACCATGCAAAATTCAAAGTGCAATGATGCATAATGATGCAAAGAAGCAAATGTTTTGGATTTTTTGAATAAAAATGAGATAGTAAAGCAAAAGAATGACTCTACTAGCCCCATACTCTGCAAGCACTATCAAATAACACCCACACAAAGAACTAAGGTAAAAGAGACCTAATGTACTAATCCCAAAACAAAAAATAAAAAATGCAATGACAAGAACATTCTTAAAAAAATTATTTACCCTAAAAAGCATCTCTAGTCAGAAACATAGGTGTATACAGACTCTAGAAGCATCTAAGGAGACTCAGCAATGATTAAAACTCACCCAGTAAAACTCAATATTCCTTTGAAAGGAAAAACGCAGGGCATACACGACTTTGTGCAAAAAACCCGCGTATATACACTGATATCTTAGTCAAAACCACCTGTACACACGACTATGAAGCAAAAAATCGCGTACAGGAAGAAAAAGAGATGAAAATGAAGGCAAATAGATAAGCTGAGACAAAATTGACTTCTATCAGACACTACCAGGAAAACATGCCCCCATACCTGACTCAGAAACAGAGAAATCAGAGCAATTCAAGAACATTGAATGCCGATAAAAACTCCCAGAGGAAAAATTACTAGGAACTTCCCAGCGGAGTCGCCGATTCTGTTATGGAGAGAAATTGCTATGGCTTGGGGTACCACAACAGACATATTAACTCCAAAAATCAATTCTTCCCTATATGCAAGAGAAACCAAACATCTAACACTAAAGGATCTCGATTCGTACCTTATTCCAGATGGTTGATGTAGATCCCCATTGAGCTTTCCCACTCTCGCTTGTATTAGCAATTTGCTTCCTCAACATTCAGCAAACAAGAGAAGCATGCTATATATAATTGTGTTAGACCTACTCTATCATATATAATTAATAACATATAAGAATTTAAAAGCATCCATGGATCAAATACTCATTTAAATACACATTATTGGACAAGAAAATATATTTCTATTGATATAAAATAGAGATTACAATAGTGACAACCTCTATCGGCACGTCTACGAATCGGAGAAACTGAGTCCGCCACTTGGGCCTCCACCACTTCAAACCTCCATCTCTCGATAGCAAGCTCACAAGAAAAAGGAAATCTTGGGAAGAACACAAATTTTTCCAAGGGACAAAGGGATGCGGACTCAAGTATAAGCTCCGGCAACAATGGACTATAGTTTTCTTGCTCTTCAATTCCTCCCCCTTCAATGTATCCAAAGGGTTCCTTATATAGCTATTCAATGGGGTAATGGAAGGTAGAATCCGAGCGATCTTAAGGAATATGGAAGGCCAAGAGACAAGTGACTCAGATCCACATGAAGGAAAACTCCAAAATCATTTGGCCTTTTGCACACATCCCGATGTACGCAAGGTTAAGGTTCAAATCCGCGTATATACGCGAGAAAGGGATTGAAAGTCGCGTATGGAAATTATTGCATGTTTTTAGGGATGATATTGGAAACATAAAAGGTAAAAAAATGGTCCATGGGGTCTAAAGTGTCTACAGAGGGACAGTGAAAGCCATAAAGGTGTGAACCACCATGTGTGGTAAAATCAGCTGTAACACATGACTCAAAGAAGATCCCTAAAGCGATGAGGAATATGAAGGACTCCATTCCTGAAGAACCTCTTATCCATCTTAGAATTTGGATAATAAATGATGATGTCATGAATGAAAAAGATGATAAAGATGAAGGCACAAGAAGGAGTCTACCTACTAAACAAATAAAGATAAGTATTTGAATTGTCTTTTCCTATATATCTAGTTGTTTATATGACATTGTTTAGTTGTGAAGTGTATTACGCATGATAGAATAATGAACATTATATTACTAATATGCATGTGATGGGTAAGTAGCCCATGGTGCTATGCAACACTCCATTGCTACTTATCTAGAATTAAAACTCTTTTTTGATGTATTGGATTAGTGCACAATCTCAATGATGTCAGGTAGATATGGAAGGCATCTAGAAAGTTTCTATGAGACATGGATGAATTTTGTATTGGCTAAAATAGTTGCGTGATTATATCATTATGCATAAAGAATTTTCCATTATGAATATGCCTTATGAAATGTTTATAACCATACAAATGGTGCATTTGACTTGTATGGAAGATCACATACAATCACCTACAAGAAAATAAGGATGAGACTTGTTCCGAAGAACAAGTAATGACAGTTCAAGAAATAATCCAAAATTAAGAATAGTATGACGAGACTTCAAGAGGCCTTAGATACAATTTAGTTATGTGACACTGTTGAGTGACATCATTGATGTAGAGCCTTCCAGCTATGAAGAAGTAGCCAAGAAGAAAGGGAAGGAGAGTACCAGTTCAATAAGAATGATGTCTACGATGTGGTATCGAGACATGAAGGGAATTCTGTAGTATCTTCCATATGGATCTATAAGATCTAGCATGCAGTAGATGGAAACATCATGGGATACAAGCAAATATTAGTAGTAGACGAAGCCACTTGTCACTCTAGTAGATAATGTTTCAATACATAGAGTACGAAAGGAAGAGGGAGAATGATGCTTTGCTTCAGAGGGAGTGACTGCATAATATACTAAGGTTTGACATGGTATGATGACATCGAAAGATTACTGATGTCTCTAGGATTTACTGAGAGTAAAGCAGATTCCAACCTTTCCTTTAATATTTAAGGAGGAAGACTATAACACCATGATTTTGACCTCGTTTGCATTAAATGTATATGATGTAAATACTGCAATTAATCATGGTATGGAGCTTAAGGAAAAATCCCCACCATTGATTTAGCATTTTATGTTTCGTCAATTAAAATCGATGTTGATGGTATTTTTTGCTAGCTGACACATTATAATTCTGGACATCATGTAATTATGCAATTTAATTAAAATCCCACAACCAGATATGTCAATGCAACAAATAATGAGATGGTGGATGTTTAACCTTGATCCATTTTGGAAAATCCATGTGTCAAAAGGAAAACCCATCAAAATTTCAACTACCCATTTCTTGCCTTTTTCCCCAAATCATTTATTTCTGCCAGAATTTGGTTGAGGTAGTTATTGCATGGGAAATAATTCGAATTGGGCAGAGCACCCATTTTTTAAAAATGTGTTCTGACTTCATGGGAAATAAAACACCCAAAAACGTATGCCCATTCCCTCATGCATTCATTTTTTCATCTTCCCTCATGTTTTGGGGAGCAGCTAGATGTTTTTTTTCTATCATCCATCCTTCATTCACATGGAGCTCTCATGCAGCTAAACCATCCTGAGTTTTTATCCTTCACATTTTCATTTTTTTTCCTCATTGCACATGCCCAATCAATCATTTGGTTCTCATTCAAACATTGTGGTCAATTCTGAACATTCTCTATTCCATTTTGTTCATGCGCAATGTGTGTGTGTCCTGCTTGAAGAACTGCGTTTTTTCTGGATTGTTCTTCGTCTTTGTCCTCCATCCTCTATTTTTCTCCTGCATGATTTTTGCATTTGTTTTCCATTCTCCCATGGCTGGAAAATCATTTTTGGAAATGCCCAATGGATTGAAGAGGGAACCATGATTTCGGTGTGTTTGTTGAGGTGTCTTCACCCACGCGAAGCTATTGAAAATTCTGGGAAGTCAATTTTGGTATAGGGCTGTTGTTCCTCGACTACCATTGTTTTTTTGGATTCCATGAAGTTTTTGATTCATACTGAGAACTTGAATTTTGCTGTGTAGTGAATCCCTATGTTGTCGTGGCTTAGTAAGTCCAAGAATCCATCTGTTAGTGGGATGACTATGTTTGGATCCGGTTATTGGCTTGACTGTGGGCATTTGGCCTTGTTGTGCATAAGTATTTGTCCCCTAGTTCCTTGTGGAAATCATGCCCATATCAAGGGTGGCGATGATGTTGAGAGAGTAAGGAGCATACTAGTATGTGGTTGGGTGGAACATTGCCATGACATAGTTTGTTGTGGGACAAGCTTCTTTCAAGATAAATATTCTTGTCTATGTTTAACTCTGCAATTGTATTTTCTTGCAAATGATCATGAACATGTTAACTGATTGAACAACATGAATGTTGCTTGTTTTATGAGTATGAACAACATGTATGTGTTGAATGAAATGTATTTCTTCTTTTCTATATTGCATTATGTACCTGTAAATATTTTTATGTTCGATGCATTTTTAAATTACGTATGGAGCTTAGATTGCCTGAATTGGTGATGGCTTGAATGACCAAATATGTCCAAGACTTCTTTCAAGGTTTAATTTCCTCATAGAAATCTTCCTTAATGCAACTTACGGGATGCGGAATGTGGAAACATCCTGTTGCCGCCTTTCACACACCTGGGTCACGTGGAATAAATCTTCAAGCCACTCAGTGTGTCCTTGGGGGCAAGTCTCGAGTCAAGGCTGTCACCTTGTTCTTGACTCCTCCGTTTAGGCTCAACTCCTAACGAAGCCAAGGGGGGTAGACCCTATTAAGTTACTAAGGATGATTACTTAGTGTTGTGATGTTTAAATTGACTGAGTTACTTAGAAGTTTGTAATTTAATTATAGATAATCAAAGATGGAAAGATATAAAAGATGAACACACGAAAGCACAATGCTGAGACACAATATATATATATATATATATATATATATATATATAAAACAAGAAAATAACCAGTGCCTTATAATGGAGTCAAAAATAGAAACAATGTACTTGCATGTGCTTGGAGTGAGTGTTTTGTGATTGCCTCTTGGTATGTTTTAAGTTAAATTCGAAGTGTGAGTTGATTAAAATTAGGCTAAAGGGGCACTCTAGATATACCCGAGAGTACTTGGAGTATGTCCAAAACTAAACCTTCACGACTACCAGCAAAGAATATGTGGCCTGAAATAGAGTCTCTAGGGCTATTGTTCATAACACACCCATTACGGTGTGACAGAGATTGGCGCCTCGAGGTCACTTTTCAAAAGTTCCTGCTTCCTTTGGGTATTTTGCCACCGTAAAGGTTTGATCTAGGTGTTGGATTTTCACCTGATGGTTTGTTAGTTGGGGAGAGTGAGTCCTAATTATACTAGTCACCCAAGTTATTTTGATACATCTTGACTGATTGGATGAACCATAGCCAAGTGCAGAGCATACACACTAGAGTCTTGTCAATTTTAGTAAGTTTTAAACTGGGTGTTCTTGTTTAAAAGAAAACCCTCCAGGAACCTCTTTCGATCCAAGTGGATCTCAATCGGGGAATCGAGGAGGGTTATTTTTATAATTGATGATAACTAAATGATAAAAAAAATCAAACAGATACACAATTCTAGTTTCTTAATTAGTCCCACCACGAATCTCTTTCCCCTTTCGGGTCAATCGGGAAATTGTGGGGTAAGTATTACGATTACTTTGAAACGTAAAATATGGAATATGGATTTAATAATGAAATAAATTATACTACCCTGCATATTATATCCATACTAGTTTGAAAATAAATGAGCAGAAAGCGATGAAAAGGACACCGACGCAAATCCCCCCAGGGGGGATGGGCAATGGGCTCGAAAGAGCCTATTCCAAAAATAATTTTATTTATTATTGGTTACAATATCAGTGAAATGAAATATCATAAACTTTTTGTTCCTTATACAAGCTGAAACCAATATCTTAAAACTTTGCAAAAAATTTTAAAATTTTAGTGAAAAGGGAGACCCCTGGGGAGATTTGAACGCTCCTGAGGCCACTTCAGACAACAGCTTCCTTTATTTTTCATCAAGCCTGATAAAATAAATTGATCATGTTAGAATAAAATACACCCAAAATCACTTTAAGAGTACCTTTGGATCAGCCTACCTTATCTAAAAAAAAAATGAAGTTAAAACTAGCTAAACAGGCAAAAAAGGAACCAAGGAAAGCAAGCTTTCCTTGGAATCTTGGCTTGCTGTTTGTGCATCCAATGAAATATGCATTGATATTGCAGAATATTAAATTTTATAACAGTGAAAGGAAATATAATGCATGCGATCTACAAGTTTTCTTTAAATTTTTATGCAAAAAGACGATTTCCCTAAAGCTAGATCGAGAATGCTTATGGAACTTTTTTGAGTGCAAGATATAGACTATAGGATTTGATAAGATATATCTATGTTGAAATTACTTTTAATATGATATATATAAGCAAAATCAAAGCTACGAACAAAGTAACTGGGTAAAAATGTTGATTTTTTGTAGAAATGAGAAGAAGAGGAGAGAAGGTTGGATTGTTGCTTGAATGGAGCAAGATAAAAGGAGGCCCTTTTGTGGATTGCTGAGGGACAGAGTCTTGATATTATTGGATAGGAATGGAATCAATCTAGATACCCACCTTCATCCAATCAGGAACCTACAACTAAATAACACAAGCCTGCAGACACCTCGTGAGATCTGGATATAAATGTATAAAGAAACAAAAATGAAAGATCATGCCAAAATAACCTTATTTAAACATATAACTGAAATTTTTGAGCATACATCATATGGATAAAAAAGACCAAGCAATCTATCTTTCCTAGTTTACACCCTTACTAGATTCAATTGAATCCTTGAATCCAAAACACAGAAGCAACACAGAATTTGGCAAGAAATTGTAGCTACCACATCAGCAGCATAACACTAAGAATCCACACATACACATGCACTACACAGTATAGCCTCCAAATATTCTTTATTCATAAATGATGATCAAATACAGAGTTACAATGGCAATCCCTTCATTCCATCTCTAACTAGCTTGGAATAGGGAGCCTCAAGCAGGATATATACAAAACACAGGCCATTCATCCCAGGGGGGCACAATTCCTCATGGAATCAGGTGAAATCAACTGATGGAGAGTTCATCAATGTAGAACTGAAGCTGAACTGAGCCTACTTATCAACTGTGGGATTTATTGAGCTGACACATCAACCCATACACCAACACGTCAGTCCACAGAGCATCCAGGAGAGTCCACACGTGTGGAGGAGAGTGAGAGGGCACAATTCCCCATGAAGACAGCTGAAGATCAACTTTGGATCTGATTTGATCACCTCCTTCAGTCAAGGATTTGTCAGATCCAGTCAATCTGCTTCAAATCTGACTAGTTTCAATCAAATTTGTATAGAATCCACTGATTTATGATTTTGGATTTGCTCCATTATTCATCAATTTATTAATTAAAATAATCAATAATTGATTTTTGGGGCTTTCTGACTTGAGTGATGGAAAATCACTCAAAACTTAGGAAATAATGGGTCCATGGGTTTACATGGTGCTCTTAGCTTGAAAATGAGTACCTACATGACTGAAACCAATTATTTGGCCCACTTTTATTACAAAATAAATTTTTCCAATTAAACTATTAAAAAATAGCCTAAGTTTTGGAAGAAATAAATTTTAATAAAAAACACTGAAAAAACTAAAAAATTGAAAAATTAAAAAACACCTAAGGGGACTTAGACATGTTCATATGACTAGATAATTATGTCTAGAATGTTTATACATTGACACATAGACTCTAATAACCTCAATAGGCCTAAATGCCAAGCCGACCACCCCAACTTTGGAGGTATGGAGTGAAAAACTCAGAAATTATCAGTCGTTTATTCAACAACCAATAATAACCAAGGGAAAAAAAACCCTGGGATGATCGGATTAACAAATAAAGTCTAAGAGACCGAGTCTTTTACAGACACTATCATGCTAGAACATTTATTACAACTCCCCCATGGGGTATGAACATGTGATAGAGTACAACAAGCACTTCCCAGAAGTACTTCCAAAGGTCTTTTTGAAGTATGAACAAGTTAACCCTGTCTGGTTCACTAGGCTCATTTGATAAAAAACCACCATAGTACAACTTAGGTGTTAACATTCTGGCTCCAACTGCGGGAGGTGTGCTCGATTTGGTCTTTAAGGAAAGGAGAGGATACGAGAACACCAGAATCTCTAGTTTATATACCCTGTAAAAACATCTCAACTTGACAAAAGAGAAACCTTAGTAGCACAAGTTTTATAGAAAACCAAATGAACCATTAATTTGATTTATTTACACAACATAAATGTAACTAACTAAAAGAAGCAAAGTTTTATTACAGCTAAGTAGAAATGCAGAAAGTAAATGATCTTTTTCAAGGAGCTTATTTTCCTACTCTAAGCATGATATAAAAAGGATTAAGTGTAATCAGAAATCCAATGTAACCACCTAAGCATTTTATTAACATAAAAAAAAAAATTCCTTGTCTTTGGTTACTAGCCAAAGTAAGGATACCTTATTCAGAAAATGCAAACCTGCATGATAATTCAGGATGGGAGATCATAGGCATGAACAGTGTCATAAAAATTCTTCCCAAACTTGTATGTGCTCATGCAGGCTGCTTCTATCCATAACTGGATAGGACTGATATAGCAATCAGAACGATGAGGTAGACTGACTACATCATCATACTGATCATCAGGGCTTATCAAATGATAACTTGTTGCATAAGCCCCAAGTAGCTCCAAATCATAAGGAACCTCTATATGCAGAAAAGATGGATGAGACTGATGTTCCACTGATTGCATTACATCTGACTTTTCGCAATACTATTTCTCAATGTCTTCATTACTGATACCCTTCTGCGGCTCTAAATGGTATGAATTTGAATGATCACATGAAAATTCTGAATGCTCCTCTCCCATACTAAGGTTTTCCCAGGAATCCAAATATGTGCTTCCCTCTATGGATGTATCGTAGATTGGACTTCCACAAATTTTTGAATAGACACTCCCATAGTCGGAAAAATCATGGATGGGATTCTCCATAATATTTTCACAAGTCAAATTATCTATGAAATTCCAATAGTCATAACTCCCATCCATGTCATATGTGGGGGACTCTTCATCCATGGCATCATGCTCCTGCCTATCCATGTTCTCCTTGTATTCATAACAATCTTCTTTAGATAAAATGTTACAAGGCAATAAACTTTCCAAACCTTCATCAACATGTGGAGAACAAGGTCTAGTGTTATCACACACCATACTGATATTATCATAAGTTTATTTATAGGCTTCCATTATGATATCATGAAAAGGATCTCCAGTCAAGGAGACCTTTTGGACATATTCAATGGGATCACTTTGTATGTGTTGCTTAGTGGATTTCTCTAGAGGGCTTTCTAGAAAGGTATCAGCATTGCAACATACTTGAGAATACACCAAATCTTCAATTTCTTCAGCTATGGTGACATGAGGAGAGTCTTCAACAATGTGTTCCATTATAGGCTCCTCTTGAAGCTCTTCAATATGATCATCTTGGATTTTCCCTTCCTCAGAATATTGATGTGCATTGGGAGGTACCTAATATTCTTTAAGAAGATGCTTAATTTATTCTTTTCTTAAATAACTACCACGATGCTTTTTTATGGGAGTATCATGAACCTCCTCTTCACTTAAATGTTCAAGAAGTGATTCCAAGTCTTCAATACTTTGTATCATGGAAAAATGTCCATCATATGTTTCCGTGTGATACTCTGTCCTAGATAGGTAGAGAGTACAAATATTTTCAAGGAACTTTTTTAAACCATTCATACTACCCCTACCATCGTGCCACTACTCTAAAAACATCCAAAGGAAGCTAGGAAAAGAAGTTATACATTTATCAGGAAGGTCTTGATAGAACCAACAACCGGCCTCACCCCAAAAAGTACTAGCAAACATTTCCATCATATTGTCTTCATGAAGAATATTGAAGTCAACAATCAACTGAAGGAAAGATTTGACATGCCAGATAGCTGAGTCACCATAATCTCCATGAAATGTCGAAAGCCAGTTATATGCATCCCGAAAACCATTACAATAGTTAGGAAAACCAGGGATGTTTGAGAAATCGATAGGCTGAAACATTCTGATTAACTGGGCACCATACTTCTCCTTTAATTCATCCATATCAAAAATTAATAGTATGCATTTGATATAACGATTAAACCTTGTACTGAAAAGGTGGGGATGTCAAGTGATGAGCTTTAAAGTTTTTAACATGTCACATGGGCTCATCTACACACAACAAAACTTCACAAGTTTATGAGATAACAGGGTTTTATCCCTTCAATGGAGTCACCATGTGAAAAAGAAAAATAAGGATTTATAAATCTTTTCACAAAAATTATTTTTTGCTTTTCTTTGTAAAAATAAAACTGGAAAAAATTCAGTGGAGTCGCCAGATGAAAATTAAATATCTACTCTAAGTATTCATCAAACAAAGCAAAAACAAAAAAGGAATAAAACAAAATTCATACTCAGGAATAAAAAGATTTATCCCCGGCAATGGCGCCAAAAAGTGATGCCACCTTTCACACACCTAGGTCACGTGGCATAAATCTTCAAGACACTCGGCGTGTCCTTGGGGGCAAGTCTCGAGTCAAGGCTATCACCTTGTTCTTGACTCCTCCATTTAGGTTCAACTCCTAATGAAGCCAAGGGGGGTAGATCCTATTAAGTTACTAAGGATGATTACTTAGTGTTGTGATGTTTAAACTGACTGAGTTACCTAGGAGTTTGGAATTTAATTATAGATAATCAAAGATGGCAAGATATAAAAGATGAACACATGAAAGCACAATGTTGAGACACAATATATATATAAAACAAGAAAATAACCAGTGCCTTAGCATGGAGTCAAAAATAGAAACAATTTACTTGCATGTGCTTGGAGTGAGTGTTTTGCGATTGCCTCTTGGTATGTTTTAAGTTAAATTTGAAGTGTGAGTTGATTAAAATTAGGCTAAAGGGGGACTCCAGATATACTTGAGAGTACTTGGAGTATGTCCAAAACTAAACCTTCACGGCTACCCGCAAGGAATATCTGGGCTGAAATGGAGACTCTGGGGCTATTGTTCGTAATGCACCCGTTAGGGTGTGACAAAGTGTTATACACCTGATTGGCACCTCTCCGTCCGAGTGCTGACTTCCCTCAGGTCGGCACACAAAAGGACACTTATGGATTGAGGTTTGCCTAGTTTCATTATACCTTGGTTGATGATGAAATACATTGCCTATATGCCTAGCTGATTACTTTGCCATTTGAGGATTTTGAGTAGCATGCGCGACTATCCCTATTGACATCTCGCGCATCATGCGCGGGTTTTATGTTCAACAAGTCGCGTATACTTGTATGCGTGGGTTGCATTTGTATGGAGTCGTGTATCACATGCGGGTTGCCCTACTACAGACCCGCGCATGGTTTCCTCAAAATTAATATTTAAAAACATGAGTTAATGGGAGATTAGTTTATTCATTTACCTTAATCCCATTAACTACTGCAACCTCCCTAACCTTCGAGAACTGCCTCCTTTCATCCATATAAATAGAGGCCTTGGGGAGGGGGTGGGATAGATACTTGAAGAGCAAAGTTATGCTAGTGGATTGTCTACAGAATCTTTGGAGCAGAGAAACTCAGAATCCTTTGGTGACAGAGGAGTCCTTGTTCAGACATTGGGTTGTAACCTAAACTCTTTCTATTATTGTTAATAAAGATATTACTTCTTCCATATGTGTTCTATATCTTGTGGATTGGTAAATGTTTACATTTCAATATGATATATGATTTACCTAACCTGCATCTATATATATGAATTGCTTTGTATCTGGAAGAGTGTTTATTAACAGGTGAAGGAGGAACTATCCTGGAGACTTTGGAAGTGGATCAGAGAGGGAGAAGCTATCTTGGATCAACCTTCATATTTTACAAGTAAGTTCCTGTTACTTTCCCATTTCCTATTCTGTGCTTTTAGAGTCAAATTGTCTGCAAGTCATGAGTATGTTGGTAACCCCCCAGACCTAGGTTATTAGGTGAATTATCCTGTACAACAGAACTGGTGACTCCGTTGGGGAAGCCTAGTCTGCTTTAGGACTTTTTCTGTTATCCTGACCAGTCATTGCTCGAAGTTTTGTTTGTGATCTTTTGTCTTGTTTTCTTACTTACTGTAGCATTTGAAAGTCTTGGGTCTTTTTCTGTTTTTGAGAAGTTTTCATGCCCATGCGTGGGTTGTCCTTTTAGACAGTCGCGCATACTGAGTTGCATACGCGGGTTGTTCTATATAACAGTCGCGCATCATTCGTGACCTGCCCTACTACACAGTCGCGCATACTCCTGAAAACTGTGATTTTTGTGTTAAAGTTTGCTTGTTCTTTAGCTTGCTATAAGTCCTGTTTTCTGTTGAGACTTTCTTTAAGAGTGTTGTAGAGTTGTCTGAGTGTATCAGGTGATCACATCCTAGTGCTTTTCGAAGCCCTTGGGTTCTTTTTACTTGTGTTATATACTGTCTGCATCTTGAAACTTTCTGGCCTTTTTGGGTTGTTGGTTTGAGTGCCTGAGTCTAGATCAGTGATCAGGGTCTTAGACTCTGTTTATACAGTTTACTGTCTGTCAGTTATTGGTTTGCACTTACTTGTTTAAAAGTCTGCAGTGATCTCTTGGTCATTGTCTGCACCCAAGTTGAGGTCCTAGCCTGCTTTTCTTGCTGGTTTTTAGGTTCCGTTTTCCTGTTAGTTTCAGTTTGTGTTTTTTATATAGTCTATAAGTGTCAAGTATACTCAAGCATTGCATTTATACATGCACAGTAGTTTTTTGAGCATTTTTTAAAATAAAAAACAAAACATAGTTAATCTTTTGCATTCTAATTTTTGCATTAGAGTAGTGTTTGTTTCAGTTTAAGAAATACTATCTCAGAAAAATACAAAAACATATAGGCTTAGTTTCTCTTTTTGCTGCATATAGTTCATCAATATTTATTTGAAAAAATTAAAAGAAGTTTATTTCATAGTGATAGTTTGCTTTAAATGCACCTTTTACTTTCATTTATTTTCTGCTGAGTCATAACATCATACAGTCCATCACTTCCACTTCCTTTGAGTAAAAGAACAACCCTTAAAATTAACGCTTAAATTTAAAATCTATTAGTAAGTTTTTATTTTTAGGGCCTTCCACCTACTAGCTTAGGCTAGGTTTGTGGGCTAGGGAGTGTAAACTTCCCACAAACTATAAACTCAGACGTAGTGGGATATTCATTAGGTAAATCCTTGGTTCTACCGCTGTATCTGGGAAGCTCCTCTCAAAAGGGAGTTAAGCACTAGGCCGCGTGGAGGCTTGGACAGAGGGGCTAACCCCCCAAATCCTTGTCAAAACATAACCCAGGACTTTTACGCATCTGGGGATTCTGTCTAGGCAGAATTTCGGGCTCAGCTACCCTGCCCATGCGTACGAGTTCAACTTGCGAATGTCCCCCCAGATAGTATGTATTGTCAAGGTAGCCTTAGTCTCTTGTCTTTTTAGGGCTCATACCCAGGTAAACCGGAAGGTTATTTCTGGTTCACCTTGAACGGACTTGGAAGGTAAACCTTGTGGAAAGTGCAGGAGGGTGGTTGGTTGATTCCTCCGCTTGTGCCTGAGAACCCCTCAAGGACGCCAGGTAACTATTCATCAGCCTTCTTCTGGAAGGTATATCTTTATAGCCTGTTTTGATTGCTTGAGACTATAGGATCTTTTTAGTGTATGCTCTGTGGATCTGCTTGTGATTAGTTGGCCTTAGGGTGTGTTTTTTTTAAGTCTTAATTCTAGAGGAACAAGAGATTAGAAGGTCAAGAAGGTTGAGAAACCTTCCTCCTCTCACACCACTGGAACCTCCACCTTTACCTCAAAGGCGGAGACTAAGCACAGGTGGTTCTTTTGAACCAGTAGGAGTAACTGAGGTTCTTGGTGAACCGGAATTAATAGCTAACCGCTTTGATTTAGACACAGTTGAGATAGAAGAGCTGCAAGCTGACGAGCCTGCAAGACATTATAATACCCCCTTGACTGATTTGAACGATCCAGTGATCGTGCAGGTTAGGCCTTTTAGTTCACCAGTGCTAGGTGTACCTGTAGGTAGAGCTATGTCTTCTGAAGGAGAAAGTTCATTTGTTTTCACCTCAACCCTTTCGGTTGAAGGGGTACTACCTCCCCCAGTTAGTACCCCTAGATCTAGTTTACCTTCCACACCCTTAACTCCAGCAAGCTGGGTGGTCCAACCACCGGTTTACTCGAACATTGGAAGTATGTCTGGTGATATGGCTACTAGGATTCCTAGTATGCCTACAATTCCTTCTTACTTCCCTTACACTACCCACAGTGGTCCAGTGGGATCCTTGGACTTTGTTCAAGGATTCCCTTGGAATGGGGGGCACATACCCCCTTCCAGTCCATATGTAGGTCCACCTCCTTCATATGTAGGAGTGTAGTTTGGTAACAACACCTCTTACGGGAAAGCTACCAAACCCCTATTTCGGTCCCATACATGAGCTCTGCCTTCTCTTTGTTTAGTGGAGGGGCACCTGCTCCAGTCTTTCAGACCCCAATTTCTATGGGGACGGTCCAAACCACTTACACTGCACCTCCTACCCAAAATCTGGTGGCTTACGGATGGAATCCATTCCAAAGCAACCTTCCCACTCCACAACCGGTGTCAGGGGGAAACCCCACCTTTACCTATGGGCATTCAGGGGATGGACCCTCGAATACCCAAGCTGGCACTTCTAGTACACCGGTTAGGCCCAAGCTTCCTTTTCTGGCAACTTTGAACTTGCCAGACTTATCAAAATTGATGAACGATCCGATGAGGCATGACCCCTTGTGGCCACCTGTTCCCGTCAAACTGCCCTCGGACATCCCTAAGTTCGAAGGTAAGGCTGGTGAAGATCCTGGGGCACATGCCACCACCTTTCACTTATGGTGTTCTTCCAACTCATTGAATGAAGATTCAGTGAGATTGAGGCTGTTCCAGAGGACTTTGACGGGCACTGTGGCAAAATGGTACATTGAGCTGCCTTCTGCTGCTTTTAGTAGTTTCTGGGACCTAGCTAGTGCTTTCCTTAGTCACTTTCAGCTTCCAGTTCGTTACGATTTCGGAACGGACTTGTTTTCCACCTTTAGACAAAACAAGGCAACCCACATCTCGGATCATATCCAAGAGTGGAGGAGGCGAAAGAGTCTCATCAAAGCTACCATCCCTCCTGAGTTTCTATTAGAATGGTTCCTTAAATCTTTATTGCCCTATATATCGAAGGATGTTTCCACATCAGGACTGACTAGTGAGGAAGAATCCATACTCAAGGCCCAGCAGTTAGACTTGATTTATTCATAGTCTAGGATTCTATATGAAATTATCCCTGAGGCAAAGAGGCCTTCTCATGAGGCCGAGAAACCCAAGCCTGGACCCCATACCGATGGTGTGGTTGGGTCCGTAAACTCTCCCACTGTAGAGTCTTTGACAAAACAACTTCACCAATTGTCTGTCAAACAGTCTACAGTGGAGGCAACAAAGGCTGCCCCCTCCTCCCAAAGTGCAAATGTTTTTGCACAAACCTCTTCGAAGGGAAATCAGCAGCCCGGTGGGAACAAGAAGAAAGGCAAAAAGGGAGAGGGAAACCAAAATCAAAACAAGCCCAAGCCCGCAAACAATGCTGATGGGGGAAAAAAGGAGAAGAAGAAAGTCAAGTTTCCTTGTAAGTTGTGCCAAGGGGACCACCTCACTCACCTTTGTCCCCTCATGGAACAAGCTCAGAAGCTGTTACAAACGCAACCACCGGCTGTCCTGAAGGATCCATTTCCCCAAGGGCAGAATTCTGCCTCAGCTTCTACCGTAGCAGGGGGCACTCAAGCTGCCCCTGACCCCAATTTAATCAACATGGTATGATCCTCAACCTTGTTACAAACCAGGAACAAGAACTATGAGAATGAGACCAATGAGAAGGGTAAAGTTGTAGTTGAAACTTCTAACCCTCTCACTATAGAGAACCCTACGGAAATAATGCCAAAGATACCCAAAGGTGTCTTTAAGAAGACTATGCATAACCCAACTTCCAGAGCCGCTGCTCACTACTCCGTGGTTGAAGACTTGGCTCAGACTCCTTGTGCGATGTCAGCTTTGGAGGTGCTACAGAGTTGTCCCTCTCAAAGGGATGCCCTCTTAGCAGCTCTAGGTAGTATGGATTCTTCTGGTCTCACAGTGAAATTTCAGTTCTCTGATCTTAAAATTCGCCTCCCTTACCATGTAGCTTTATCGATAGATGTTGTCCATGGTGGTAAGACCATTGGACGGGCAGTTATTGATGAGGGAGCCTCTACTTGTGTTATGTCCCTGGCTTGTTGGAAAGCTCTAGGATCCCCAGAGCTGGTCCCATCAACCACTTTACTTACTGCTTTTGATGGAAGGTCTTTCCGTCCCCATGGTATCCTGCCGGCTTTCGAGCTTAAGTTGGATGGCAAAGCAGTCTCTGTTGAAGTTGAAGTGATTGATGCTCCATTGGACTACAATTTGCTTCTGGGTAGGAATTGGACTTATGCAATGTATGCCGTTGCATTTGCTATCTTTCGTGTCATGGTTTTTCCACATGAGGGCAAGCTGGTCACTGTTGACCAACTTGATTTTACTTGTAAAGGCCGCTTAGAGTCTAAAGATTCCACTGTGCCATTGGTTGATTAGGCCAAACCTGCTGCACAGATCTTGGGGGCTAGACTGTACGCATCATTGATAGGCACATTCGATATTCCAGCTCCAGTCCTTTATCTCGGTTCTACTACTGTAGGGCAGTCCATTGATTCGGTGGTCGATAGGACTGATCCTTGGGTCCTCCCAACCCCTTAGGAACCAGAAGTGCCCTTATCTGCAATGGAAGTGGTGTATCAAGCTATTACCCAAACCACTATAGATCCCATTCCATATCCTCTCACAGTCTCGGATGATCTGGAAGAAGTTTATATGCCTGCATGGGAAGAAAACTCTTTACATTCCATAGATTGCTTAGATACTGTTTTACCTTCTGACGAGGCTATTCTGGAAGCTATGTGTTCACGTGATAAGATATGTGAGGATCTTCATCACCGATCTTATTTCCTTCCAGAGCTAAGCAAGATCGAAAATCAAGAGTTTCATGTGAGACTGCCTGGAGATGTTGATATACCTGTTAACCCTTTGCCTAGGGAAGGGGTGTTTGCTGAGGGGAATATGGAAAAAATATCTGCTACCATACCTATCAATATCTCTGTCAAACTAGATATCGTGGAAAATATCTATATAGGTGTAAGCTACTCTCTGGAGGAGATTGCTATTTATATTGCCCTTTTCAAGTAATTCCATGATATCTTGGCCTGGTCATATGAGGAGATGCCAGGCATTGATCCATCTATTGTTCAACATGAGATCCCAACCTATCCTGATGCTAAGCCGGTTCGGAAAAAATTGCACCCCGTGAACCCGCGTAAAGCGGCGGCTGTGAAGGCAGAGGTAGAAAAGCTCTTGAAAGCAGGTTTTATATATCCCATTTCTTTGACTGAGTGGGTGTCCAACCCAGTCCCCGTTGATAAAAAGCAAGGGGCTATTCGTGTATGTACGGACTTTCGTGACCTTAACAAAGCCTGTCCCAAGGACAACTACCCTACACCGTTTATTGATCAAATCATAGATGCATGTGCGGGTAGTGAAGTATTTTTGTTTATGGATGGTTTTTCCGGCTACAATCAAATCCAAATCAAACCGGAAGACCAACATAAAACAGCTTTTACTTTCCCTTGGGGTACATTCGCATATAGAAAAAATGCCTTTTGGATTGAAAAATGCAGGGGCAACCTTTCAACGAGCCATGAACTTTGCTTTTCATGATATAAAAGCCATTGTTGAGCCTTACCTAGATGATCTGCCTGCTCATTCTCGGAAGAGGATCCAGCATCCAGAGCATTTAAGGTTGATTTTTGAGAGATGCAGGTACTATAAAATTCGCTTGAATCCCCACAATTGTGTTTTCTGCGTCGAATCAGGTAGATTGCTTGGATTCATTGTCTCTAGCAGGGGCATACAGGTGGATCCGTTAAAAGTCAAGGCCATTGTAAATCTGCCTCCTCCTCGTTCACTTAGGAAACTTCAGAGTCTACAAGGAAAGTCTAACTTCCTTCGACGTTTTATAGTGAATTATGCCAAGATCACAAAAGGTTTCATGCACCTGCTTAAGCAAGACACCCCATTTGTATGGGATGAAACTGCACAACTCGCGTTTGAGGCATTAAAGAAAGCCTTGTTGTCGGCTCCTCTATTACGCCCGCCAGATTACTCTAGGGATTTTTTACTATATCTGGCCGCGTCGGAGTCTACCATTGGGGTAGTGCTAGTTCAGGAGGATGATAAGCTCATTGAGCATGTTGTCTATTATCTTAGCCGTGCTTTGGTTGGGCCTGAGCTTAAGTACTCTCACGTCGAGAAGTTATCCTTAGCGGCTGTGTATGCTGTACAGAGGTTACAACACTACATCTTACTGAGGACCACTACTGTAGTGGCGGATGTAAACCCTTTCTGTATGTTTTATCCCGACGGATTGTTGGGGGAAAATTCAATAAATGGATAGTCATTCTCCAGGAGTTTGACTTGGTTTTCCAATCCGCTAAATCCAAAAAGTCCTTAGTTTTTGCGGAGCTTATAGCAGAATTCCCTACGGAAGAAGATGTAGTGGTTCAAGATGACTCATTCCCAGATGAGCACATCTTCCTTATATCAACCTCTGATCCTTGGTATGGAGATATCCTTATATATCTCCAGACTCTGAATTATCCTACCGCTTACTCTAGGGAAGACCGACACAAGTTACGTCTTCATGCAAAAAACTACCTCATAATCGGAGATACATTATATCGAAGAGGGGTAGATTCTGTCTTGCGCCACTGCCTTACCCATGAGGAAGCGGAGATTGTCCTAAATGATTCCCATAGCGGAGCGTGTGGGGGTCATTTATCTGGGTTAGCAACGACCCAGAAGATATTACGTGCCAGGTATTTCTGGCCCACCATCTTTAAGGATTGTGTGGAAGCTGTGAAATGCTGTCATCCATGTCAGTTGTACACCAGAAAAATGCAGTCGCATCCTGCTCCCTTGTTTCCCATCGTCTCAATAGGCCCCTTCATGAAGTGGGGGATTTATTATATGACATGCAACCCAGCCTTGGCTGGGGGGCACAAATACATCATTGTCGCTATCGACTATTTCACTAAATGGGCAGAGGCAATGCCTACTTTCAAAGACAATGGGGAAACGGCAGCTTACTTCGTGTTTAATCAGATTATTGCTAGGTTTGGTATTCCCAAAGTGATTGTCACTAACCATGGTAGTCATTTCCAAAATCACATGATGACTGAACTGACCACCATGCTCAGATTCCGACAAGAGCACTCTTCTCCTTATTATCTGCAAGCAAATGGTCAGGTCGAGGCTGTAAACAAAACTTTAAAAGCTATACTTAAACGTACTATTAATGCAGCCCGTTCAAATTGGCACATCATGTTATATCCTGCTCTTTGGGCTTATTGAACCAATGTCAAAATTGCTACAGGTTTTTCCCCCTTCCAACTCGTTCACGGGGTGGAAGCTATTACGTCGATTGAATGTGAAATCCCATCCTTGCAGATAGCTATTCATGTGCTACCTGACACAACTGAGCTTGAAGAACGGTTACTCCATTTAGAACAACTTGATGAGCAATGTAGAGATGCGTTGACTGCAAATCGGGCTCATAAGAATAGGGTTAAATCTCAATACAATAAAACGGTCAAGCCTCGGGTTTTCTCTGAGGGGGAACTTGTCTTGCTCTGGGATCAAGATAAGGAACCCCTGGGGGTAGGAAAATTTAAGGCCATGTGGTTGGGACCCTATGTTGTGTCTAAATTTTTGAGTAAAGGTGCATATGAATTAGTGGATTATGATGGGAATAAGCTGCCTGAGCCTAGAAATGGGCTCTACTTGAAGAAGTACTATGCCTAGGCTTAGCACTTTTTCTTGTATATTAATGTATGTATTTTTATGTACATTAGGTTGTCAGTTTCATTTTTTATGCTATCTGCTGGTTGTTGCAGATGTCTTCTGAGATGTATGTAGGTTTTTTTGATGGTGCCAGCCATCACACTTGTAACCTGGCTTCAGCAGCATGGGTTATTTATTCCCCATCAGGACAGCTTGTTTCCGCGGGTGGCGCTTGTCTTGGTCCTGCTTCCAATAATGTTGCTGAGTATAGAGCTGTAATTGAGCTCTTATGGGATGCTTTTTCACAAGGAATCACCCAGCTGGAATTCCGTTTGGATTCTCAGTTGGTTGTTTCCCAGCTCAATCGAGCTTACCAGGTGCGTAATCCTACATTGTTACGTCAGTTCATGCAAATACGTTTACTGGAAAGACATTTTGAAATTATTACTTTTAATCACATTCCACGAAACCAAAATTCATTAACTGATGCATATGCTAACTATATTTTGGACTCGCATCTCACACACATTCCATAAAATATACAGCAAATACATAAGAAACATTTGTAAATAAGCTGACAACCAAACACAAATATATATATATATATATATATATATATGTAAAAATATGTTCATAAATAGGATAGGTCAAGTCTGATCCGTCGATCCCAAAATGTACAAAATATACAAAAAGTGGATCAAAATCCATCAAAATGCCTAAAACTAAGCCTGCCCGCCATGGCCACTAGGACCTCCTTGGTCCCCGTGATCTCTGCGCCCCCTGGCTTCCTCAGCCTCCTCGGCTTCGGCAGCCTCCACTGCATCTCTGTATACACATACTGCTCTGGCTACCCCTCTAAAAAGATGTAACCAGGCCGGTGGAACCCCAACTACTGACTCCTGCATAGCTACAGGGAGATTCTCTATCCGTATAGTGGGTACCCGCTCGGTAAGCCTAGTCAACTTTGCCTCGAGTACCGTGACTAATCCAGGATCTCCTCCTGCTACAGGACGTACGAAGGTACGTGGGTGCCCTACTGGGCGGACTGGTCCAATATCTGCATTTTGACACATGAGTAGGATTAGACTTGTGCATATGTATATATCCTATCATTAGAAAATCCATAAAAATTTGATAATGATAAAAAATAAAAAATGACTTACCCATCTCTCCCCATGCTCCTCCTGGAGGGAGTACTAGGTCTGGATCACCTCGGAAATCTAATCCGGCATATGGGAACTGCTCTAATGCTGGCACCTGCCGTTCCCACCATGAATAGAAATCATCGTCATACATACTCTGTACCACATCTCCTCCTCCGTGACGGAGGAAGATATCACCCCACCTGCAAAGCCTCGGCTGATGTGGATGTCTGATCTCTAAGGGGATCGCAGGGCTCATAGTAGGCACCCTCTCAAAGAAGAAAGCAACCAGTATACTAGCATACCCAAAGTTCTTCCGTCTCCCCCTCCTACAATCGGCTAATTGCCTCTTCATAAGAGGGGCAATTCCCGAGCACCAGTCATGTAGAGTGCCTCTGAAACAGTCAACTGCCACTCTCATCTGAGTCCTCGTGGCATGATGTAGTCCTGCTGACCCTGAAAGTATAACAACGGTACTGGTCAATACCTGCAATGTAAAATCTTGTATGTCTACGATGAGAATGCTACTGCCCTTCTTTGGAGTACCGGGCCTGCAGAATACATCCACATAGTTTTGGACACTCAAGGGGTCTCCACCCCTGCCAGTGCCCTCCAGGTTCACCGGTGCTCCCCGATGTGATAATCCTATGATGAAATAGATGTCCTATGAGGTAAGCTCCAAAGTCTCACCTTGGATGTTGAACATCCCCAGGTCATGGTCCCAACAGCTGACCAAGAACTCCAATATGCGGACATTGGCCCGCATGCGTGATGTGCAGAAAAACTTGAATAGCCCACTATTCTGCAATGCTTAGATAGTAGGCAGGCTTTGGAGAGCCGCTTGGTCCATCATCTCGTGTTCCCACTCCCTCCACTCCAGCACCATATTTTCCTGACAAAAAACAGATAGTGTGATTCAGTAATTCATCACAGAAATTTAAAAATTTTGAACATTTTCAAAGCTTTTATCTTTAGCGCAGTATGCGCGACTGTCCATTGGGACATGTCGCGAGCCATGCGTGGCTTCCCTATATAGCAACGCACGCATCAAACACGTATGTGCGGTTCTCCTATGCAGCAACCCGTGCATACATTTTACCATTTTTATATTGATGAATTAAATTGAATTGACTACTAATTCTAAAATTGTTTGGATGAAATTAAAGAGCACATGGTGTAGATTTACCTGACACTGACGGATCTGAATTTTACCGGTCCAATTGTCCACAACGAGCGATCAAAGTTAGAAGGTAAAACTTTCCTTTTTGGTCCAAAAAGTGCAATGGTGATAAATGTTTTGTTTTTCAAACTATTTATAGAAAAATTATTTTGTAAAGTGGGTTTTTTCTATACTTTGAAACGTCAATTGATTAATACCATCCCTTTTTGTGCCTTGGAACAGGTTTACTAACTATTTCAAAGTGTTGATGCTTCTATAGGGTGGTTTTTACTCTTTCCAACACATGTTGGCAACTTATCACTCCACATTAACCTTAGTGTTCAACATTTTGCCACGGACTATGGTATTCTAAGCCATTAGTCCCTCGTCTCTACCATTGTTCTTCTGTGACTAGGATCCCTATTTCATGAGTATCATTCTTATATGCCATTGCCATCCTTTGATACTCATTTCCATCACTGTTTCAGGCCCAAGGGGTTTCCTCATAGCTACTTTTCACGACAAATAGAGTTTCTTATGAATCTCTCTTTACAAGCTATCCCTTTATAGGACTCCCCGCCCTTATGGAGTTTCTTTAGGCCCAGGTCTGACTCCTTAAAAATAGACTTGACTGCCGAGTTATCTCGTCTATTCAAGCTCGTTAAGAATATGTGAACGAGCATCCACATTGGTCGTAGGTTATCTCTTTCTCGGACCATGCGGAATAATACGAGAAAGGATCACTCTCTTTTCTTTGGAATTGAGAAGAGTATTCTCAGGTATAGCTTTATCACTTTTCCGGACCTGAGGGACTAAATTTATGGAAAAGGAACACCCAGTTTGAGCTTACTTTTTCTTTTTCATGCTCTAGACCCAAACATGAAAAATATTCCGAGTGTGCTTTGTGTCTTTGTCATGCTCGTTAAACACTAAAGAACAAAGCAACGAGTTTATTGTTGTAAGCCCCATTTCTCGTAACCAAATGGATCTTTCTGAGTGATCTTGCTTTCCTTCACACTCGTAAAACTCAAGCTATTTTATGCTGTTATGGAAGGAGCATTGGGTAGGTGGTAATTTAACCTTTTTCGGACCTCCCCGACTAAGTACGAAAAAGGTTCACCTTTTCTTCTTCGGAATTCAAGAGAGTTCTTTTGAGGTTTGTTTTATACTTTTTCGGCCTTAAGAGACTAAATTGGACGAAAAAGGACCCCCCTGGAGTCTTCTTTGGCGTTTTCAGACACTCTAAATATGAAAGCACCAATCGAGCATGTACTAGTTCGGGCTCGTTAAATCCACGGATCAGTGTATCAAGCATTATTTTCCCATCTCTTCAAGCTTGTTAAAAAATGAAGAGGGAACTGAGTTGGCTTTCCTGGACTCGTTAAAACTTAACAGGGAAGGTAAGGAAGAAGTTTTCTCTTGTTCTCAGTAATGGAAGCATGTCATCCTTGAACATAGCACTCTTTGCCTTCCGATATCCATGTTTCAGTATACACTTGTGGTCAGCTATCACTTTGAGTTTTGACTCCTCCTCTTGCTCATTATATCTGGGGAATCTGTTCATGTCTCCTACATGACAGATAAGTCTAGTTGGTCTATCTATCCATTGTATGCTGCCTTGGGTCATCTCTGTGTCGTGCTCACTGTTCAAGGATTATATCTAGTGTCTAATCTATCACCTGATCCTATACTGTTATATCTGTTATCCATTTACTTGTGTTTACCTTCTTTTTCCCAGTTCCTAGTCACTCTTGTGATCCGTTGGAGGATCTATTGCCTTCCTTATCACAGTATGGTTCCGTTACAATATCTCCTAATGACGATGACCTAGAGCTTTGACGATGGTACCTCTGGATTCACTTTCATCATTGGTGAACTCCTTTGCTTCAGTTGTCAATTATCATCTATTGGTTGACAAACTGTTGAATCCTTTCCATGTTCGACTTCAGCTTACCCTTATTCACATGGCTTGGATTGTACTGTTTATTTGGGATCTTTTATGAAGACCTTAGTTCCTCATTCATGAACTAAGTTGCGCAAGACTATGTTCCATTTCTATATCCAGCTTCCAGATCTTTGAAGACTCATCATTATTGTATTGTGGCTTCAATCCACCTTTGTAAATACGTGGTTTTTACCCGTATCATATGATGTACTCAAATATTGTAAAGGAGCTAGTGTTCCAGTAAATTGAACATAGCCTCCTCACATATCACTTTGTTTATGACATTACTATGTATTTGTTTCAGGTACTCCTTCTGCTCCACTGGACTTCTGATTTTTCTCCTAAGTTATATATTATAATGTATTTCGGCCATCGTTCCCCTCTGACCTCACACATTAGGGGGCATCTGTTATACACCTGATTGGCACCTCTCCGTCTGAGTGCTGACTTCCCTCAGGTCGGCACACAAAAGGACACTTATGGATTGAGGTTTGCCTAGTTTCATTATACCTTGGTTGATGATGAAATACATTGCCTATATGCCCAGCTGATTACTTTGCCATTTGAGGATTTTGAGTAGCATGTGCGACTATCCCTATTGACATCTCGCGCATCATGCGTGGGTTTTATGTTCAACAAGTCATGTATACTTGTATGCGCAGGTTGCATTTGTATGGAGTCATGTATCATGCGCGGGTTGCTCTAATACAGACCTGTGCATGGTTTCCTCAAAATTAATATTTAAAAACACGAGTTAATGGGATATTAGTTTATTCATTTACCTTAATCCCATTAACTGCTGCAACCTCCCTAACCTTCAAGAACTGCCTCCTTTCATCCATATAAATAGAGGCCTTGGGGAGGGGGTGGGATAGATACTTGAAGAGCAAAGTTATGCTGGTGGATTGTCCAGGGATAATTTTAGGGGCGAATTTTAGCCCAGTGGGCTATTTTTCCATGTTTTTCTCCCCAAAAAGATTCGCCATTTTGCATTTTTTGAAGCCCTGTTTCGCCCAATTTTGATGGGGTAAAAAAATTTCACCCTAAAAATCACCATATTATTTTATAAACAATATAAAATCCTTGGAAATTAAAATATGTTTTGAAAAATATCGCCAATCATTTTATAGTTGGTGTTTTAAGAATTGGTAATATTCGCTAACATTTATACACTTTTAAATAAGTATGGTTCCTTAAAATCATCCATGGGATTGTCTACAGAATCTTTGGAGCAGAGAAACTCAGAATCCTTTGGTGACAGAGGAGTCCTTGTTCAGACATTGGGTTGTAACCTAAACTCTTTCTATTATTGTTAATAAAGATATTACTTCTTCCATATGTGTTCTATATCTTGTGGATTGGTAAATGTTTACATTTCAATATGATATATGATTTACCTAACCTGCATCTATATATATGAATTGCTTTGTATCTGGAAGAGTGTTTATTAATAGGTGAAGGAGGAACTATCCTGGAGACTTTGGAAGTGGATCAGAGAGGGAGAAGCTAGCTTGGATCAACCTTCGTATTTTACAAGTAAGTTCCTGTTACTTTCCTATTTCCTATTCTGTGCTTTTAGAGTCAAATTGTCTGCAAGTCATGAGTATGTTGGTAACCCCCTAGACCTAGGTTATTAGGTGAATTATCCTGTACAACACAAAGATCAGCACCCCGAGGTCACTTTTCAAAAGTTCTCGTTTCCTTTGGGTATTTTTCCACCGTAAAGGTTTGATCTAGGTGTTGGATTTTCACCTGATGGTTTGTCAGTTGGGGAGAGTGAGTCCTAATTATAGTAGTCACCCAAGTGCTTTTGATACAGATTGACTGATCAAACGAACCGCAGCCAAGTGCGGAGCATACACACTGGAGTCTTGTCAATTTTAGTAAGTTTTAAACTGGGTGTTCTTGTTTAAAAGAAAACCCTCCAGAAACCTCTTTCGATCCAAGTGGATCTCAATTAGGGAATCGAGGAGGGGTTATTTTTATAATTTTTGATAAATAAATGATAAAAAAAAGCAAACAGATACGCAATTCTAGTTTCTTAATTAGTCCTACCACCAATCTCTTTCCCTTTTCGGGTCAATCGGGAAATCATGGGTAAGTATTACGATTACTTTGAAATGTAAAATATGGAATATGGATTTAATAATGAAATAAATTATACTACCCTATAGATTAGATCAATACTATTTTGAAAATAAATGAGCAAAAAGCAACGAAAATGACATTGACGCAAATCCCCCCAGGGGGGATGGGGAATGGGCTTGAAAGAGCCTATTCCAAAAATAATTTTATTTATTATTGGTTAAAATATCAGCAAAGTGAAATATCAGAAAATTATTGGTCCTTATACAGGCTGAAACCAAGATCTTACAACTTTGCAAAAAGTTTTAAAATTTTAGTGAAAAGGGAGACCCGTGGGGGGATTTGAACGCTCCTGAGGCCACTTCGGATAGAAGATTCCTTTATTTTATGTAATACCTGATAAAATAAATCAAGAATGTTAGAATAAAATATAGCCAAAATCACTTTAAGAGTACCTTTGGATCATCCTACCTTATCTCAAAAAAAAATGAAGTTAAAACTAGCTAAACATGCGAAAAAGGAACCAAGGAAAGCAAGCTTTCCTTGGGATCTTGGCTTGCTATTTGTGCAGCTAATGAAATATGCACTGATATTTCAGAATATTAAATTTTATAACAATGAAAGGAAATCTAATGCATGCGATCTACAAGTTTTCCTTAAATTTTCATGCAAAATGACGATTTCCCTAAAGCTAGATCTAGAATGCTTATGAAACTTTTTTGAGTGCAAGATCTAGACTATAGGCTTTGATAAGAGATATCTATGTATGAATTAATTTTAATATGATATATCTAAGCAAAATCAAAGCTATTAACAGAGTAATCGGGTAAAAATGTTGATTTTTTGTAGAAATGAGAAGAACAGGAGAGAAGGTCGGATCGTTGCTTGAATGGAGCAAGCTGAAAGGAGGCCCTTTTGTGGAGTCCCTAGGGACAAAGTCTTGAGATTATTGGATAGGAATGGCATCAATATAGATCCCCACCTTCATCCAATCGGGAACCTGCAACTAAATAACACAAGCCTGCACACACCTCGTGAGATCTGGATATAGATGTATAAAGCAACAAAAATGAAAGATCATGCCAAAATAACCTTATTTAAGCATATAAATGAAATTTTTGAGCATACATCATATGGATAAACAAGATCAAGCAATCTAGCTTTCCTAGTTTACACCCTTAATAGATTCAGTTGAATCCTTGAAGCCAGAACACAGAAGCAGCACAGAATTTGGCAAGAAATTGCAGCTACGACATCAGCAGCATAACACTGAGAATCCACACATACACATGCACTACACAGTATAGCCTCCAAAGATTCTTTATTCATAAATGATGATCAAATACAGAGTTACAATGGAAATCCCTTCAGTCCAACTCTAACTAGCTTGGAAGAGGGAGCCTCAAGCGGGATATATACAAAACACAGGCCATCCAGCCCAGTGGGGGCGTAATTCCTCATGGAATTAGGTGAAATCAATAGATGGAGAGTTCATCAATGCAGAACTGAAGCTGAACTGAGCCTAATTGTCAACTGGGGGCTTGATTGAGCTAACACATCAACCCATACACTGACACATCAGTCCATAGAGCATCTAGGAGAGTCCACACATGTGGAGGAGAGAGAGAGGGTGCAATTCCCCATGAAGATAGCTGAAGATCAACTTTGGATCTGATTTGATCATCTCCTTCAATCAAGGATTTGTCAGATCGAGTCAATCTGCTTCAGATCTAACTAATTTCAATCAAATTGGCTGAGAATCCACTGATTTTGGATTTTGGATTTGCTCCATTATTCATCAATTTATTAATTAAAATAATCAATAATTGATTTTTGGGGCTTTCTGACTCGAGTGATGGAAAATCACTCAAAACTTAGGAAATAGTGGGTCCATGTGTTTACATGGTGCTCTTAGCTTGAAAATGAGCACCTACATGACTGAAACGGATTATTTGGCCCACTTTTATTACAAAATAAATTTTTCCAATTAGACTATTAAAAAATAGCCTAAGTTTTGGAAAAATTAAATTTTAATAAAAAAACACTGAAAAAACTAAAAATTTGAAAATTTGAAAAACACCTAGGGGGACTTAGACATGTTCATATGACTCGATAATGATGTCTAGCATGTTTATACATTGACACATAGACTCTAATAACCTCAATAGGCCTAAATGCCAAGCTGACCAACCCAACTTTGGAGGTATGGAGTGAAAAACTCAGAAATTATCAGTTGTTTATTCAATAACCAATAATAACCAAGGGAAAAAACACCCTGGGCTGATCGGATTGACAAATAAAGTCTAAGAGACCGAGTCTTTTATAGACACTATCATGCTAGAACATTTATTACAACTCCCCCATGGGGTATGAACATGTGATATAGTACAACAAGCACTTCCTAGAAGTACTTCCAAAGGTCTTTTTCAAGTCCTGACTAGTTAACCCTGTCCGGTTCGCTAGGCTCACTTGATAAAAAACCACTAAGTACAACTTAGGTGGTAACACATCCTTTTGTAAATTTTGTTCCCCATAGATTTTCTTCCTCAACTCTCCCTTATTCAACTTGAACGATGCGGGATGTAGGATACGACCTCGCATATCTGTATTTCCACAACTTTCCTCTACGCAATAGCATATTCCTCATGAGGGATGAGGGATGCGGGATCGCAATTTCCTTATTTCTAGGATTCCACAAACTCAAGCTTTCCACACCATTGATTCTCAGTTGTTTATCTATTTCTAGATGCGGAATAGATTGTGATTGTTGATCTTCATCGCAATATTTCTCCTCCATTCGATCTCCTCTAATATCTTTCTTTGTAGATCGTTGAATCAATCACTAACATGATCAATTTCTCTTCTATTAGGAAGTTAGAGAATGTGTACACACACTTGAATAGAGTGAACACAATATGAATTCATGCCTCTCTGGATTCATGCAAAAATATGGAATCCATCAAAATACTTATAGAATTCAATGAACTTCGAGCTAGATTATCCTGTATCGGTTAGACAGCGGTAATGATCGCATTCCCTCTCTAGTGGAAGGCAGGGGATGTGACAGTGTGGTATCATAGCTCATGTTGTAGCTTTGGACCTCAAGGGGGCCATGATAAATCCATCTCTATGTTAAACATAGAAATTCAACAAGTTTTCCACAGGGATTACATGGGCCAAAAAGTTGGAAAAAAAGGGCAATGAAGTTATGCACCAGATTGCGTGAAATCGAAGGATTTACAAAAAACAACAAGGCCCCTTGGCCCCCATCATCCCCCTGAGACAGTCGTTGTTGCAAAAAGGAAACTACAGCAAGAAGGAGTGTTAATTAGGATAATTGCTAAACTTAGTCAACCCGATGAGAGGCACATTGATCGTTCATGCTTGCAAGAAGAAATTGGTAAGTAATTGTTTGAATTTATGAGATTGACTAACAAATGATGTTGTTAAGACATTTTCCATAGTCATAGTGCATATTGAAGAGTTGATCTTTGTTTGACCAAGGAGGTCAAAGAAGATCAACACTAAGAAAATTAACAGCATGGATGATGCACAGGATCCCTGTGGACACGGGAAATATGCTATGGGGGAAAATCCAAGAGACCCACAAGAGGGCAGGAAGCCACTCTAATGGTGGGTATGTGGAGGACCCCATTTGCACCAATTTTTTCCACATAGGGAAGGGTATGTAAGGAAATCCTACAATATCCAAGGTCATGGACCTGAAGTTGTTGGGAGAAGGGAACAAGAGAGTTCACCAGATGCTGCATCTACTATAAGAAGCCTGAGGGAAGAGTTTCAAAGAAGAAAATAAAAGGTTGGTCAAGGCTTTGGTAGAGAAAAACTAGTTGACTGCAACCATGGAGGGGATTTTGGGGGCTCTCCTAAGGCAGCTAAAATTTGGGCATCACTTAACAGAGACAAAAAGGGAGTAGGATAAATTACCATGAGAAGAATAAGAATATTAACCCAAGAAAGAAAGGTTTTAAACCTTCTGACCTCCTGAAGCAGCAAAGGAAGCCATCACAAGCTGTGATTGAGCCAACCAGAGTGATGAGGGAAAATCTAAAGGAACCACTCAAATGTTGGGGAGGTGAAGGACCCCATCTATGCAAGAATTTTCCACTTGAGTATACGAATGAGGGTCAAGTACCTAGCACCCAAGAAGCTAAAACTATGGGTTAAGAAGGAGGGTCATTCCTAAAATTTATGCATTGTTAGAAGACCACAAGGAAGGTCATAACTCAACTGTGGTGGAATTTGAGGGTGATATTTTTGAACAGAATGCTTCTGTTTTGATTGAACCTAGATTGACTCACATATATATCACCCCTGGACTTGTTTAGATGTGCACTTTGAAGAAATCAAAGCATAGAAGATCATGGTTAGTCCAACTAGCCACTAGAATCAAGAAGAAGGTCAACGAGGTGGTAATGGAATTTCCATTGGCCATGGGTGGGTTAGTCACCTGTGCAGATATGAATTTTTTGCCACTTGGATCATATGATGTCCTCGTTGGAATGGATTGGTTAGAATCACATAGAATAAAGCTTGATTGTTACAACAATAATTTGGAGTTCTTGGATGAAGAAGGAAACCTGAGAATTTTTAAAGGGTTTCAAAAAGTGATCTCTATAAGGAAGTCTTTAGTAATGCAGCTGAATAATTTCTATGGGAAAGGTTGTAGAGTGTATGCAGCTCATGTTTCGGAGGCAGTAAAGTATGATACTCCTAGGTTGGAGTGATTTCATATGCTACAAGAATTCGATAATGTTCTTCCTGATGAAATTTCAAGGCTTCCTCCAAAGAGTGAAATTCGTTTTAGCTTTGATCTTGTTCCTAGAGCAACACGAGTGACCCACACACCATGTAGGAGGAACATACCAGAAATGCAAGAGCTGAATATGTAGCTGCAAGAGTTGTTGGAAAAAAGGTATATTAGACAAAGTGTGTAGCCTTGGGGAACACCATTCATGTTGTTGAAAAAGAAAGATGGTAGAATCTGGGTGTGTATTGATTATAGCCAGCTGAACAAAGTCATCATGAAGGATGAATATCATTTTCCTAGAATTGATGACCCCTTTGATCAAATGAGGGAAGCAAACGTGTTTTCCAATATTGACTTGGGGTCTACTTACCATCAGATAAGGATCAAGGATGGATATGTTCATAAGACAACCTTTAAAGAAAGGTATGGATCTTATGAGTTGCTAGTGGTACCATTTTGGTTCACAAATGCACCATCTACATTTATATGGCTCAGGAAAAATATTTTCAGTAGGTACTTAGGAACGTTTGTTCTCGTTTTCCTTGATGAAATTCTTACTTATTAAAAGGATGAGGAAAAACATGTGGAACAGTTTAGGATGACTTTGAAATTGCTGAGGAATAATCAAATGTATACAAAGTTGAGAAACTATGACTTCTACAAAGATAGAATTCATTATTTTGGTCAAATTATCTCAGATAAAGGAATATCTGTAGACCCTAAAAATATTGAGGCCTTGCTAAGTTGGTCTGCTCCAAGAAAGTTAACATATGTAAGATCTTTTTTGAAACTTACAGGATACTATAGGAGGATAACTGAAGGATATTTTGTAGGCAAAGTTGATTCTACGTAGGGGATGAGGAATCCTGCATGTGAACTCATAGTTCCATGAGGAAATGGCCCTTCCTAAAGGCTGTAAGTAGAATGACCTGATCAGAGCAGTCTGGTTGTACCCACTGAACCAAGGTAGGAAACTGCCATGTGATATGAGAAGGATCTCATGAATGAAATCTAACTTTTGAACAGAATAGATTTTGAACTTCATATTTTAAAATTTTGCTGATGATTTTTAATTAAATATGATTAATTGTTTGTCTTATATAAAATGGTGTCATGGTGACATGTTGTATGTGAATGTTGAGGTTTTGGGAAGCATGTGTAATTCAGGGATGAGTACTCCCCACTTGCAAAATCCAAACAAGATGAGGATGATCTCATGGTTGCAAAAAAAAAAAAAAACTAATTTTCTGTGGGAAGCAGAATTGTGAATTCAAATTTTGATTTGACTATCAATGGTATTGATCATTTCATAATGAGAAATTTATCCATACATGAAATAGATTTGAAAATATATTATTGAACTTATTTATGATGGCATATCATATGAGCTACATGCTTATATGTAACATAGGTGAGATGATGAAAATATGTATTGGGTCTACATGGCTCCTTGGAAGGATGTACCTAGATACATAGCATCTCACAGGGATGTGTTTGGAATAGGTTTGAACACCTATGGTTGAAATATTTTTATGATGATATCTCAATTGTGTGCTTATATGTAACATGGGTGAGATGATTAAAATATGTACTGGGTGTACATGGCTCCTCTGGAAGGATGTACTTGGGTGCATAGCTTCTCCACCCTGCCAGCTAGGCACCAATATGCATCACTAGGGATGCCCCGGGTGTAATACATTTGGTTAGACTTCTTTCTACACAAATTCATGATGGAAGGGGATGTTCATGAGAGTGGGGGATCTATAAATAGAATAACCCATAGATATTATGATTTCTGGAAAGTAAGCATCTAAGCATTGGTAATCACTTGAGAGAGGTGTTAGGCTCTGAAGCGGGGATGACCAGATCTCGGTTGAGAGATTCTAAGCAGATAAGTATTTGATAACCTGGAAAATCCTTGTTGATTTTATGTAATTATACATATGCATATGATGTGGTCTGAATTTTGGAAAATATTGTGAAAGGTTGCATATTATAGAAATAAATCTAGCAAGTTAGTTGATTCATTTTGTTGTCTAGAAAGGATGCTTCTAAGCTTAGAGAGCACTTGGAATAGGTGTTAGAATCTAGAGCAGATATCCCCAATCTCAATTGAGAGATGCTACATAGATAATGCTAGAGCATTTGTAAGCATTGGGAGGAAGTGTTGAGCCTTAAGCAGAGCTTCCATTAAGCACCCAGACAGGTGTTGGGCTCTATAGAAGGGATACTAGATCATTGTTAAAATAGGTTATACAGATAAGTATTTGGTTTACTTATGAAACTTTTGTTGTTGTTGATTTTCTGTAAATATGCATGAGCATATCATGTAGCCATGGGTTTGAAAATCTTGTTATATATTGCACCTTATAGGAATTAATCTCACATGTAAATTAATGTGTTGTGATGTCCGGAAAGGGGGGTACCAATCTTGGTGATAACCTAGAGGGATTTTTAGGCTCTAAAGTAGAGATTTCATATCTCGATTGAAAGATATTTTTAGGTGATCTAGGGCTTGCAAAAACTTTTCTACCCTTTAATACACACCCAGGTGTGGGGTGGGGCAGGGTTGTGAGTGTCGTGGTCATATTAAGACAATTGGACACCCGTGGAGCCAAAAGGAGATACTCATGCATATAAGTGTTTGGTTCACTTGGAAACTTCTTGTTTATTTTATGTCAATATACATGTGCATGTGAATCATCTATGCTTTTTGGAAAATATTGTGAATACTGACATGGGAATTGACTCATTGCTTGGGGCTTGAGCATAGGTATTGTTGGTTTCCAAATACATTGGAAATGTTCCAAGCTGAGGAGAAGGATTCTCCAAGACCCAAAAAATGATCATGTGGTGTGTACTAGTGCATGTGATCAAGGACTTGGAGGAGTTCCAGGTCATACCATTAGATGGGTAAAGTTGCAGAGGAAGCACGATAGTCCTGATACGGCTACATGGGAGATGCATGATGCCATCTTATTAGCACATCAATTTTTTTGTTCAATTTTTCAAAGCACTGAGGACAATGTTGTTGAAGTGGGACGGGAACGTAACACCCTAGTTTTGATCTCGTTTGCATTAAATGTATATGATGTAAATATTGTAATTAACCATGGTGTGGAGATAAAGGAAAAGCCCCACCATTGATTTAGCATTTTATGTTTCAGCGACTAAAATCAATGTCGTTGTGATAGCCGACACATTATAATTCTAGACATCATGCAAATATGTAATTTAATTAAAAAACCACAACCATCTATGTCAATGCAACAAATAATGAGATCAAGGCATGATTTCCTAAGGATAAGGGGGGGTGTTTAACCTTGAGCCATTTGGGAAAATCTATGTGTCAAAAGGAAAACCCATCAAAACTGTCAGCTACCCATTTCTTGTATTTTTCCCCAAATCATTTATTTTTGCCAAAATTTGGTTGAGGTAGTTATTACCTGGGAATGGGAAAAGTATGGGAAAAAATTCGAACTGGGCAGAGAACCCAGTTTTGAAAAATGTTTTCTGACTTCATGGGAAAGAAAACACCCAAAAATGTATGCACATTCCCTCATGCATTCACGTTTTCATCTTCGCTCAGGTTTTGGGAAGCGATTGGACATTTTTGTATCATCCATCCTTCATTCATGTGGAACTCTCAGGCAGCTGAACTGTCCTAATTTTTTATCGTTCACATTTTTAGTTTTTTATTCCTCATTATGCATGCGAAGTCCATCATCTAGCTCTCACTGAAATGTTGTGGTACATTCTGATCATTCTCTACTCCATTATGTTCATGTGCATTGTGTGTTCGTCCTGCTTGCAAAACCATTTTTTGTTCTGGATTGTTCTTCCTCTCATTCCTCCATCCTTTGTTTTTAATTCTCATAGGGCTTGAGAATTGTTTTTGGCAATTCCTAGTGGATTGAAGAGATAACCACGATTTTAGAGTGGTTGTTGAGCCGTCTTCACCCACGTGAAGCTATTGAACATTCTTGGAAGTCGATTTTGGTCATAGGGCTATTGTTCCCCAATTTCCATTGTTGTTTTGGCTTTCATGATGTTTTTTATTCATACCCAAAACTTGCATTTTATTGTGTAGTGCATCCCTATGTTGGCTTGGCTGAGTAAGTCCAAGAATCCATCTATGAGTGGGCTGACTATGTTTGGATGTGGTTATTGGATTAACTATGGGTGTTTGGACTTGTTGTGTCCCCTAGTTACATGGGTGGCAATGATGCTGAGAGAGTAAGGAGCATACTGGACTATGGCTGGGTGGAATGTTGCAGCGACATAGTTGGTTGTGAGACAAGATTATTTCAAGATATGTATTCTTGTCTATGTTTAACTTTGCAATTGTATTTTTCTTGTAAATGATCATGAACATGTTAAATTCTTGAAAAGGATGAATGCTTCTTGTTTTATGAGTATGAAAAACATGTATGTGTTGAATGAAATGAATTACTTTAATTGTATATTGCATTATGCACCTGTAAATATTTTTATGTTTAATGCATTTTTAAATTATGTATGGGGCTTAGATTTCCTGGATTGGTGATGGCCTGAATGACCAAATATTTCCAAGACTTATTTCAAGGTTGAATTTCCTAGAAGAAATATTCCTTTCTACAACTTGCGGGATGTGGGATGCAGGATGCAGAAACATCCTTCTGTAAATTTTGTTCACCATATATTTCCTTCCGGAATTCTCCCTTCTGCAACTTGCAGGATGCAAGATACGGCCTCATAGTATCTATTTCCACAAATTTCCTCTTTTCAATGGTCTATTCCACATGCGGGATGCGGGATCACAATTTCCTTATTTCCCCAATTCTGCAAACTCAAGATTTCTACGCTGTTGATTCTTGCAGGTTGATTCTCAGTCATTCATCTATTTCTAGATGTGGAACAAATTGTGACCATTGATATCCATCGTGATATTTCTCCGCCATTCGATATCCTTTGAGATCTTTCTTTGTATATCGTCAAATCAATCACTGACGGGATCAATTTCTCTTCTATTGGAAAGTTAGAGAATTTGTACACAACCTTGAATAGAGTGAACGCAAGATGAATTTATGCCTCTATGGATTTCTGCAAAAATCAGGAATCCATCAAAATACTTACAGAATTCAATGAACTTTGAGTTGGATGCTCCTGTATCAGTTAGATAGCGGTAATGATTACATTCCTTCTCTGGTGGGAGGGAGGGGACATGACAAAGACTAGTGATGCTCCTATTATATGTCGATGACTTATTCCTGATAGGGAAATAGTAACTCATTAAAGTTGCAAGAAGAATACTTGCTACCAATTTTGAGATGAAGGACTTGGGTATGATGCACTACTTTCTAGGCATGGAGGCATGCGAGAGAGTATATGGAATCCCCCTTGGACAAGGGAAGTATGCAGTGGAGATCCTAAAGAGGTTCAGGCTCATGGACTGCAAGGCCATGGTCATACCTATGGCATCAAACCTGAAGCAATTAATTGATGCTTCATTAGAGTCGGTTGATGCCACAATGTATCTTTAGATGCTTGGGTCATTCATGTACCTAACGAACATGAGACCTATGTTTTCTTTATCATGAAAAACCTAAGACAGTTCCTGATGATTGCGAAGCATGTAGTGAGGTACCTGAAGGGTACAATTGAGTGTGGAATCAAGTCTTATATGGATCATAAGACTAACCTGCATGGTTATGTTGATTCGGATTGGTAGCGCCAATGAGAATAAGAGCACCCTAGGTTGGTGTTCTACAGATCGAGGTTCCTTCCAAGGGGAAGTGATGAGTCTGTGAGCATTTCTGACATAGTTGTAGGTGGGGCCTCCCATGGTCATATGTAAGTGTAGATCCTTTTGGACATGGTGGTAGGCGGGGCCTCCCATGGTTATATGTAAGTGCATGGAATTTCCTCTGATGGTAGATGGTGTGCCCTACCATGTCGGTGGATGCAAGTGTTGGGCATTTCCTTGGATGGTAGATGGTGTGTCTTGCCATGCTGATGGATGTAAGCACTGGGAATTTCCAACATGGTGGCATGTTGGGCCTCCCATGTTCGGATATAAGTACTAATACCTGCATCCAACATGAAAAAGGGCCATCTCTGTAGAGGAATACCTTGTGGAGGGAAAGGCCTACATCCAACATGAAAAAGGGTTGTCTCTATAGAACTACATCTAGCATGAAAAAGGGCTACCTCTATAGAGAAAGACCTTCAAGAGCGCAAGGTGTACATCCAGCATGAAAAAAGGATGGCTCTATAGAACTACATACAACATGGAAAAGGGTTGGCTCTGTAGTGGAAATCCTTGTAGAGGCAAGGTACTTCATCCAGCATGAAAAAGGGCTAGCTCGATAGTCGAAATCCTTTCAGAGGAAAGGTAGTACATCCAACATGAAAATGGGCTGGCTCTATAGTGGAAATCCTTGCAGAGGCAAGGTGCTACATCCAACATGAAAAAGGGTTGACTCTGTAGTGGAAATACTTGTAAAGGAAAGGTACTGCAGCCAGCATGAAAAAGGGATAGCTCTATAGAGGAAGTCCTTGCAGAGGCAAGGCCTATATCCAACATGAAAAAGGGTTGGATTTGTTGATAAATACCTACATGGAGTCTAGGAATACATCCAACATAAAAAATGGTTGGCTCTGTATAATTTCCTATGATGAGTAGAATTGAGAGATAACACCATTTCCTCAAGATAGAGGTAGCATTGATTATGATGATGAGCCATGTTTGATGATCATCCAACTTTTATGATGATCCAATTTGATGATGATCCAATGATGAAGACTTATGTTGATGAACTGTGTCAAGAGAATGCCTTCCTAGTTAACAGGGAGTGTTGATGTATTTGTAACTTCAGAATGTATTCACTTGTATATTTCTTTTGTATTTTATTATAACCCGAAAGAGATGTTTGTTCCTCCAATCAAGAGAGTCATTAATATAATAAAGTCATGTAAATTCATTGAGTTTAACCCTTTTTTTTAAGTCAGGGCAATAGTCCCCATAGTTGAGGGGTATTAGGGTTATTAGACTCTCTTAGTGAGGTCAGCCCTGTAAGAGGAAACGACAAGTGGAAAACTAGTATAAATAGAGAGTGAGACTCTCTATTTGGAGCACACACTCACTCAACAATAGCACATGAGTGAGAGAGGAGTAGGTAAAACAAGTGAGAGAGAAGAAAGTTGGTAGAGATCATCTTTATGTCTTTGGTTTTTACTTTTTCTATTGTTGCTCATTCTATCTCTGAGGATGTTGCGAGGTTTTATCCTTTATGGATTCCTTGAGGAAAATTATTTGTGTATCTTGTCTCTTGTGATTATTTATTTTCATGTTATTCTTCTAGATAAGATCTTAGATCATATTCATTAAATGATAAAATATACAACAATACAAAAACTTTCCATTCTACAAGGCATTCTTCTATGTGGCATCCAGCTCCTCATCTATTAGATTATATTGTCTCATAAGCCATTGTTTTTCTGTATATTCCCAGGTATGAATGTGTATGGCATGGGGTACCATCACCAATCATGTGATCCTATATTACTTCAGTGTGGCTTCTTCTATAATACTCGACACCTTGACTTATTCCTCTCGCAGTGTGTCTAAGTATCGGTAAAACTGATTTTTGTTGGTCATTTTTCATTCCTTGTCATTGAGAAACCATATATTTTTATACCTTGTGCCTTGGAAAATGTTGATAGCATTAGCCTTCATTCCTTGATAATGCACTAGTTCCATCCATCCAACCAACGTAATGAGTATTCTCAACCAGCAATAAGTGAACGATTTCCCAACCTATTTTTCTAACACTACATCCTCCATTAGCTTGTTTATCATAAAAAGAGACCAATTCATATTTACGACAGCTGTGCACTAATTTGTGGATGCGATAACCTCTAATTTGTATTGATTCAGGCAATTCTTCAGCACTATTTTACCATCAATAACTTTGCTACAATTCGAACTTCCTGATCATGAATGGTATCGATCACATATTATGTCTTATATTTTACTACCTAATATTTGTTTCACAACTTCCCTACCAACTTCTTTTCATTTTCCATTCCTTGAAAGTACTGTGACAAATTGACACCTTCCTTAGGTAGGACAGTGATATGGGATATCAATTCGATGGTAATTGGTATATTTGTCCCTATCCATAAATAATCGCCATGGAAACATGAAAACAGTTTCTTCATGTGCACATTCTCCTCTGTGGATCGTAAAAAATGAGTTATATGGATGATCAACAATAGGTTGGACCACTACAATCCCAATGATCATTATGTAGGATATCTCATGATCGGACCTCCTTATCTATGTTCCCATTCCTCAAACGTTCCCTTTTTGCATTCTAAAAATTCAAGGATGTCATGGTCGATGTACTCTAGCTTCTACAATCACAGAACTATATTTGTTATCACATGGACAACTTTAGGCATTGCAGGCATATTGATTGCATACTTCTTGTTTTTCTCAAACCGTACTATCTATGCCCCTTCCTTCCTTGATGGTATTCACATGGGAATGTCTTCTACCATCGAGCCTAGTGGTTTTCCTCTTCCACCATAGTTGATGGACCTCCTTCTCCCTCCGCTGCTGTCCCACTCATCAAACTTTAGATTGTGTTGGTTCTTCTGTCCGGGGTAATAAGAGGATTAGTGTTCCTCTTCTTTCTAATCAACCACCCTACTGTGGAAACAATATCATGCATTTATTCTACTATGGTTTCCCTCACAATTGGTCTTTCTTACGTACTTGTTCGTTAAATAATCTACACCGTGGCCTCTGCAACACTTTTCTTCCTGCTTACACTTCTCTTATCTCTAACTCTTCTTTTCTTCTCTCTCATTCTTCCTCTCATTCAGCGCAATGGGATGAACAATGCCTCTTATATTGATTTTATAGCCTCTGATCCTTCCTTGTGAGTGATTTTAAGCATCATTTCCAAATCCCTCATTGATTGAGCATACCCTTCATTGATTCTACAAATCCGACCCGTGCCCTTGGTAATTAAAGGCAGGCCTTTCCAACTTGTGTTGTCTCCTACCTAGTGTAATTGCTTCATTTATTTCCTGATTTAACAATTTCGTGCCTTTTCTAGTATTGAAAAGTTCCAAACCTTGTCATGATTCTACTTTTCTCATCGCTCTTCCCCCTGTTGATAGAATTTCCTTCATAATTTTACATCATTTTTTTTTGCAGTTGTTTCGACTTTGTGGTGTGTCTTCCTATCCTAAGAGGGATTTACCGCACTCCCATTTACTAATTTTTGCAATATTACTACATCTAGCTACTGCAACTATACCGCACCTCCATAGGTAATTAAATATATGATGTAAAGACCAAGCCAATGCATTTGAAGCTTACCTGGGTGCTTCAAAAAACATTTGTCGTAGAGGAGAACCATATCTCTGCACTGGAAGTGCTTCATCTTTACGTGGAAATCATGACATGCCTTTTGTCGATCATTCTCTACTTGGTGATGAAAACCTATGATGAACCAATCCTCTTCGAGGTGTAATAATTGCGCTAATATTTCCTCAATTAATCCTTCGTCATTCATTCCTATTACGACTACTATATGTAGAATGGGGACGATATATTCCATCGTCATTACCACTTCTTTTGCATAAACCAACTTGAATGGTGTATGTTATATCAACATTTTACATGTAGTTCTGGAGGACCATAGTATTGTGGGTATTTTTAGATCCCAATCATCATGGTTTGTATCACATACCTTAGTAAGTGCATTTTCTAGTATCTTGTTAAATGCTTCCACTACTACATTCTCCTGCGGGTGATATGGAGTACTTCTCTTGTGTTGTATCTAGAATTCTTTATTCATCGCTCTGATTGTATAATTGATGAATTGATCTCCTCGTCTTCTCATCAATATATTAGGACATCTAAATTGGGTAACCACATTGTTAAAAAGGAACTTTTCTACCATTTGCAGCTATGCAATCCTTTATTGGTGCTGCCTCATCTAATCTTATTATATAATCAGTTGTAGTGATGATGTATCTCGCACAAGTTCTTTTTCCAACTGGATTGATAGGTCCCAAAAAATTGACCTCCCACTTGTCGAATGGTTGTAGTGTTACCTTAGTTACTAACGAAATCTCATCTCTCTGTGATGGTTTTCTTGTTCTTTGATATACATCCCAATGTTTAGCATAATTTATGACATCGACATGTAATATCAGCCACCATAGTCTAGCTCTAAGTATTTTTCTACTGGTTACACGTCCCCCATAATGTCCTCTTACAATCCCATCATGGTACTTTTCCATCACTCTTTCCTACTCATGTGGAAGAACATATTGATGCAAAATGTTGTCCAAACCCATATTATATGTCCATCATGTGATCAATTGGAAGTCAGCAGCTCTAACAACTAGTTGTTTCTTCTGACAAGTGGCGAAGTCCACATGGGATTTTTCAGTCGCTCAAAATTCAAGAATATTTTCATAGTGGTCATAAACCGTTCTGACTCTAAACAATTATGCATCTGGTAAGTCATCATCAATGTTTCTTAGTTCTCCTGATTCTATCCTTGATAGATGATTAGGTCCTACGTTAAATCATTTTGTTTTCACCATGATCTCAAAATTGAATTCTTGGAATAATAGGATTCACTGAGTGATCTGTAAACATTTTTAAATCCCCTCCTAACAAGTAATGGTGGAATTTTTCAAATGCATACAACATTGCTAATTCTTCTCTTTTTGTCATTGTGTAGTTTTTCTCCGTAGTAGACAACTTCCGACATGCAAATGTGATCAGGTGGTTGAATGATCCTACTCCCAATTGGGCCAATATCACTCCTAATGTGACTGATGAAGCATCGACATGGACATGGAACTCCTTTTTCCAATATGGAAAAAATTATATTGGAGTTGTGACCATATTTTGCTTTAGTGTATTTAGTCTCCTCTAGCACTCATAATTCCATTCAAACTTGACATCTTTATTTAATAAATTTTCCATGAACAAAGTGATCATTATGTACCCTGTTATAAACTTATGGTAGTACCTTGTGTGGACCAATTTTTCCCTCATTTGTTTTATTGTCATTGATGTCGGTAGATCAACAATTATCGCAATCTTGGCGGGATCGACCAACATTCCTTCCTTGCATATAATGTGTCCCAATATGATCCCAAACGGTGTGAAAAATATATATTTATTCATATTGATTGAAATATGATGTTGTCAACACCTTTCCAACATCAATAGAACGTTCGCATTATGGTATTTTACCAAACCATAGACAATCCAGTCATCCATATATACTGCGAGGTATTTATCAATGAAGTCCTTGAATGCAACAAGAACTAACCTTGAAATTTTTTTTGGTGCATTCTTGACACTAAGTGACATTAATTTGTAATGAAAACATCGCCATTCTATCACAAAGGTATTTTTGTGTCTATCCTTCTTCATAAATTCTATCTAATGATAGCCTGAAAATCTATCTGTAAATGAATAGATTTCCTCTCCTCCAACTCCTTCCAACACTTTGTCAGTAAATAGCATTGGAAATGGGTCATGAATACTTACGTCATTTAGTTTCCTTGGATTGACATAGATCATATTTCGGTAGTGTTTTTGTCCTACACATCCATCACAATGATCCATTCATATTCCTTGACAAGCTCAATAATTCCTGCATCCAACATCATCTCTAGTTCATCCTTGATGTGCTCTTTGTATATTGGCTTCAGCCTATATGATTGCTGCTTTATTGGTTTTGGATCAGGTTTTAGAGGAATCTTAATTCCTCCCAACTCGCTTGAAATTCATTTCATCTTGGAAAATTTTGTGAGGAAAAATTCATGAAATTCATGTAGTAGATCGATGAATTTTTCCATCATTGAATCGTCCTAGGGAAATTTGATAATAACAAACTTTGGGTTTTATATAGTGCCAATATTGACCTTCTCTATCCTCGGTGGTTACTTTAATTTATCACATGGAATTTCTAGTGCTTTCATGTCATGGTTTCCTTCCAACTCTAAAATATTGATAGCTCCTAGATCATATCCATCCTCAAGTTCCCTTGACACATTGTAACACACAATCATCATTTGTGTTTTTGGTTTCAACTATGATTCTGTGGGTATCTTAGCTAGAACTATCTCAAATATTTTTCACAGATGTCATGTAACGCACTATGGATAAATGGATTTTCATTTGTGAAACTAAAAGTATGACTAAAGCTCACAATCAATTCTTCCCACGTTGTTATCTCCCTTCACATATCTCTATAAACATACCATATCCATCGTATTTCATCCAATGTATTGATGAACGTGTGAACCCATTCTTCCTTCGGCCTCAGTTCCCATGTTATTTGGCATGTTGTCAGATGGACACTTGGATAATTTATTCCATCCTATTTCTTTCCTTGGTAGCAGTTGTCCTCCCCAAATTAACATTCCATCAATCATCGACATATTTTCCAGTATGCTATTGACTCCTTGTGCATATCCCACCATCTTGCTCAACTAGCTTTTAGTGCCTCTTCTAGTGCCAACAAGCATTGTGGTTTGTATACTCTCTCTTAGAATTCACTGATAAAAAATACCAAGTCAGGTAATCCTTCACAGTTTGGAAAATCAAATACTTTTGTTGCGACCCATCTCAACGACTGAGTGATTCCTATACACTTTGTGAGTGATGATTCATGCAAGTTGTTCTACCATTTCTCTAATGCTTCATCTGATTCTGACGATACTAATTTGATGCTTCACTTTCCCATCTCTCCATCAGTAGTGGGATTGATTTAGTGTTCAAAGAAAGTATAGGCATTATCCCATCCTCCTGCGACTTTTTATTTTATCGGTTCAACATGTCCTTGTCCTTCAAGGGGATCTAATGGGGTAATGACCCTTGTGTCATGATCCTCGAATGTTATTATCCTTTTCTTTAAATTTATAACCATAAATTTTTCCATCGTCCAATTGATTCCCAATTTTGCAAAGTATGGGATGGTATAGTCAACTATCTCTAAAACATCAAAGTCCGTGTACATATTTAATCCTTCCACTTTTATAGGTAGGTGGGGTACTCGTCCAATTGGAGAAACCTTGGCCTGATTTTCTAGATGAAGTTGTAAAGTGCACCAACCTAGTTGCAGTTTACCCATCATTTCCCATGTCTTCTTGGTTGGGACATTCACATGTTACCCTAGATCCAATATGACTGAATCTACAACATATTCGATGATCGAGACTTTCACTCTCATTTATCTTCCGGTTTTCCTCTTTTGCAATGAATTGAATAGGAGATCTTGTATCCTTTCTTCCGGTCTATAGAAAAATATTTCTATATGTGCTAATGCATCTTGATTTTTTTGTAATATTAGACAACTTTCTAGAAAAAATTTCAAGGTACTGACCTTCCTTTTTGACCTTGCTGAGTTGGTTGAATCAAAACTTGATGGCATATCATAAATTGGTAACTTACGATTGTCTTTGAACAAGGTGTATTTGTCTTTGAAGAAGGTTTATTTCTATGTTTCTACATCGCATAGGACTATCTTTCAAGTTGTGGTTCAAACATTTAATAGTGGTTCACCGTCTCCTATCATAGCCCCTCCTCTTGTTACTACCTCAACATTTGTTGGTTGATTCCTTATTTCCATCGATGTCTTTCCTACATGTAATCCTGGATTTTGATTCGAATTTGCATTTTGGTTTGGTTGCAGTTATGGCACACTCTTAGATTTCCATTTTTCAATTAGCTATGGAAATTCTTCGACAGTGTGATCAGTTCCTCGACAATGAGTACATTGGGCTACGAGATTCGCATAGTCCCTCTAATAATCTCCCATCACTCCACAATTATAGCATGTAACTAGTATGAGAAATTGAAACATAGCTCCTCCATTACCAAATCCTTTGTTACGATCTTCATGAAATCCTCCTCGAAATCCTCCTTGCTGCTCATAGGTTGGCTAGTTATACCGTGGTTGGTTGAGTTGTTGCTATGGATGATTATACTATGGTTTCTGCTGATTATAATATGGATGAATATAAATCTATATCATCTTATTATATTTTGGTTGGGTCTGATTATATTGCGATTGTGGTTGCAGTATTTATATTGGTCACTGCTCCTCTCCCTACATAAACTATGTATCCATATATCTTTCTTGGACAAAAGAATAATTTGTGCAATACTTTTATTCATGAAAAAATGATCGAAAAATGTCGTAGAATAGATTATCTAGTTTGGACACAACCATTTGTAAGTATACACATTCCTCTAACTAATGTTTCCTTGTTTGACAAATTCAGCACCAGGGTAATCCTCCCTAACTCAATGGATTTGGTGCCCCCAACTGTAAATATTTTCGAAAATATATAGACTTATCCTTGTGGTATCCCTTGGAATAACATTGAATGCACCATACTTCTTTCTCTACCTCTTTTCCTTTATTTTCATCATGTAATTTGATCTAATATTCGTCAACTATGACTAGATCTCACTCATGCCAATCCATGTTTCATCGACTAGTGAAGCCTCAAACTTCACCGTTATTTCCAAGGATTCCTCCTGAGATGCGATATTCTATTGCATTAGCACCATGGGGATATGGGGTGAAAAGGTTGTGATGAACCATTATTTTTGTTGCACATCACTCATTTTGAATCTAACCTTGGCCATTAAATTTTTGAATCGCTCATCAAAATCCTATACCAACGCGTTGGAGAATTCCTTTGTTTCCTTCAACTTAGTAATATATTGTGATTCATATTTTGGCTTCTTATAGATCAGACTATTCTTGATTTGTGCTAGAGTTTTCTAGGGATTCCGTGTTGGTACTTACACAAATTTCATCTTCCAGTCCAACGCCCAGCCCCGAATGGTTGTCACTAGTTGTCCTTTCTTGATATTTCCATCTTGTACTTGTTTTATTGTCCACACTACTTCTCATAAGAACCCATATTGTTCATGATACTTAGTCCCATTACCCTTAAATAAGGGTATATTTATGTCGTCACCTTCTATGTTTGGTCACCTCCCAGTGCTTGTTGATTCACTACTATTAACACTCTACTGGCATGCATGACAGCCCTGGGATGAACTCGTGTTTCTTCCCCCTATGTTCGGTGTGGTGCATCATGTTTTAGGCACTTCGTAGATTTGGGTTGGTCTTTCCTCATATTTGGGTGTATCCTGGTCCTTTCATTTGTCATTGTACAGTCTCTCAATCCCTTGTGGTCCATTCTTACAGTTTTATGATACAGTCACACCAAGAATTTCCTGAGTCCTCCTATTTTATTTCCAGAACCTCACCCCACTTTGTAGGAGACCACACTCTTCCATAGATTCCCTCATTGTCTCATAATGAATTCCAACCATATACTCTGTATCATTTTAGTAAAACCTCACCTTCATAGTACCCACAACCTCTGCACACTAGGTATTTACTTTTGAAATTTCATCTTTAGTATTCCTTTTTTCAGAAATGTTCATCTTAATCCACAATTGTAATGACAATAGAAAATATCCCCATTGGTCCCTTAAATAATTTCCTTTCTGCTTCACTATAATATTTGATTGTGTTGACGGTGAAGTTAGTAATGTACCCTTCCAAAATGTTTGCTACACACAAATCGACAATCCATGAATCTTTGTTGTTCACCTTTTGAAACTGTTGGATTAATTTCGGGATCCACTTATCAGGTTCTCCTCCCTGGAAATTATTCTTCTGAAATGTAAGTTGCGTCAACCACTCATACAATACTATCAGAAACACAAATAATAATATTTCATGAATATCTAACTATATGTATTTTCCTAACCAATATTTTGTCGTCAATCATGGGTTCTGGTTCTCTTATTTCGCAAACTCTCGAGCTTTCTGATCAAACCAATCTTGGATTTTCAGCTTCATTGGATGCCATAACATCTCATATTCTTCTTTGCACTATGGTCCCAACAATGAAACCATTTCTTGGAACAATTCTATCAATGTGGGTTCACTTTAGACCGTTATGAATAACCATTAACACTGAGTCCTTAAGCATTGACCTAGAAAGGTTTTACCCTTTCTAGAAAAACTTGCAGAGCGAGTGCATTCCCACCGAATATGTCTGAGGGAGGGATACAGGAACCATGTTTCTGTAGTGTGAAGAGGAATTTTCACTACCTCCTACCCACTTGCAACATTATCCACAAATCCATATCACAACAAATACGATGCACTCTTAACCATATCTACTTAGTAGCATGATTCACAATCACATTAACCCACGTAACTACTATAACTATAATTTGCATTCGCATTATACCCATATCCAAATTGACAAAGACATCCATATACATTAAGTTAAAAATTAAAGTGATATTTCACATCATTTACATAACATTAAAGTAAAAAAACCAGATGTAGCATAATCATTCGTTAACTTATATTCATCAACTTATCTGATCCATCGCAGAAACACCCATTATTGCAGAACAAAACATAAAACAAAATTTAGATCGAATACATGTTTATATATGGAATCATCCAAAAAAACAAGACATTACAATGTATAAGATCCAAATCAATTCAGTTCATCAGGAAGAGTCTTCATACATAAATTACCAGAAATTAACCGCAAAAGGAAAAAGCCTTCCTTAGTCGATCAATGATAATTCAATTCTTGATGGTTTTTTATTTACAATTTGAAATCTACTTATAGTCTCATTTCTTCATTACAAAATGGTCCACTTGACCAATCACTAACTAGTTTAACCAAAATATCCTAGTTTGTCAGCTTCTATGCAGTTCACTATTATCTTTGTCGATGTCCATCCTGTTGGTGGTGTTAATGCACTTTGTGTACTCCAAGCCATTTCCAACAAAATAAACCATTAATGGTTAATAAAATTTATCAACCCATTTCCTAAGGAGATGTTTTTCCAAGAATCCCTTATCCTAGTAATGCTAATACCCCATGGGGGAAACCCGGCTGGGAAAATGTCCCCACATTTGGAACACCATTTTAAAACATGTTTCATGGGTCACCTAGAGGTCCTCCATCAGAAGGTCCCCCACATGGAAGGCCACCTATAGGTCAACCACCTATAGGACCACCACCTAGAGGCCCACCTAGACGTCAACCACCTGGACTCATGTCACCTAAAGGCCCACCGAGACGTCCAAAACCTTCAAATTCACCCCTTGGAGTATCACCTAAAATTTCGGTGCTTGGAATCCCACCACCTACATGACCATCATGTGGAACATTTGGAAACCAACCACAACTGATCCAACCTATTTTAGGAGGATCATCGACACCCATTTATCAATCCACTTAAGACCTTACTACTACTCATAGGCCTTGCCAATATTACCAGTACCCACAACCTAATCAACAATTGCCATTTATGGCCATTCTTGATCTACCATATTTGTGATGATTTATTGACAATCCTATTCACCATGACATTTCATGGTCAACTATTCATGTAAATTTACCTTCAGATATACTGAAATTTGATGGAAAACCTAGAGAGGACCCCAAAAACTGTGTAATGACATATCATTTGTGGTGTTCGTCAAAATCTCTAATGGATGGTTCCATCCATTTGATACTTTTGAACGAAATATCACCGGGACCACCATGAAGTGGTATATATAATTTCCTCAACACTCCTTTTTGGATTTTGACAGCCTAGCAACGACATTTTTTATGCATTTTCAACTTCCAATTAGGTATGAAACGAGTACATATATTTTGACCTAACTCTGTCAAAACACTTCCTCCCATGTATTTGACAATATACATGAGTGGAGACAAGGATGTAGGTTGATTAAAGCTCCAATTCCTGACAAATTACTTGTCGATTTCTTCATTAAGTCAATGCTTCCACCGATTTCCAGGGGTGTTTCCATGGGAGGTGATGTCACCGAAGAGAAATCCATGAACTGACCTCAGTACCTAGATTAGGTTTACTCCCAATAAGCCATCTCTATAATTGGATATCGATTTCTCCCCGTCCTACTTTGCACCCTTTAAGGTCTTCCATGGAACCACCTGTTGGGCCCCGAAATGGCCCTTTTTGACCATCCTTAATTACCTCTTTTTGTCCTATCCTACCCCATTGAGCATGCCAAATAAATTTTTTACCCTCACTTTACTCTTTAATCCACCAAGGTATGATTGGTTATTGTTTTATTTTATTAATACTTATGATTGTGATAATTAAGGCTTCATATCTCTCAATATGCTAACATATGATGGTTTNCAAGCTGAACATGCTATGAAAAGGATGGGCATTCATTGCTCAATCTGATCACCATCCATCCTACCATTGCCCAAGGAATGCAGTCCGAGTGTATTATCCTAGGCAAAGCTGTCCAAAGATAGCTCTAATAGAATGCATTAGATTTGGAGGTCAACAGTGCACTGCTGCTCATGTATAGCTATGATTTGAAGATATCATTACTCCTGGCTCAATTAACAGTTTCCCTATATTTCCTATCTTTCATCCTACAACGTTTGTAACAGCTGTTGTCATTTAGGGCACTGGAAGATCAAACATCTTCATGGCTGCCCCATAATAGAGATAGGATGTTATGATTTACATTGTATAAATATGGAGAACTGTTTCGAACTAGGGGTTGTTGAACAGATAATCAATTCATTGTATTAGTTGTAAGGAGGAATTGTGTAATCGATCTGCCTTTTTAATATAAGGAGTTACTTTATATCTAAGTGTTTTAACATGTGTTCATCCATCATCTCTGTGTGAAGGTTGGGCCCGCCTTCCACAGGGATTGCTGAGTTAAATTAGGCATTTCAATTATTTTGTTGTCTGATGTTATGTTAATTTTATTTCTTCATAGGAAGCTGTAACAAGTTGGGGATTTACAGTGTGTTGTTGATTGCATCTCTTGGATACCTGTAGTGGCATGGTGTGACAGTCGACTGAGTAGGCAATTATTCCTTATGCAATTTGTGTGGTAACTGTAACAGCTCTGTTCATCCTTAGATATTTTAGTTGTTGTTTCCATGAATCCTTATAGCTTGTCTCTTATTTTTATGATTGCATAATTTCATTCCTGTACTTCGAATTCATAGAACAACTGAACTCAATTTCTGTATTTTGAATCTCTAGACTAATATTCAATTTATGTCTTTGGATTTCTAGAATAATCAAATTAAGATAGTTGGGTTAGTCATTAAGTGGTTTGAAACATAATTTCCCTTTTTCTACAAATGTAATCTAGATGTGACTTTCATCTTTCCATTCTTATATCAAGAACAACAGAAGGTAATTGTGACTGTATTCCTTAGAAGGTAAGTAGATTAAGTAGATTCTTAGGATAGGCATAGTCGAACAGAGGATAGGATTGTTCAGATACACTAATTTAGTGTTTAAGCATATATTCTTCATGTTATCCTTGAAATACAAGACTTCCCTAGGTTGGCAATAAATATTGCACACTCTGTATGTTAGTTGTAATTCACTTGCATATTGGGTGCCCAACATTTTGGCGCCGCTGCCAGGAGGATAAAAATTAAACACCATCATTAGTTGCATCTTGTAATTGTTTCTATTCAGCCTCTTTTACTTTTTTCTTGTAATGATTTGGGTTGTATGAATACAAGAAGGGTAAAGCATGATCATCTTCCAACTCCCAAAACCCCACAAAATACTAACAATGTAGGTGGTCGAGGTCGTGGTCGAGGTCCACAATTGGGTAGAATAACATTCATTAATGATCTTGTTGACAAAACTGATTCATCCACCATGGATTGCCATCAGGAAACACCTATCATAAGAATCCCTGTCGATCTTGGGGTGCCAGCATCAGGATCCACAGTGGAGAACACACAAGAAGCCGCAACATCCTCAAATATCCCAGTAGAGGAGGACAAATTTGGTACCATAGGATCTGCTGATAGAATTCCAATCTACCACATTTACGGGAAGGTTGTAATTGAAGAAGAGTGGACACAGTTCCATTAGAAGATTGTTGATCAGTGGAAGAATGAGGAGAGGAATGAAGAGAGGAACGAAGAGAATAACAAAGAGAAGAATGAGGAGAGGAACGAAGAGAGGAATGAGGAGAGGAACGAAGATAAGAACGAAGAGAGGAACGAAGAGGAGAAAATAGAATAAGGAATGAGTAATAGACACGAATCTGACGAGGAAGAGGCAATGGGGGAAAACCATCATCATGAAGATCAGTCCCTACCTGAAGGAATGGTGGCTACACTTTAGTTCCCAATTCAGTAGCCGGAAGGAACAACCCCTATGAAAAATATGTCGCCATTGATGTTTCCTCGCTTCCATGGAAAAGCAGAAGAGGATCCAGATGAATTTATTTTCGAGTTTGATATCCTCTGTCGGAGCTACGACTACATCACCGATGCACAAAAGATGAAGCTCTTTCTTGCCACTTTGAAGGACAATGCATTACGTTGGTTCATGAGCCTAGGAGGTGGAACTGTCACTAATTGGGACAGGATGAAACATGTGTTCCTAGAGAAATATCAGGAATATTGCAACACTAAGGACAAGAGAGAAGAATTGTTCAAAATGGTGCAGAAGGAAGACAAAAGTCTAGAATATTTTTTAGAGAGTGTTTTATACAATGTGCAAAGAGCTGGATAGACGAACATGGGGTTAGATGTGCTCAAGATAATCCTACTTCATGGGATTAGAGATGATTTCCTAGATATGATAACCTGCTAGGAAAGGGGGATATTTCCAAGGAGTCTTTGGAGAAGATTATGGAATTATGCAAAAGGTACTCCAGGGGATCTTTCAGGAATAACAGGTGGGACAAACGGGATAAGCTAGAATGCGATGTCTTCGATAGAACTCGGAAGTCATATAATGGAGGAGCCACCCATGCAGAGATAGGAAACCTCCTTGAAAATTTCAAACCAAAAATGAAGAGCTCTATCTCCTCAGAAATCAACGTCCTGAGGGCAAATAAAAAATAGGTAGTCGAGGATCTCACACTAGGTTTGTTCTACCATCGATGTAGAAGGAACCACCCTCTGAAGGAGTTTCCGCTTGACAAGGTAGAAGTGTGTCAGCTGTGTGAGATGAACCACGACACAAAAGAATGCCCCTCACTTCCCCAAGTGAAGGCTATTATGTAGGCATCAACTCCATAGGTGGAACCGGCCTACTTTATTGCACAAAAGAAGCCTTGAAACCAAGGTATGACCCGAGACTCATTTCCATTTTTTAATAACATGAGTAATTGGAATAATATGTAAAATGTGAATACACAATTTCCTTCATCTTATTCTTAGTGGAACCCTTCTCAACCTTCAATGAAAATTATAACTCATGGAATCCGTGGGTTCAACCACCACAGGCACCACACCAGCCAACTTCTTGGTCTCCTGGATGGAGGAATTTCCATCCAGGGAACCAGTTTCCTCAAAACCTCCACATCAACAACAACCATACCCTTGTTAATATCCTCAATATCCTCAATACCCTCAATACCCTCATTAACAGTCGTAGCTACAGTTGCAGAACAATTATTCCCCTAATATACTGATATGACCTCATCTTTCTTCTCAACCTAATCCTAAACCAAACAATAAAATAGTCCATCAATTTGATACTGTCAACATTCCTGCCTAGTCCCTTTCTCCTCTTCCTTGCAACGATATTCTCTTACGGTCAGGAAAAATAGTACAGCCTATAATCATAGAAGATGTTCCACCCAATGTACATGAAGACGGGGTGAATCCACAACATCTATCCGATATGACCCCCATCATTAAATATGATGAACATCCCACCAATGGGACGGATGAAACACAGAATGATAAATCTAGTGATACATAGCCTACCCAACTGATTAGGCAACCACCGTATCTTGAGAGATTAATGCTACCAAGGGTAGGGGGACAACCTCAGTTTAACCTCTTAGGAGAGTTAAAGAATATTTATGTTAAAATTCCCCTCCTTTAAGGTCTTCAAGATGTACTTATCTATGCTAGAACTATTCGGGACCTGTGCACAAAGAAAATAGGGAGGAAACCCAAAGATCCTCCCATTGTCCACGTCATAGGGAAGTTATTTGCATTAATAATAGGAAAAACCCTGTTGGCCAAATATGACGATCTTGGGAACCCCACTGCCACTATGCAGATTGGGCATACACAAATATCAAACGTATTGGTAGATTTAGGATCCATAATTAATGTCAAGATTTAGGAGCAGTAATTAATGTCATGACAATTGAAACTGTAAGAAAAATTGGGCTCACTAATCTTAGGCAAACCTCCACTGTTTTATAACTAGCAGATAGATACACCATTAAACCTGAAGGAATTCTAGATGATCTCATCATATCAGTTGACTCTTGGGAGTATCCTGCTGACTTCTTGGTTTTACAACCTAAGTTGCAGCTGGGAGGACACCTATTGATCCTAGGAAGGCCTTGCTTAGCCATAGCTAATGCTTGCATCAGCTGTCGATCTGGGTCTATGACCATATCAGATGGCATTGAGACTAAGAGCCTCACTCTCTATCCTCCATCTCGGCTGAGTCTAGAAGCTGAAACTTCTTTATGGATGGAGCCAGAGGAAGAAGAGGGCGTTAAACCATTATTAACTATAGGGAAAGCCTTAACCTTTAAACGATGCCATTAATAACTTCATCAGTGAACCCACCTCAGTCAATAAAGAAGTTTATCAAATCCTGAACATTACTCTGGGTAAGGACGAACAAGAAAATCTCACAAAAGAAGCACTAGTCGGTGACACACACATAATCCCAGTATTGAAAATTTCAAAAAGTATTCCCATTGAGGTAGAGTCTGGAAAAACCTTGAATATTAACCCCAGCCTCTCCTTAGATGAACAGAAGTGCCTGATCAGTCTCTTGAAAGAAAACAAGGGGGCATTTTCCTAGGAGTATATAGACATGAGGGGTATTCCCTCCAACCTATGCACTCATCATATTTATATTAAAAGTGACTCCTGGCCTGTGTGCTAGCCTCAACGGCGAATGAACCCCAATCTTAGGGACATAGTGAAGGAATAAATTCAGAAACTCTTGGAAGCAGGATTCATATATCTTATTTCAGATAGCGAGTGGGTCTCCCTGCTCGTAATTGTACCTAAGAAAAATGGTAAATGGAGATTCGGTGTCGACTATAGGGAGATGAACAAAGCCACACAAAAAGACCATTTTCCCTTGCCCTTTATCGATCAAGTACTCAACACCCTATACGGGAAGAAGTTTTTCTCCTTCTATGATGGGTTTAATGGGTACAATCAGATTCAGATTGCTCCTGAAGACCAAGATAAAACTACCTTCACTTGTCCCTGGGGAATGTTTGCTTACAGAGTGCTCCCCTTTGGTTTATGTAATGCACCAGCAACATTTCAAAGAGCTGTAATCGACATATTTTCAGAATTTGTTAATGACAGTATGGAAATTTTTATGGATTATTTCACTCCTTATGGAAAGGATTTTGAAGAAGCACTGCAAAATTTGAAAAAAAAATTAACTCGCTGTGAACAGACCTAGCTCTCTTTAAGCACTAAAAAGTGCCATATGATGATGAGTGAAGGAGTAGTATTGGGGAACTTCATCTCTGCTGATGGAATTCAGGTGGATCCCCCAAAAATTAAGGTAATAAAAAATATACCTAATCCTGCAACTCAAAAAGAGGTGTGAAGTTTCCTAGGACATGCTAGATACTACCGAAGATTTATAGAAAGTTTTCCCAAAATTGCTTCTCCTTTGTTTTCAATGTTAATGAAGGATGTGCAGTTTGTTTGGAATGAAGCATGATAGATAGTGTTTGTTAAGCTTAAGGAGAAGCTATCCACAGCTCCTATCATAAGAGGGCCCAATTGGACCCTACGCTTCCACATTTATTCAGATGCTTCTGATATCACTACTGGAGTAGTTTTAGGACAGCAAGATGGTCAAGTAACTTATGCAATTTATTATATAAGTAAAAACTTAGCCCCGGCTGAACTTAATTATACTGTCACCGAGAATGAGTTCTTAGCTATTGTATACTCCATTAACAAATTTTGACACTACATTACTGGATATCCTACATTTGTGCACACTGACCACTCTTCCATTAAATATCTAATGAAAAAACCTGTCACTAATGCCAGAGTGACTAGATGGCTCTTATTATTACAGGAATTTGATATTACCATCATAGATAAACCTGGAAAATAAAATGTTGTTGCTGATTTTTTATCTTGTTTCACTAAAAGTGATGATAATTTTCCTGTTGAGGACTCTTTTCCAGGTGAACATTTATTTGTACTTTCAGCTCATTCTCCTTGGTATGCAGATGTCGCTAATTACTTGGTTGGAGGAAAGATTACGGAACATATGTCCAAAAGAGAAAACAGAAAAATCATCCAACAAAGTGCGAGGTATTGTTGGGTAAACGGTCACCTCTTTTACACAGGTCCTGATCTTGAAATTATAAGATGTGTAAGGGAAGATGAAATATTTCATATACTGAAGGCCTGCCATGGTGAACATTGTGGGGGAAATTTTGCAGACAGAAGGACAGGACACAAAGTGCTAAGAATGGGCTACTATTGGCAAACTCTTTTCAGGGATGCAAAAAGATATGTCCAGTCTTGTGATAGCTACCAAAGGATGGGTCATCCCAACAGATTAGATCAAATTCCTCTACAACCACAATCAGTAATTAAACCCTTTGATAGATGGGATCTAGATTTTGTTGGCCCTATCAGCCCTCATTCCAAGCAGAAGGCCTACATCTTGGTCTGTACCAATTATATGACAAAATGGGTAGAAGCTATAGCTCTGGCGAAAGCTAATGACCAGGATGTGATTGACTTCCTATATAGTGAAATGTTTACCCATTTTGGGGTACCTAAGGAAGTAGTTACTGATGGAGGACCGCATTTTATGTCGCATCAATTTGAAGCTCTGCTATGGAAGTATCATGTTCAGCATAGGGTAGCTTCAACTTACCATCCCCAAGCCAATGGCCAGGTGGAAAAAAATAATAAAGTTATTGAAGCTATCCTTACCAAGACAGTCAAGAGCCATCATAGAGATTGGGTTGACAGGATTCTGGAAGCACTATGGGCATATCGCACCACTTGGTGTAACACCACAGGTTTTTCTCCTTATGACTTAGTGTATGGAAAAAGTGCCATCCTCCCAAATGAATTTGAAATCAATACCTTGAAGATGGCCATAGAAGTAAACCTAGATGTAACTAAAGCCCAGAAAAGAAGATTGAACAAATTGAATGAACTAGATGAGAATCGGTTAGCTGTAGTGGACGAGACAGTGTTAATTCAACAACAGAGGTCCAATTAGCATGACCAATTCATCAAAAAAAAGGTATTCTACAAGGCAGACTGGGAACTATTATACAATTATAGATTCAAAAGGGATTTGAAGGGAAAATTACGGACAAGATGGCTAGGCCCATACCTAGTAGAAAGGGTATTTGATAACGGCACAGTCTGTCTAGTAACTATCGATGAAAACCATGCACCATTATTTTCCAATGGTCACAAGCTGCGACTGTACCATAAAACAATTTCAAAGTATCCATTTATATCACAAATTTTCGTTTATCCAGATTACCAGCTAGCACAAGGGAAGGAATTTTTCTCTGCCTCTGTCAATTCTTAATTGATCGCTGTAAATCGCTTATGAATCATTGTACATAAATAATTGTTGTTTATTTTTGTTATGTTATCTTTTCTTTTGCACTTGATCTGTTTTTTTGTTTTTCCAAAATGTGTAGGGAAGCACCCAAAGATGGTGGTTAGATTAGGCTTGTCAACCAAAATTCAGTTTTCTATGACTTCCTGCACCAATTTTTTTTCCCCTTAAATAAATTTGTCACAGCTGTGACACACATTTTTCGGCAGCCATGACACATTTTTCCAGTAGTTGCAACGCCTTTTTTCGACAACTGCAACACCCATTCTCCGATGGCTGCAACACCTTTTTTCGGCAGCTATGACATCATTTTTTGGCAGCTACGACACCATTTTTCGGTGGCTGTGACACAATTTCTGGCAGTTGCAACACCGTTTTCGGTAGCTGCAAATGCTATTTCCGACAACTACTACACCATGAAAATCTGCCTTCTTCTGTTTCCACACGCTATGAGCACATTTTATTTTTTACCATAAAATCCCATTTCGCATAGCTGTAGCACAATTACTTTCCGTCCGCTTAACATTTTCTTCCCTCTCTTCTGGCAGCTGTGACATCTTTCCGACAACTGCAACATCCTTTCCAGTAGCTGCAACTCTGCTATATTTAGCTGATTTTTCTATCATTGAAGGCTACGCCTCTGCTTTAATTTCTTTATGACCTGTGGCTGTGACTCCTATGTCATTAGAAGATCTTTTTTCCCAATAGAAACTCCTCTAGATATGGCTCTACTTGTTGATGACGACAATTTGACCCATAATATAATATTCATCATATTTCTAACCATTTTGACACAATGGTTTTTTCTTCATCGATGGAAAAGGTTATTACAGCACCTCTGTAATAATGATTACATTTAACGACTGCACAACGCACAAGTTCAGCTTCCACGATGTCTGCAACCACACGTTCTATTATTCTCCAAAGGACATCCAGAGTGCATTTCTGAAGGTATGGCTTTGATTAACCACTTGATTAAGTATCAATATGATTTGACAATATCAGTCGTACCTCTCTTTTTATGCCCATTATTGCATCAATTAACTCTCTGCCCATGTGACGTAAAGAGTAATTATGCTACCTAATAACCACCATCTTTCCCAATTTGGGATAAAATTTCAAATAATGCAGTGTGCTTAAACTTTCCAAATTCTCCTAACTCTCCTCTCAGCTATCCATGCATACTCTGTGTTGTAACCTCTATTGTCGGAGTCTGTAATCTGTTGAACTGCAAAATAATTCTGAAATCAGAAACATGGGGATTTTGGCTCGTTATGAACCTTCAAACACACGATAACTTAGAAGAAATGCTGCAGTCTTCGCTATCTTTCAAGTTGCCGGTTGGACAGAATTTTTTGAACATCTGAATGGATTTCACCGTGAAGCAGCCTTATAGTTTGCTTTGAACCTCACAGAAACTCACTCATAGGTTTGGGGATTGCACATTGAATTTTCTGAATCCATCATGGCTGAGGTCATTGGTATTCCTCAGGTGGGAATGGCTTGGTTTGGATGTCGAGTCCCCACTACTGTAGCAATACAGGAATTTCTAATAGAGGGGGAGCATGTTCAAATGACAAAAAGGGGGATAGTATTACAGTCATTGCCACGACCATGGAATCACGTTGCTCTCTTCCTCAAGAAATATATCACCTATGAAGGTAGGTACCAAATAGTCTATAATTCTGAATTCCCTTTACTATCTCATCTCTGTCACTGTGTTCAGTTAAATATTCCATATTATTTCCTCAATGATTTACATCATATGGTGGGGTTTGTTCAAGTTTCCAAACATCCTCTCTCCTCATTGACCCAGCATGGCCTCATTAAATTAATAATCTTAATGACCCTTGCTCAACACAATATAACCTGGGAGCAATTTACAGCTCAAGTTCAAGAACACGCTCCTTTTCCCAGTATTCCAATAGAAGAAGAGTAGGTCCATCCATAGTTGGGGGGGAATGAATCACAACAGGAGGCTCAGATCCCCTCCAATATAGTTGGGAGGGGAGATGAGACTGGATCAGAGGATTAACCTGGGGTACAAAGAAGAACAATTAAGAGAAGATGTACATGAAAACCCTGTGTAAGAACTAAATAATAGGGTAGCTCTGGTCGTAGAGGGTGAAACTGGAGCAGCATTAGATGCTGCGACAATTGAACCTGAAGATGACAGAGCCATGGCAAGAAAATAAAATACTGAGTTGGTGACCATTGAATCCTCACCTGAATGGGGAGGAACATTGATTGAGGAAGAACATATTGAGGAATAAGAAAATGCTGGAATTGGGCACATTCCTTCTACCTCAGCTGTGAATCTAGAAACTCCAGCACCACAAAGAAAAAGAAGGAGATCAAGGGATGAAATTAAGGTATATCCACCAATAAGAAGGAAAATAACCAGGTCGATCATAGCAGCAGAACCAGCAAGGGAAATATGGGCAACCTTAGAAGAACAAATTGAGTTCCCCATTCTTAAACCTAGACCAATTGATGCCCCAGATGGGCCGGTTGAAGAAGAACCCAAAATTGAAGGACTTCTGTTCAAAAATAGGCTATTAAAAGAGGAAGTCCAAACACTCAAAAAGGAATTGGAAAATTGGAAAGAAGTGTTTAGAAAACAAGGTGAAAAGAAGGTTCACGCATTGGTGAAAGCTGCAGATCAATTGGAAGGATCAAATCATACCGATCCTGGCAATGAGGAAGAAAGAGTAGTCTGTCCCACCTGTGGAGAAATATTTAAAGAATCATGCCACAAGATTTTAATTCATGCCTTTACAACACAATAGTCTACACCTACAACTGAGGAAGGATAGGGACAGCCTGAGTTGAGAGAAGATGGGACTCCCAAAGGAAAACTTCAGGAGGAATTTTTAGAGAAAGAAGATGCTGTCACACAAGAACCAGCATCTTTAAATATTCTTGTTGAAATTGCCACTAACTCTGAGATAGAGGAACCAAGGGATGAAGTTGTTCCCGATTTTATGGATGAAGATTGCACTCTGACCCCAGAATCCTCCCATGACATAGAAATCATAGAAGTGGAACCACAACATCAAGGCAATGATGGGGTTGAACAGCGTGTTGTCACACAAGAACTAGCATCCTTGAATGTTCTTGTCCAAGTGGTTGTCCAAGTGGGAGGAGAACCAGGAATTGAAGGCGATCTAGAATTTAATAAAGAATTTTGTACTATGACTCCAGAATTGTCCTAGGACACAAAAATACTAGAAAAGGATCCACAACAACAGGGAGATGAAGAAGTGAGTTGGGATGTTGTCACATAAGAACCAACATCCTTGAAAATTATAGTAGGGACTCTTGAAATGCAAGAAGAAAATAACCCTGAAGTGGATGTGATTTCTGATATGGATTGAGGTGAAGATGAACATGTTGAAACACAACCCTCAAGTGATACTAAAATCCTCGAGGAACAGCTGCATACTAAAGAAGGAATCCAATCTCAGTAGCATGAGGAAAGAGAAGAATAGGGATCTGTCACACAAGAACCAGTAGCCTCACAGCCCCTGGCTAAGATAGCAGTTGATGATCAGGTAGAAAATGAAATTAAAATTTAGGATGAAGTTGCTCCATAAGAACCAACATCCTCACAGTTAGCTGCCAAAATTTCCATGAGAGAATTCCAGAAAGAAGATGATGTTACACAAGAACCAGCATCTCCAAGAGTGGTGGACGTTGTTGCTGAAGAGAGTCCAGAAAAGGTTGTTATAACACAAGAACCAACACCCTAAAAAATAGCTTCAAATGTGTAAGATGTCCAATGTGGCACATCAGGTGACAAATTATGGATTGATACCCTTCAAAATTTCATTGACCTGGATTTTGACAAGGAGGAGCATGATAAAGAAGAAGCCCAGATCCATATAGCAGAAATATCAATTCTGAGAATGGAGGTAATAAAATGGAAGAGCCCGGTGGAGGAATAACAAGAAGCGATAGTTTCCATTACTAAGCATAAAAATATTATCAGGAGACTGGAGGAGAAATGGGTAGAAGAACGTATGACCCAGAGACTTCAAGAAGAAGAGCTACAAACCAATTTAAGGGAGCTGAAAAAGTTCTAGCCTATGCAGAAGGAAAAAGAGCAGAAGTATGCTCTTTCTCAAGAACTCTTGGGCACTAGGGTACCTTCTTCTTCTTACCCTATATTTCTATTTGAACAATTTGTTTGGTTTAAGTTAAGAGTTGTGAAATAAGGGAGGTCATTTGAGATAACAACCTCAGCAAAATTCTTGGAAACGTTTTTAAGAACAATTTTGAAGATCAAAATTTGCTGTGTGAATTATATTTGCATGAGATGGCTTGCCCTCTAGACTGCCATTCAAATCCTATCCCTTTTTCAGGATATGTTCAGTTGAGTGACTTTGCTTCTTTTGTGAGAAATGATGCTCAGTGGGAAAGGTCTTTTCAAACCTTTTCTCACAATGAATCTCACTCTAATCTATGGGTTTGAAGTGGGCCTCAAAATCATGGTATTTTTCTTGCTCGACACAAGAGTTTGCTCTCATGCCCCATCCAGAATCAGCACATAATGGAACTGTAGGAGGAAGTTATTTCTACCTGTACCAACCATATTTCTATACACCAACAAGCAGTGTTGGAAGGAAGTAAGTACAGATGGCAAGTTGCCTCTCCTACACTCAGGAGTAGAGACCCCTATTATTTTAGAAATATTGAATAGACACTTTCCAGGGTTGAGGGTTATGCTGGATGTATCAGGGAGTGTGGGGCTAATTGGTTGGGCATGAAATTTAAATTTCCCCTCATCTGGTGGCAAGAAAAACAATACAAGATGGATTTCTTACTAACCAAGGCAGAGAAGCAGCAATGCTGGAGATATTGGATTGCCCACAGAGGGTTCATAGAAAAATAAGAAATGTCTAAGTTCCCCTACAACTTCTCTTCTCTCCATGAATAGAGCATAGTGCAAGATTTGGATTCAGAATAATGCAGGTTGTTGCATATTGAAATGCAAAAGAATAGTTGGGGGGAGATGTTGGGCCGAGAAATGGACCTTTTTGACCATCCTTAATTACCTTTTTTTGTCCTATCCTACCCCATTGAGCATGCCAAATAAATGTTTTACCCTCACTCTACTCTTCAATCCACCAAGGTATGATTGGTTATTGTTTTATTTTATTAATACTTATGATTGTGATAATTAAGGCTTCATATCTCTCAATATGCTAACATATGATGGTTTATAAAGGTATTTTCAGATATATAGAATATAGGAAGATCAGATTGAACATTCTATGAAAAGGATGGGAATTCATCGGTCAATCCAGTCTCTATCCATCCTACCATTTCCCAAGGAATGTGGTCCCAGTGTATTATCCCAAGCAAAGCTGTACAAAGATAGCTGTAATAGAATACGTTAGATTTGGAGGTCAACAGTACGCTACTGCTTGGGTATAGCCGTGATCTGAAGATATCATTACTCTTGGGTCAATTAATAGTTTCCCTATATTTCCTATCTTTCATCCTGCCACGTTTGTAACAGATGTTGTCATTTAGGGCGCCTGAAGATTAGAGATCTTCATGGTTGCTCCATAATAGAGATAGGATGTTATGATTTACATTGTATAAATATGGACTGTTTCGAACCATAGGTTATTGAACAGATAATCAATTCATTGTATTATCTGTAAGGAGAAATTGTGCAATCGATTTGCCTTTTTAATACAAGGAGTAACTTCAAATCTAAGGGTTTTAACGTGTGTTCATCCAGCATCTTTGTGTGAAGGCTGGGCCCGCCTTCCACAAGGATTGCTGAGTTAAATTAGGAATTTCAATTATTTTGTTTTGTGATGTTATGTTAATTTTATTTCTTCGTAGGAAGCTCTAACAAGTTGTGGATTTACAGTGTGTTGTTGATTGCATATCTTGGATACCTGTAGTGGCATGGTATGACAATCGACTGAGTAGGTAATTATTCCTTATGCAATTTGTGTGGTAACTATAACAACTTTGTTCATCCTTAGATATTTTAGTTGTTGTTTCCATGAATCCTTGCAGCTTGTCTCTAATTTTTATGATTACAGAATTTCATTCCTGTACTTCGAATTCATAGAACAATTGAACTCAATTTCTATATTTTGAATCTCTAGACTAATATTCAATTTATGTCTTTGGATTTCTAGAATAATCAGATTAAGATAGTTGAGTTAATCATTAAGTGGTTTGAAACAGAATTTCCCTTTTTATACAAATGTAATCTAGATGTGACTTTCATCTTTCCATTCTTCTATCAAGAACATCGGAAGGTAATTGTGACTGTATTCCTTAGAAGGTAACTAGATTAAGTAGATTCTTGGGATGAGCATAGTTGAACAGAGGATAGGATTGTTCAATTACAGTAATGTAGTGTTTAAGCATATATTGTGCATCTTATTATTGAAATACAAGACTTCCCTGGGTTGAAAATAAATATTGCACACTCTGTACGTTAGTTGTAATTCACTTGCATATTAGGTACCCAACATTTTGGCGTCATTGCCGGGGAGGATGAAAATTAAACACCATCATTTGTTGCATCGTGTAATTGTTTCTATTCAGTCTATTTTATTTTTTTGTTGTAATGATTTGGGTTGTATGAATACAAGAATGGTAAAGCATGATCATCTTCCAACTCCCAAAATCCCACAAAATACTAATAGTGCAGGTGGTCGAGGTCATGGTCGAGATCCACAATTGGGTAGAAGAACATTCATTGACGATCTTGTTTACAAAACTCATTCATCCACCACGTATTTCCATCAAGAAACACCTATTAGAAGAAGCCATGCCGATCCTAGGGCACCAGCATCAGGATACATAGTGGAGAACACACGAGCAGCCACGACATCCTCAAATATCCCTGCAGAGGAGGACAAAGTTGGTACAATAGGATCTACTGATACAATTCCAACCTACCACATTTATGGGAAGGTTGTAACTGAAGAAGAGTGGACACAGTTCCATCAAAATATTGTTGATCAGTGGAAGAACGAGGAGAGCAACAAAGAGAGGAATAAAGAGAAGAATGAGGAGAGGAACGAAGAGAAGAACGAGGAGAGGAATGAAGAAAATAACGAAGAGAGGAACAAAGAGGAGAAAATAGAAGAAGGAATGAGTAATAGACACGAATCTGACAAGGAAGAGGAAACAGGGGAAAACCATCATCATGAAGATGATTCCCTTCCTGAAGGAACAGTGGCTACACTTTAGTTCCTAATTCAGCAGCAGGAAGGAACAACCCCTTTGAAAAATATATTTCCATCGGTGTTGCCTCGCTTCCATGGAAAAGTAGAAGAGGATCCAGATGAATTTATTTTTGAGTTTGATATCCTCTATTACACCTACGACTACATCACCAACGCAAAAAAGCTGAAGCTCTTCCTTGCCACTCTAAAGGACAATGCATTACACTGGTTCACGAGCCTAGGAGGTGGAACTGTCACTAATTGGGATAGGTTGAAATAGGTGTTCCTAGAGAAATATCAGGAATATTGCAACACCAAGGACAAGGGAGAAGAATTGTTCAAAATGGTGCAAAAGGAAGATGAAAGTCTGGAAGATTTTGTAGAGAGGCTTTTATACAATGTGCAAAGAGATAGATAGATGAACATGGGGTTAGATGTGCTCAAGATAATCCTACTTCATGGGATTAGGGATGATTCCCTATATATGTTAAACTTGTTAGGAAAGGGGGATATCTCCCAGGAGTCTTTCAAGAATATTGTGGAATTATGCAAAAGGTACTCTAGGGGATCTTCCAATAATAGGAGGCGTGACAAATGAGATAAGCTAGAACGCGATGTCTTCGATAGGACTCAGAATTCATCTAATGGAAGAGACACCCGTGCAGAGATAGGAAACCTCCTTGAAAATTTCAAAACAAAAATGATGAGCTCTATCTCCTCTGAAATTGATGTCATGAGGGCAAAGCAAAAATAGGTAGTAGAGGATCTCACACTAGGTGTGTTCTACCCTCGATGTAGAAAGAACCACCCTCTGAAGGAGTGCCATCTTGACAAGGTAGAAGTGTGTCAACTATGCAAGATAAACCATGACACAAAAGAATGCCCCTCACTTCCCCAAGTGAAGGCTGTTCTATAGGCATCAACTCCAGAGGTGGAACTGGCCTACTTCATTACACAAAAGAAGCCTTGACAGCCTCGAAACCAAGGTATGACCCCGGGCTCGTTTCTATTTTTTTTTAACATGAGTAATTGGAATAATATGCAAAATGTGAATACACAATTCCCTTCATCTTATTCTCAATGGAACCCTTCTCAACCTTCAATGCAAAATTATAACTCATGGAATCCCTGGGTTCAACCACCACAACCACCACACCAACCAACTTCTTCATCTCCTGGATGGAGGAATTTCCATCCAGGGAACCAATTTCCTCAGCAACCTCCACTTCAATAGCAACCATACCCTCCTCAATATCCTCAATACCCTCAATACCCTCATCATCAATCGTAGCTACAGTTGTAGAATAATTCTACACTAATATACCAATACGACCTCAGCTGCTTGCTCAACCTAATCCTAACCCAAACAAGAAAAAATTCCATCAATTTGAGAGTGTCAACATGCCTCCCTACTCCCTTTCTCCTATTCCTTGCAAATATATTCGCTTACAATCAGGAAAAATAGTAGAGCCTATAATCATAGAAGATGTTCCACCCTCTGTACATGAATAAGGGATGAATCCACATCATCTATCCGATACGACCCCCATCATTGAAGATGTTGAACATCGCACTAATGGGATGGCTGAAACACGAAATGATAAATCTAGCGATGCATAGCCTACCCAGCTGATTAGGAAACCACCGTATCTCGAGAGATTAATGCTACCAAGGGTAGGGGGACAACCTCAATTTAACCTCTTAGGAGAGTTAAATAATATTTATGTTAAAATTCCCCTCCTTCAAGATCCTCAAGATGTACCTATCTATTCTAGAACTATTTGGGACCTATGCACAAAGAAACTAGGGAGGAAACCCAGAGATCCTCCCACTATCCACGTCATAGGTAAATTATCTGCATTAATAACAGGAAAAACCCTATTGGCCAAATATGACGATCCTGGGAACCCCACTGTCACTGTGCAGATTGGGCATACACAGATACCCAACGTACTAGTAGATTTAGGAGTAGAGATTAATGTCATGATAATTGAAACTGTAACAAAACTTGGGCTCACTAATCTTAGGCAAACCCCCACTATTTTAGAACTGGCAGATAGATCCACCATTAAACCTGAAGGAATTCTAGATGATATCGTCATCTCAGTTGACTCTTAGGAGTATCCTACTGACTTCTTGATTTTACAACCTAAGTCACAGCTGGGAGGACACCCATTGATCCTAGGAAGGCCTTGGTTAGCCACAATTGATGCTTGCATCAGTTGTCGATCTGGGTCTATGACCATATTAGATGGCACCGAGACTAAGAACCTCACTTTCTATCCTCCAGCTCAGCCGAGTATAAAAGCTCAAAATTCTTTATGGATGGAGCTAGAGGAAGAAGAGGGTGTTCAATAGTTATTAACTATAAGGAAATCCTTAACCTTTAAAGATGAAACTGAATACAATTCCATTAATAACTTCATCATTGAACCCACCTCAGTCAATAAGGAAGTTTATCAAATCCTGAACATTACTTTGGGTAAGGAATAACAAGAAAATCTCATAGAATAAGCACTAGTTGGTGACACACACATAATCCTAGTATTTAAAATTTCAAAAAGTATTCCCATTGAGGTAGACTCTAGAAAAACCCTGAATATTAACCCCATCCTTTGCTTAGATGAGAAGAAGCAGCTGATCAGTCTCTTGAAAGAACACAAGGGGGCATTTTCCTAGGAGTATACAGACATGAGGGGTATTACCTCTAACCTGTGCATCCATCATATTTATATTAAAAGTGACTCCTGGCATGTGTGCCAGCCTCAATGATGAATGAACCCCAATCTTAGGGACATAGTGAAGGAAGAAATTCAGAAACTCTTGGAAGCAGGATTCATATATCCTATTTCGAACAGTGAGTGGGTATCCCCGCTCGTAATTGTACCCAAGAAAAATGGTAATTGGAGAGTCTTTGTCGACTATAGGGAGCTAAACAAAGCCACACAAAAATACCATTTTCCCTTGCCCTTTATCGATCAAGTACTCTAAACCCTATCAGGGAAGAAGTTCTTCTCCTTCCTGGATGGAATTATCGGGTATAATCAGATTCAGATTGCTCCTGAAGACCAAGATAAAACTACCTTCACTTGTCCCTAGGGAACGTTTGCTTATAGAGTGCTCCCCTTTGGTTTATGTAATGCACCGGCAACATTTCCAAGAGATGTAATCGGCATATTTTTAGAATTAGTTAATGACAGTATGGAAATTTTTATGGATGATTTCAGTCCTTATGGCAAGGATTTTGAAGAAGCACTGGAAAATTTGAAAAAAAAATTAACTCACTATGAATAGATTCAGCTCTCTTTAAGCATTGAAAAGTGCCATATGATGACGAGTGAATGAGTAGTATTGGGGAACTTCATCTCTGCTGATGGCATTCAGGTGGATCCATAAAAAATCAAGGTAATAAAAAATATACCTACTTATGCAACTAAAAAAGAGGTGTGAAGTTTCCTAGGACATGCTGGATACTACCGAAGATTTATACAAAAATTTTCCAAACTTGCTTCGCCTTTGTTTCCACTGTTAATGAAGGATGTGTAGTTTGTTTGGAATGAAGCATGCCAGATAGCATTTGTTAAGCTTAAGGAGAAGCTGTCCATAGCTCCTATCTTAAGAGGGCCCAATTGGACCCTACCCTTCCACATTTCTTCAGATGCTTCTGATATCACTATTGGAGCAGTTTTAGGACAAGAGGATGGTCAAGTACCTTATGCAATGTATTATATTAGTAAAAACTTATCCCCTATTGAACTTAATTATACTGTCACTGAGAAGGAGTTCTTATCTATTGTCTACTCCATTATAAAATTTCGACACTACATTACTGGATATCCTACATTTGTGCACACGGATGACTCTGCCATTAAATATCTAATGAAAAAACATGTCACTAATGCCATAGTGACTAGATGGCTCTTATTATTATAGGAATTTGATATTACCATCATAGATAAACCTGAAAAATAAAATGTTGTCGTTGATTTTTTATCTCGTTTCACTAATAGTGATGATAATTTGCCTATTGAGGACTCTTTTCTAGATGAACATTTATTTGTAGTTTCATATCATTCTCCTTGGTATGCAAATGTCACTAATTACCTTGTTGGAGGAAAGATTCCGGCACATATGTCCAAAAGAGAAAAGAGAAAAATCATCCAGCAAAGTGCTAGGTATTGTTGGGTAAATGGTCACCTCTTTTACCCAGGTCCTGATCTTGAAATCATAAGATGTCTAAGGGAAGATGAAATCTTTCATATACTGAAGGCCTACCATGATGATCCTTGTGGGGGAAATTTTGTAGATAGAAGGATAGGACACAAAGAGCTGAGAATGGGCTACTATTGGCCAACTCTTTTCAAGGATGCAAAAAGATATGTCCAGTCTAGTGATAGCTGCCAAAGGATGAGTCATCCCAACAGATTAGATCAAATGCATATGCAACCACAATCAATAATTAAACCCTTTGATAGATGGTCTTTGGATTTCGTTGGCCCTATCATCCATCATTCCAAGCAGAAAGCCTACATCTTGGTCTGTGCCGATTATATGACAAAATGGGTAGCAGCTATAGCTCTGGTGAAAGCTAATGACCAGGCTATGATTGGATTCCTATATAGTGAAATATTTACATGTTTTGGGGTACCTAAGGAATTAGTTACTGGTGGAGGACCGCAGTTTATGTTGCATCAATTTGAAGCTCCGCTACAGAAGTATCATGTTCAGCATATGGTAGCTTCACCTTACCATCCCTAAGCCAATGGCTAGGTGGAAAGCACTAATAGAGTTATTGAAGTTATCCTTACCAAGACAGTCAAAAGCCATTGTAGAGATTGGGATAACAGGCTTCCGAAATCACTATGGGAATATCGCACCACTTGGCGTAACACCAAAGGTGTCTCTCCTTACGACTTAGTGTATGGAAAAAGTGCCATCTTCCCAATTGAATTTGAAATCAAGACCTTGAATATGGCCACAGAACTAAACCTGGATGTAACTGAAGCACATAAAAGAAGATTGAACCAATCGAATGAACTGGACGAGAATCGGTTAGCTGCAGTGGACCAGATAGTGTTAATTCAACAATAGAGATCCAATTGGCATGACCAATTCATCAAAAAGAAGGTCTTCTATGAGGGAGACTGGGAACTATTATACGATTCTAGATTCAAAATATATTTCAAGGGAAAATTATGCACAAGATGGCTAGGCCCATACCTAGTATACAGGGTATTTGATAACGACACAGTCCGCCTGGTAACTATCAATGAAAACCGTGTACCATTATTTGCCAATGGTCATAGCCTGCGACTGTACCATAAACAAATTTCAAAGGATGCATTTATCTCACAAATTGCCATTGATCCAGATTACGATCTAGCACAAGGGCAGGAATTTTTCTCTGCCTCTGTCAATCCTTAATTGATCACTATAAATCGCGTATGAATCATTGTACATAAATAATTGTTGTTTTTTTTTGTTACGTTATATTTTCTTTTGCACTTGATCTATTTTTTTGTTTTTCCAAAATGTACAGGGAAGCACCCAAGGATGGTGGTCATATCGGGCCTGTCGACCAAAAGTCATTTTTCTATGACTTCCTGCACCAATTTTTTTCCCCTTCAATAAATTTGTCGCAGCTGTGACACCCATTTTTCGGCAGTTGCGACACCTTTTTCTAGCAGCCGCAACACCTTTTTTTGACAAATGCAACACCCATTCTCCAGTGGCTGTAATACCTTTATCTGGAAGCTACGACACCATTTTCCGACAGCTGCGACACCATTTTCCGATGGCTGTGACACCATTTTTGGGAGCTGCAACATCGTTTTTGGCACCTGCAAATACCGTCTCTAGCAATTGCCAGACCATGAAACTCCAAATTCTTTCGTTTCCACACGCTATGACCCTGTTTTATTTTTTACCATAAAAACCCGTTTCGCGTAGCTGTAACACAGTTAATTTCTGTCCGCTTAACATTTTCTTCCCTCTCTTCCAGTAGCTATGCCATCTTTTCCGGCAGCTCCAACATCTTTTTTGCCAACTACAACTCCGTTGTATTTAGCTAATTTTTCTATCATTGAAGGCTGCTCCTCTGCTTTAATTTCTATATGACCTGTAGCTATAACTCCTGTGTTATTAGCATATCTTTTTTGCACGATAGAAACTCCTCTAGATATGGCTCTAATTCCTGATGGCGACAATTTGACCCATAATGTAATATTCATCATATTTTTTACCATTTTGACACAATGGTTTTTGCTTCACTGATGGAAAGGGTATTACAACACCTCTATAATAATGATTACATTTAATGACTGCACAGCACACAATTTCAGCATCCATAATGTCTGTAACCACATGTTCTATTATTCTCGAAAGGACATCCAGCGCGCATTTCCGAAGGTATGGCTTTGATTAACCACTTGATTAAGTATCAATATGATTTGACAACATCAGTTGTACCTCCCTTTTTATGCCCATTATTGCATTGATTAGCTCTCTTCCCATGTGACGAAATACTAATTATGCTACCTAATAACCGCCACCTTTCCCAATTTGGGATAAAATTTCAAATAATCCAGTGCTGAAACTTTCCAAATTTTCCTAACTCTCCTCTCAGCTGTCCATGCATACTCTGTGTTGTAACCTCCATTATCAGAGTCTGTAATCTGTTAAACTGCAAAATAATTTTGAAATCATAAACATGGGAATTCCGCTTCATTGTGAACCTTCAAACACATGAGAACTCAGAAGAAATGCTGCAGTCTTCGCTATCTTTCAAGATGTTGGTTGGAAAGAATTTTTCAAACGTCTAAATGGATTTCACCGTGAAGCAGCCTTACAGTTTGCTTTGAACCTCACAAAAACTCACTCGGAGGTTTGGGGATTGTGCATTGAAGTTTCTGAAGCCATCATGGCTGAGGTCACTGGTATTCCTCAGGTTAGACGGCTTAGTTTGGATGTCGATTCCCCACTACTACAGTAGTACAGGACTTTCTAATAGAGGGGGAGCAGGTTCAAATGACAAAAAGGGGGATAGTATTACAGTCATTGCCATGACCATGGAATCACATTGCTATCTTCCTCAAGAAATATATCACCTGTGAAGGTAGGTACCGAACAGTCTATAATTCTGAATTCCCTTTACTGTCTTATCTCCGTCACAGGGTTCAGTTAAATATTCCATATTATTTGCTCAATGATTTACATCATATGGCGGGGTTTGTTTGAGTTTCCAAACATCCACTCTCCTCACTGACCCACCATGGCATCATTAAATTAATAATCTTAAGGACCCTTTCTCAACACAATATAACCTGGGACCTATTTACAGCTCAAGTTCGGGAACTCGCTCCTTTGCTTGGTATTCCAATAGAAGAAGAGCATGTCCATCCAAAGTTGGGGGGAAATGAAGCACAATAGGAGGCTCGGAGCCCTTCCAATATAGTTGGGGGGAGAGATGAGACTGAATCAGAGGATCAACTAGGGGTACAAGCAGAACAATTGAGAGAAGATGTACATGAAAACCCTGTGGAGGAACTAAATAATAGGGTAGCTCTAATAGCATAGGGTGAAACTCGAGCAGCATTAGATGTTGAGACAATTGAACCCAAAGATGACAGAGCCATGGAAACAGTAGAAAATACTGAGTTGGTGACCACTGAATCCTCACCTCAATGGGGAGGAACTTTGATTGAGGAAGAACATCTTGAGGAACAAGAAAATGCTGGAACTGGGAACATTCCTCTACCTCAATTGTGAATCCAGAAACTCCAGCACCACAAAGAAAATGGAGGAGATCAAAGGATGAAATTAAGGTATCTCCACCAATAAGAAGGAAAAGAACGAGGTTAGTCGCAGCAGTAGAAGTAGCAAGGGAAATATGGGCAAACATAGAAGCACAAATTGAGTTCCCCATTCTTAAACCTAGACCAATTGATGCCCCAGAGGGGCCGATTGAAGAAGAACCCCAAATTGAAGGACTTCTGTTTGAAAATAGGCTATTAAAATAGGAAGTCCAAACACTCAAAAAGGAATTAGAAAATTGGAAAGAAGCATGGAGGTGAAAGGAAGCTGCAGATCAATTGGAAGGGTCAAATCCTACCGAGCCTGGAAATGAGGAAGAAAGAGTGGTTTGTCCCACCTATGTAGAAATCTTTAAAGAATCATGACATAAGATTGTAATTCATGCCTTAAAAAAAAAGCAGTCTGCACCTACAATTGAGGAAGGACAGGGACAACCTGAGTTGAGAGAAGATGGGACTCCCAAAGGAAAACTTTAGGATGAGAAAGTTTCAAAGAAAGAAGATACTGTCACACAAGAACCAACATCTTTAAATATTCTTGCCGAAATTTCCACTAACCCTGAGATAGAGGAACCAAGGGATGAAGTTAATCCCGATTTTATGGATGAAGATTGCACTGTGACCCCGGAATCCTCCCATGCCATAGAAATCATAGAAGTGGAACCACAATAGCAAGGCAATGATGGGGTTGAATAGGGTGTTGTCACACGAGAACTAACATCCTTGAATGTTCTTATCCAAGTGGCTATCCAAGTGGCAGGAGAACCAGGAATTGAAGGCATTCTGGAATTTAATAAATAATTTTGTACTACGACTCCAAAATTGTCCCAGGACACAAAAATACTAGAAAAGGAGCCACAACAACAATGAGATGAAGAAGTGAGTCAGGATGTTGTCACACAAGAACCAACATCCTTGAAAATTGTAGTAGGGACTCTTGAAATGCAATAAGAAAATAACCCTGAAGTGGATGTCATTTTTGATATGGATTGGGGTGAAGATGAATAAGTTCAAACACAACCCTTAGGTGATACTAAAATCCTTGAGGAATAGCTGCATACTAAAGAAGACATCCAATCTCAGCAGCATGATGAAAAATAAGAACAGGGCTCTGTCACACAAGAACCAGTAGCCTCACAGCCCTTGGATAAGATAGCAGTTGATGATTAGGTAGAAAATGAAATTAAAATTTAGGAGGAAGTTGCTCCACAAGAATCAACATCATCATAGTCAGCTGCCAAAATTGCCACAAGAGAAACCTAGAAAGAAGATGTTGTTACACAAGAAACAACATATCCAAGAGTGGTGGACGTTGTTGCTGAAGAGAGTCCATAAAAGTTTGTTGTCACACAAGAACCAGAACCCACGGAAATATCTTCAGATGTGCGGGATGTCCAATGTGGCATATCAAGTGACAAAGTGTGGATTGATCCCCTTCAAAATTTCATTGACCTGGATTTTGACAAGGAGGAGCATCATAAAGAAGAATCCCTGAAACCTACAACTGAAATCTCAATTTTGAGAATGGAGTTAATAAAATGGAAGAGCCAGGTGGAGGAATACCAAGAAGGGATAGTTTCCCTTACTGAGCATAAAAATATTATCAGGAGACTAGAGGAGAATGGGCAGAAGAACGTATGACCCAGAGACTTCGAGAAGAAGAGCTATAGAGTAGTTTAAGGGAGATGAAAAAATTCCAGTCTATGCAAGAAGGAAAAAGAGAAGATGTATGCTCTTTCTCAAGAACTCTTGGGCACTAGGGTACCTTTTTTTTCTTACCCTGTCTTTCTATTTGAACAATTTGTTTGGTTTAAGTTAAGAGATATGAAAGAAGGGAGGTCATTTGAGATAACAACCTCAGCAGAATTCTTGGAAGCATTTTTAAGAAGCAATTTTGAAGATCAAAATCTGTTGTGTGAATTATATTTGCATGAGATGGCTTGCCCTCTATACCACCATTCAAATCCTGTCCCTTTTTCAGGAGATGTTCAGTTGAAGGCCTTTTCTTCTTTTGTGAGAAATCATGACGAGTGGGAAAGGTCTTTTCAAACCTTTTCTCAGAATGAATCTCACTCTAATCTGTGGGTTCGAAATGAGCCTCAAAATCCTGGTATTTTTCTTGCTCGACACAGGAGTTTTCTCTCATGCCCCATCCAGAATAAGCACATAATGGAAATGCAGGAGGAAGTTATTTCTACATGTACCAGCCATATTTCAATACACCAACAAGCAGCATTGGAAGGAAGTAAGCACAAATGGTAGGTTGCCTCTCCTACACTCAGGAGCAAAGACCCCTATTATTTTAGAAATTTTGAACAGGCACTTTCCAGGGTTAAGGGTTATGCTGCATGTATCGGGGAGTGTGAGGCTAATTGGTTGGGCCTGAAATTTAAATTTCCCCTCATCTAGTGGCCAGCAAAACCATACAGGATGGATTTCTCCCTAACCAAGGCAGAGGAGCAGTAATGCTGGAGATATTAGATTCCCATAGGGAGTTGATAGAAAAATAAGGAACGTCTAAGTTCCCCTACAACTTCTCTTCTCTCCATGAACAGAGCACAATGCAAGATTCCGATTTGGAATAATGGAGGTTGTTGCATGAGGACATGCAACAAGATAGTTGGGGGGAGATGTTGGGCCCAGAAATGGTCCTTTTTGACCACCCTTAATTACCTCTGTTTGTCGTATTCTACCCCATTGAGCATGCAAAATAAATGTTTTACCCTCACTCTACTGTTCAATCCACCAAGGTATGACTGGTTATTGTTTTATTTTATTAATACTTATGATTGTGATAATTAAGGCTTCATATCTCTCAATATGCTAACATATGATGGTTTATAAAGGCATTTTTAGATATATAGACTGCAGAAAAATCGAGTTGAACATGCTATGAAAAGGATGGGAATTCATCGCTCAAGCTAATCACCATCCATCCTACCATTGCCCAAGGAATGCGGTCCCAGTGTATTATCCCAGGCAAAGTTGTACAAAGATAGTTGTAGCATAATACATCAGATTTGGAGGTCAACAGTGTGCTTCTACACATGTATAGCTGTGATCTGAAGATATCATTACTCCTGATTTTCCCTATATTTCCTATCTTTCATCCTGTCACGTTTGTAATAGCTGTTGTCATTTTGGGCGCCTGAAGATCAGAGATCTTCATGGTTGCCCCATAATAGGGATAGGATGTTATGATTTACATTGTATAAATATGGAGAACTGTTTCAAACCAGGGGTTGTTGAACAAATAATCAATTCATTGTATTAGCTGTAAGGAGAAATTATGTAATCGATTTTCCTTTTTAATACAAGGAGTTACTTCAGATCTAAGGGTTTTAATGTGTGTTCATCCAGCATCTCTGTGTGAAGGCTGGGACCACCTTCCACAGAGATTGCTGAGTTAAATTGGGGATTTCAATTAGTTTTTTGTGTGATGTTATGTTAATTTTATTTCTTTATAGGAAGCTGTAACAAGTTGTGGACTTACAGTGTGTTGTTGATTGCATCTCTTGGATACCTGTAGTGGCATGGTGTGACAGTCGACTAAGTAGGTAATTATTCCTTATGCAATTTGTGTGGTCACTGTAACAGCTCTATTCATCCTTAGATCTTTTAGTTGTTGTTTCCATGAATCCTTGCAGCTTTTATCTTATTTTTGTGATTGCAGAATTTCATTCCTGTACTTCGAATTCATAGAATAGTTGAACTCAATTTCTGTAGTTTGAATCTCTAGACTAATATTCAATTTATGTCTTTGGATTTCTAGAATAATCAGATTAAGATAGTTGGGTTAATCATTAAGTGGTTTGAACCAAAACTTCCCTTTTTCTGCAAATGTAATCTAGATGTGACTTTCATCTTTCCATTCTTAGATCAAGAACAATAGAAGGTAATTGTGACTGTATTCCTTAGAAGGTAACTAGATTAAGTAGATTCTTGGGATGAGCATAGTCAAACAGAGGATAGGATTGTTCAATTATAGTAATTTATTGTTTAAGCATATATTGTGCATGTTATCCTTGAAATACAAGACTTCCTTGGGTTGCCAATAAATATTGCACACTCTATATGTTAGTTGTAATTCACTTGCATATTGGGTGTCCAACACCACCATCTGATGGCATACTTGGTTATGTTCAAACACATTTTGTAGCTAAATCCTTGAAAAAATTAAAATAAACCTACTCCACCTACTATCTAGACTGCAACAAATACCAAGACCACATATGCTACTGTTGTTTCTATAAAAGTGAATGTGTTTCAATCCTCCAAAGCTACAGGAACAAAGATGAAAGGAATAAAGAAATATAAGAAATATGAGAATCAATAGGAAAATAATAAAACACAAATGACAGATGTCGAACCTAAAAACAAAAAGGAAAAACATTCCTGCCTTATATGTGGAGGTGACAACTTCACCAAACAGTGCCCCCATCGTGAAGAAGTCAGCAAATTTTGGAGAAACACTTCCACCCGATCATTTTTTACTGATCCTTTCCCTACCCAACAAAAATTTGTTGACCATTAATACTAGCATGGGTCTTCTTCATCTCTTATAGATGAAAATAAAATGATATCTAGTGAATTGGTTAGCATTACCACCAGATCCCAGAATTATAACCCTCTTCCAGAAAAATAAAAATCATAAAACTTCAACTAATAAAACTACAGCTTCCATCCCTCCTCTTATGAATGGTTGTCACATTGAAAAACATGTTCTTGACACATTCCTATAGCCACCCAAGAGTACAATTTGAAAATCACTATTTAACCCTAGTGTGTGGGATGCTCAATACTACAATGTAGTAGAGGATTTTTCTAAGGCACATTGTGCTACATCTACTCTCGAAGTACTCCAAACATGTCTAGTGTAGAGGAAGAACCTGTTGTCAATTCTTGGAGCTATGGATCTCAAGAATAGTAATGCTATCTCCTTTAAACAGGATAATTTTAAGTCAAGGATCTCCCATAAATTAGATTTCCAATTATCTATGAAATTCATTGCAAATAAATTCCATCGTATAGTATTAGATGAGGGTGCCTCAACTTCAGTCATTTCTCTATATTCTTGGAGAGTTGTACTCTCCCCTAAAATTAACCTTGCACAGAGGACTTTGAAGGCCCTTGATGGTAATGGATTTCAACCCTATGGATTACTATCCTCTCTCCTAGTTGAAATAGGGGGTAAATAATTTTCCATGCATGTCGATGTCATCAGTGCTCATTTAAAATAAAATCTTCTCCTGGGTATGAATTCATTCTATGCGATGTAGGAAATAGCTTCATCTGTATTTGTAGTGGGACAGTTCCCATTCGAAGGGAAGATTGTTTCTATTGACAAAATAAATATTTTTTCTCTAGAAATGAGTTTTAATTATGTGAACAATGTTCCAATACTATCTTATTCATCTCCACACTATCGTAATGTAGAAGTAGGTCTTTATAAAGTTTCCTCTCTTATGGGATTCTTTATGTTGAAACATCCTCCTCCCCCTTTACAGGTCTCTTCTGTGAACATGATCTTCTGAAGGAGTCATGACACTTCGACTAAAGGGAAATCAGTTGTCGATTCAACACCTTTAACAAATTTTTAAGAGACTTACAAGTCTATCCAATACACCAGTGACCCCACCATTAATGATCATCTTTTTATGGAATCCAACCCTTACCACCTACCTTATTAGTTATATTCATCCCCCCCATCTCTATATTATATTTGCAACCTATTTCATTACATGAATCCATCATGGTAGTCATGTATTTTCATGATATGCCTTGGAAAGAACGCCATCTATGGTTGACCCACCCAATGGTTGGTATGTTTTTCTACTTTGACAGGTCCATCATCGATTTCGACAAGTATGAACCTTGACAAAACCTTGACATGTTTTACATCTCAAAAAAACTATGACAGAATGTCTCTCTATCTTCTAGTCATGAGTAACAGTTGAAATTCCAAACCATTTTATATTCTTTGTAATTGAACATAAAGTGTAGTCAAGCAATCATCTCAACATCCTATAGAAGCATGCACACTATTGTAAATTAGAAGAAAAAAGTAAGAGAGTGTTGTGCATCATACAATAGTAATAAAATAGCAGAGATAGGTTTGACTTCTTGTAGTTTTTTTCTGTGTTTACTTTATTTATGTGTAGTGTATTTCCTTCATTTTCTTAATCTTTATATGCTTCCTCCATAATAGTGCTTGATTCATTTAGTCGAAATTTTTTCCTCCATCACGCTCCTGGGAACCTGTATTATTTGTATGAAATCAACATTCATAGCTTAATTTGTGTAGACACTTCTATCAAAGTTACCTAACTTATGTTTCTTCAAACATGCTCGCAATACAAGAAGAAACTACATTTGACTTCATAGAAGATGGAAAAAGAAACAAAAAATAGACATGCAACTTACGAGACATAGAAACTCATAGAAAAAGAAGTGGCTCGACAGAGAACCAACATGTTTTCCTCATTTAGTGAGATTATCATGTGATTCACTACAACATCTAGACAATCCTCGATGAGATTTCATTCCTATGAAATCAGCCCCTTCAAAGTGAAAATGAATCTGGACATACAAAATATTGAAGGTAAGATTGACACGTAATCCATTGACAATTGGGTACAACTTGAATCCTACTACCCTGTGAATCAACTCTCTGATGTTGAAAAGATCAACATTGCATCCTTAAATATATCAACCTCTGTGCACTGCTGGTGGGTGAATCTATTGACAAATATGGAGCGAGAAGGAGACCCCATAGATACATGGGACATTAGAGGAAATTTGGGGTCTAAAATGGGCCTTATAAGAAAATGTGCCAATAATAAATTTTGTGAGTTGGAATTCAGGAACCAATAGAATTTCAATAAAATGAGTCAACCATAATGGTTGAATTGACATATTTGTCATAAAAGAAAACTACCTTTTTTGTTTGTATTTTCGACATATCTCCCTGTGGTTTTACTCAAATTCCAAGTGGGAGAGCTCGTTGGATGTGGAATTTAATTACACATCCAATGAGTACCCACACTCCATACTTTTGATGGACCCCACTACCCCAAATATAAGAAATACTTGAAAAAACGTGATGATGACATCATCAACACGTTTTTTCAGGTATTTCTTATTTTTCGGGTAGCAGGGTCTGTCAAAAGCATGCTATGTGGGTATGCGTTGGATGCGTAATTAAATTAAGCATCCAATGAGCTATCTCGCTTGGAATTTGAGTAAAACCAAAAGGAGATATGTCGAAAATATGAACAAAAAAGTAGTTTTTTTCATTCTTCCTCCAAAATTAATAACTATTATTTGATTATTTTAACTATTATTTTATTATTTTCCTTAGGAGGCCCATTTTATACCTCAAATTTCCTCTAGTGTAAATTTTACTCATACATCCAAAAATAGTCCTACCTTCCCAAATACATTGAACAATAATATAGTAAGTTGCAACAACTAAGAAAATGGAAAGACTAATCTGTGCATAGTTACACCAATGAGTTTTATCGACCCATGGATAGAATTGGCATCAAATAAGAAGATAAATTACTTGTCCTGAAGTACATTAGCGAATTATCCCTGTACATTCAGAAAGAAATGGATTTTCTAACTATTAGTATGCTTGTGGATGCTTTCCACTACGCCAACAATCTTGAAGCAAAACAAAAATGAAAATCACATTTTGCGACCAAGCAAACAGGTCAAACATCTGACAAGAAGTCACCAATCAACTCTAAAACATTAAGAAAAAATTCTCAATTGAATATTCCAAAGCCATACCATCGCAAGAAACACTCTTAGAAAGATAAAATGGAACATATAAAATAATATCCTACTGGGAATTGGTGTCATTATCACAATTCATCATGCCATGATACATCAGAATGAAAATATCGGAAGACATTTTTGGAAAAACTATCTACATCTGACTTGTCCGATAAATCCATGGTATATTTTGACTCAGATGCATAGAACCTTTTGTATTTAACATCGACCACTCCGATATCCTCGACCATCGTCGACAAGGAGGAATGAGAAGATATGTTCCATACAAAGATATGCATTCAGAAAAATCCATTACATATAGTTATGGATAATGGTAGCCAGAAGAACATTGTTTTTGATGATCTCTAGAAGATACTTTATCTGGTCACCACTCCACATCCTTAACCTTAAAATATCTATTGAATTAAGGATGGATAGGAACTAAGGATCATCCAACAATGTAGACTCATCTACTTCATTAATCATTTTGAATATGAACTACTCTATTATGTGGCACCACTTTCTATAGTCGATGCCTTATTTGGGAAAACTTACCTATGGGATCAACATAGAAGTTATCAGTTATGGCCTTAGAAGGAGATTTCTGAAATTTGAAATCAGAGGTACAACATACCAGAATGAGGACCTACATCAACGACTGTTACGATATCTACCAAAAAAAAATACGTTTATCAACCATGCTAAAAAAATTCACATTGATTATGATAAAGCCTCAACATTCCATGAAGACTGCACCAACGAGTTGACTCACCAACCAACACAGATCTCATCAACAAAAACAATATATCTACCATATTCTTGAGCAATACCAGAATGTATTTCAAGAGCCAGATGGAGTACCTCTACAATGCTAGGTAAAACACTCCATTGAACTTGTTCACGGTTCTTCATTACCTAACACATTTGTTTACAGAAGATCCAATATCAAGAATGAATCAATATGCAGAAAAATCTAGTATTTTATCAACAAGGGTAACATCTGACCCAAATCCTCTCCTCCTGGAAGTCCAGTCTCATTGTTCCTAAGAAATATGGGACTTGGTGCATGTGCATTGACTATTAGGTTCGGAACAAAATTTCAATAATGAATAAATACCCTCTTCCAAGGATAGACAAACTCATCGATGATTTGAAAGGAGATAAATTCTTTACTAACCTCAACCTCAAGTCTGGATATCATCAAATTCTAATCCAGTCCACCGATGTATGGACAATTTCTTTCAAAACCAAGGAAGGATTATATGAATGGTTAGTCATGCTTTTTGGTTTAACCAATGCACCTCGGACCTTCATGCGATATAGCGATGACCTTCTACGGCCTTTCATAGGCAAGTGTGTCATTGTCTATCTCAACGATATCTTTGTTTTCATTCAATCACAAGAAGAACATGTCAAACAAATTTGACAAGTATTTGACACTCTGCAACAACATTGACTATATTGGACTATGGACAAATGCTCATTTGTGTTGACCAGCATCAAATATTTGTTGTATGTAATTGAATCTATAGGAATTCATGTTGACCCAGAAAAAAAATATATCATCAAGGATTGGCTCATTCCTCAATATATTCAAGAACTAATAATTTTTCTTGGTTTGACAAATTTCTATCGATGTTTCATACTCGACTTTAGTCACGTATCATGGCATTTGAATTAGTTGATGAAGGAAAATGGGGAAAATGTCTTCCAATGGAAACATACAAAACATCAAGATTTTGAGAAGCTCAAGCATAAGCTTTGTGCTAAACTAGTACTTGTGTTACCTGATTTACATCATCCTTTCGATATTGATATGGACACATCGAATTATGATTTAAGACAAGTGATCACTCAGTCTGGTCACCCGATCGCTTTTTATGAAAATTTTAACAACATTGTTAGAAGGTATTCAAAATATGAGAAGGATTTCTATGGAATTGTGCATGCCCTTAAGAAATGGATACATGGCATCCTAGGGAAGGAAATGATCATCCTTACTAAGCATAAGCCCTTACAGTTCCCCCCATCCTAGTTGAAATTATAGACAACTCAACAACTCAAGTGGATTAATTACCTACAACAATTTCAGTTGGTAATTAAGTATAGGAGAGGTAAATATATTTCCACCACTGTTTGTCTCATCCAATCACCCATTAATCTACTTTCTATAGTGATGAGTTTGAAGGGTTATGACACCAACATTTGGCCACAATTGTATTTGGTAGATCATGACTTTCTGCATTTTATTAACAGCTTCAGCATGACATGTTGTCTACTACTGACTAATTACTAAAAGAAACCTTGCTATATAATCTTGGAAAAAAATTTGTACCTAGTAGTGAGCACCAAAAATAGCTCATTTGGGATGCACACTACAACAAAACTACATGATTTTGGAGTAGAAAAGACTCTTTTTATCCTCCAAAATTATTTCTATTAACATTCACTTAAATATGAAGTCAATAGGTACATTCGATCGTGCATAGTTTGAGCCATTCCTAAACCGTCGAATCAACGACAAGGAGTCTATACAGCTTTGTCGGTTCCTAGTTGACCATCGAAATCTATTTATATGGATTACCTGACGGGATATCCTACTACCAAACATCAATATGACACAATCTTCGTAGTAGTCAACATATTTTCCAATAAGGTCATCCTCATTCCATGCAAGACTATGACAACACAATAGAATACTCAACTCTTCCTCAAACATGTTTGGAAACATTATGGCCTTCCGAAGACCATCATTTCTGACAGATATTCCATATCTGTTAGCATATTTCAGAGGACTATATGGCAACAAATCGACATGACACTTTCTTTGTTGATAACTTTCCATGGTCAGAAAGATGGGCAGAGTGAACTTGTGAACAAATTTTTAGTATAAATTCTTCGGATGTACAACCACTAGAGTCATCGGTCATGGGATGAAAGTCCCCCATACATACAACAAAACTAGAGTCATTCTTAGTAGAACTCTACAAGAAAGATTCCATTCAATATTTTTTATGGATTTAAACCCTCATTTCCCATTGAATTGATCATTTCATTAAAATAGTCGAACAACATAGACTTTGATGAATGACAAGTTGAAAATACATTAAAATTTTGGGACCAAATCTACAACATCCAGAAGCAAGCACAAGAAATGTCGCAACAAGGTAATGAAAAAGATAAGGCCAAATATGATAAGAATCATACTCCTCATCCATTCCAAATTGGGGATCAAGTCTGGTTACATCTAAAGAAGGAGCGGTTCATTGGCGCGTACAGAAATTTGAAACCTTTTCGATGTTGTCCATATAGTATCCTTAAGAAGATTGAAGAAAATACTTTTGAGCTCGAAATTCCTTCATTCTTAGTTATTCATCTAGTATTCAATGTGGATCTACTTTGACCATACTAGCCACCCTTGTTGGAACATACTGAATTTCAAATAGAAGAATCCAAAGACATTAATCTAGATGTTCAAGAGCCTCTTCCTTGTGACACCATTATGGGACCAGGCATACAGAATACAAGGAATAAATCGATTCCCTTCTTTCAAGTGGCCAAAGTTGGACAACTACCAACTCAAGGAAAGTTGTACTCTGCTACTTAATTCACTGACAAGTTTCCTCACCTGAATGAGAGCACAATGGAGACTATTGTTTCTTAAATAAGAAGTAATGGTCCACCCAGGAGTTGGCATGTTTTTCTACTTTGACAGGTTAAACATTGACATCGACAAGTCTGAATCTCGATACAACCTCGATAGGTTTCAAATATTCACATGTAGCATTGAATTCAACATCTTGACATGAATACAACATAATGAATTTCTGTCATTCAGTCATTTGTAACAGTTGAACTTCCGAACCATTCTAACTTATTTGTGACTGAATGTAATGGGTAGTCACCCAAGTGTATCAGCATCTTATATAAGTGTACACATTATTGTAAATTAGAAGAAAAAAGTAAGAGATTGTTGTGCATCATACATTATTAATTGAATAGCAGAGATTTGTTTGAATTATTGAATTTTGTCTATATAGTGTATTTCCTTATTTTGCTTCATATTTGTATTCTTCTATCATAATAGTTCCTGATTCATTCAGTTAAAATATTGTCCTTTGTTGTGCGCCTAGGAACTTGGAACACCGATCCTGTTTTCTTTCGAGTTACCAAATCGTAGAAGATGATTTTAAAAAATTGGCTTCATCTGATATGGTAACTACACCTCAGTCACTGATACTCATTCACAATGTTGATCCTTAGGTTAATATGAGTAGCATTACTAAGACCATTCTAGTCAACATATCAGTGAAACATGGAGTTGTACAGAATATTCACTTGGGACAAAATTGTTCTTTTTTGGAACTTGAGTTTTATACGACCCTTTTTATCGAATTTAGATATGTTTTTGATTGTATGTTTGAATAAATTATTGGGACGTATCATTCGATCCTTGTTCATGATATCGATACATACCCTGATGCCAAGTCGGTCAATCAAAATTTACGTCGAGTACATCCACAGAAAGACAATTCCATGAAGGAATAAGTTGAAAAACTTATTAGGGATAGGTTCATTCACCTTGTGTAGTTAAAATAATGGTTCACATATTCAAATATATTTCTTCAAAAATAATATGGACATCACGACCAAGATCCTTGAGGAGAACAATACTAATCTTCTAGATTTTGCAAGAAGATGGGAGTGTAAGCAAGGAGATGGTAAGCCTTCACATGCTTTGTGTGCATGGGAGAAACCCATTTCTAATATATATGTTTCATATGGATATGTTTCTAATTTACCTTATGATATATAATAATGTGAATCCTCCATCCCTTCTTGGGAAGAAACCCCAATTAGTTCATTGAAGCTTCCTCAAGAAACTAGTAATTTTTCACTAGTTTTTGGTGTGCCTTCTGAAAGCTCTTTCCCAATCCATTCATATATCAAAATTATCATTCTCACTGTGATATATAGTCTTATATACATCCTATTATATTCATACACTCATTTTCCCAACCATTATATGACCAAAATCCCCAACAACCGTCAAGTTCACTAGTTGAAAAATCTCAAAACTATCTAGTTTCCAATGCTATGTCACTTGTGTATTATGCTTTTATGTCTTGTATGTATTTAATTGGTTGGAAAGCCATGGATTTTAATTTCATGGGGATATTTTTACATATATATGGACTTGATTTTACCACCCTTGGTTCAAATCTCAAGTCTCTATATCCTTCAGGTTCGCTCAACTGTCAATGTGATCTAGTTGCTCACTCTTCTCCCACTATGTATCCATTCTCTCATGGAGAAACTATAACTCTGATATTCTATGTTGTATATGACATGTATTCTGATATTTCAAAGACTCATGAATTTTTTTACAGAGTTATGAAGGTGCTTCATCAAATTGGGAAGAAGATTTATGGTTTTATTCATGATATGGAAGCTACAGATGAGGTAGATTTTGTTGAATATTTTGATGTTATTTGGGAAAGAGTTTGCAAAGATATATTTTCCATGATTTATTATGATTCTAGACTAGAGTATGATTGCATAAAAAAAAAATATTATGATTCTGCTCCATCACCAAATGATGACCATCAAAGGGCCTCTCCAAATGATATTTGTCTACAACACTTTGATGCATTGATGCATGATCTTGGCATCGACAACATATTCACCAAGTCCATCACCAAAAAGCTGTTCTTTTAGCTCATTCAAGTAAAGAAGAGAACCTGATAAATACTTTTTTATCATCTATGTCATGTCCATTATTTAGGGATTATTTTCCCCATGAGGTTTTTCCTCTTTCCTCATTTTGCATGGACAAATAAATGTTTTGCTATAAGAGGTGACTTGAGCCTTAGTTGCCAAGGCCTCAACAAAAATTTGGTATAAGTTGTACTAAGATAGGCTTAACGGGGGGTGTTATTGAAATTAGTATACCTTAGTACCGTGATATTACACCTAGGATACATTTTCACTTCTCTTGTACTTATGTTATATGATCCTACTTAGGTTATACTGATCAATATTGATCTAATAGAAGATTTTTGGCTCGTTAAATCATAGTTGAGGTGCTCTAGTTTTATCATCCTGAAATTTAAGGTTCTCTAGGTTGATCATACTGACATTCTAATAACCCTCATTGATTACATACCATGTTATGTTTTACTAGGGTCGCTAATGTGTAAATGTGGTTTTTTTGTGGTCTTCTTGGGAATTTATTGGCTCCCATAGACTCTCCCACTCACACATGTGGTCACCCATGCCTATAATTCCTGCATTTATGGCTCAACATGTCTCCATAAATGTTGATACTTTCATTCATGACTGTTTGGTAAGGTTTGGGTGCCTATTGGTCAACCTAGTGGGGTTTAGGGGTCAAATCCTATCCTGACACTTGTATGCATCCACATGACCTCCAAGGGATCACAAATTCTCCCCACTGTATTATAAATATGTACCATACACATATAGAATATGTACACTAATAGAAAAATCATTTCTTGTCACCATTCATATGTGTTATTTCATTCTCTTTTTCTGTTATCTTACATATTTTGTCCATAAATCAGATTTTGAATATTTCTCTAGATCGCATATCTCAATGTGAATAAATTCTCAGACATACTTCACTGACCTACCTACCCATTTTCCACATTGAGAGAATCATGTCATCCACGTGAGAAATTTTTCTCAGATGCCACCACTACAACATTTAGTTGAATTAACAAAAATGTGTTTTTTGTGTTGAGACCTCCAAATTGCTTGGATTCATCATTATAAGGATTGAATATGTATCTATGCATTTAATATCAAAGCCATATTGGACATGCCACCACCTACCAATGTTACTAAATTTCAAAGTTTACAAGGGAAGGAAAGTGCCTACATTGTTTTTTTTATAATTACACCGAGAAGACACACAATTTCATGCATTTGTTAAAAAATGACACACCCTTTGTTTAGGATGACCTTGCACAATGTGCATCTGACACTCTCAAATATGTTATCACACCCACACCTATCTTGAAGGCACCTAATTACAGTAGGGGTTACTCCTTGTATGTGGTTGAATCGTTAACTACCATTAGTATGCTATTGGTTCAAACAAATGAGCATGGCCAAAAACATACACAAGTCTCTGAATTTGAAACATGTTATTCACATGTTGAGAAGTTGGCTCTCGCCACAGTCACTATAGTCCAAAAATTTTGTTACTACATCTTTCTCCACATGGCAACTATGTACGCTGATTTGAACCCCATGTATTTTATCTTGACTCTACAGGTACTTGAAGGAAAACACTCTCACTGGATTATCATTCTCTAGGAATTCAAGTTAGAATTTTTAGAATCTAGTTAAAACAAGTCCCTTGTCTTTGCATAATTTATGTGTGAACTTCCTCGTATTACTAAGGATATGCAACCCTTGGACTCATTATACTATGATTCCATGTTCCTCATTACTATGTCTAGCCCTTGGTATGGATAGTTGATTTTATATCTCCAAACTCAACACTTTTCAGCTAAATGAAATCAAAATACGAATGTTGTCATATTCATCATCACACCAAGAACTATCTTATCGTCAATTATACATTGTACCATCATGCCGTGGATGCAATTTTGTGGCATTGCTTAACTAATGAAAAGGATAAAATAGTTTTGAATGACTATCACTATGGAGACTATGGCAGTCATCTTTCTAGGATGGCTACTTCCTAGAAAATATTGTAATTTTTTCCCTCAATATTCAAATATTGTTTGGAGTCCTTGAAAAAATGCCCACTCTATCACCTTTTTCAATCGAAAAAGAGCACCCGCCTAGCTCCTTTACATCCCATCATCGTTGTTGACCCTTTAGCAAAATGGTGCATTGATTTCATACATTGTAAGCATGCCTTAGATGAGGGCATTGTTACATCATCATAGTCATGGAATACTTTACAAAATGGTTGTTAGGAACCCATGTCAATCCTTCTCTTTACCGTGTTAGTATATTGCTGTTGGACACATATGCTTTGTAAGTCATCCCATAGTAATTGTTGATCCATATTTTGTGTTATTGTTGTTGGGCGCATATGCTTTGTAATCCACCTGTAGTATTTGTTGATCCATAGTTTATATTGGCCCATGGTTTTGACCCATATTATTGGCGCTCCATAGTTTATATTGGCCCATGGTTTTGACCCATAGTATTGGCGCCTATTTTTAGTATATAAGTGTGTGTTGAGGCCAAGGAAGGCACCGTGAAGTTATTTTGTATTGAGCTTGCTCAAAGGAGGTTGCCCACTCGAAGTGGCCTGCGATTAATATAAAAGTGATTTTGAGTTCTACTACTATATCGTGTATTTTGATTAATTATTTGCTGCAGGGTCCTCACATCTGGTATCAGAGCACTTTCTTGGGCTCATTGGGTGAAATTTCTGCCCAAATTTTTTTTCGCTTCTGTTCCAGGTTCGGATCTGAGAATAATCCATATCCGCTTAACTGTGGGAAGTAATTGGGCATAAGCCCTAAAACTCATTGTGAGGAGTACCACAGGAACCCCGAAGTAGCTGGCCCATTGAGAGGACCTGCCAGCGAAAAGGGCAACGACCCCTACCTGATTGACTAGTTCCCATCCATGAGGTAAACCAAGAGCTATCGTTTGTGGCCAAGCAGTTATCAGTTTTACCTAAGCCATGGAGTGAGGGGTACTTCCCCAATATGCAAGCTGTCAAATATCATTGGTGACCGAGTGATTCCCTTGAACCGATAGGAAGCTGCACATACCTGGGGTCCATATCTATTTTCAGTTGCACAATCGCAGATTTCGTCTGTCCAGAACTGTCGCCGGTCAGTTCAACGCCATTGCAGATCCATTTGTTGCTGATCACTTCCGTGCCATTGCAGATTCCACTGGTTCTGATCACTTTCATGCCGTTGCAGATCCCTTCCAAAAAAAAAAAAAAAACTCCTGGTTATGGTTGTCACCCGCACAGGAGCAAAAACCGTGGAGGAAGCACTTGCAACCATTCAAGCCAAACTCTAGGAACTGGATGAAAAATTTCTCGGTCTCCATATTGAGAATTCATCTATGAACACCAGACAACAGTACGAGTCTTCATCAAACAATGGGTTCTCTTCTTCCAGCAATTTTCGCGGTCCGAAGCTATATTTTCCTTGCTTCAATGATACTGATCCGACTAGATGGATCTATCATGCAGAACAGTATTTCAGTCTTCATAATACTTTTGATTTCAATAAAGTTCCACTTTCCTCCTTTCATTTGGAATAGGAAGCTCTTCAATGGTATTGTTGGTACATCAAGGCTCATGAAGAGCCAAAATGGCCTGATTTTTGCCAGCTCCTTTTGCAACGATTTGGTCCTAGTGCTTTTGATGACTTCATAGGAGCTCTCACTAAACTTCGCCAAATTGGCACTATGAAAGAGTATCAAACTGAATTTGAGAAACTAGCTAATCACACTGAAGGATTACCTGATGACTTCTACCGGAGTTGTTTTATCAGTGGTCTAAAGGATGTAATTCGCTCTCAGGTCAAAATGTTCAGTCCCAACACAATGATGGAATCCCTGGGGTTGGCTAAGTTGGCCGAAGAAAAGATGGTAGCCCAACAACACTCCAAATCCTCTTTTGTTCCCTTTCGAAATATGGGTTCTCAACGACCTCCCATTACACCATCTCCTCGCTCACCTCCAATCAAGCATTTGTCTGAAACAGAGATGCAGGCACACATAGAAAAAGGGATTTGTTAAAATTGTGATGAGAAATTCAATCTGGGACATCGATGTGTTCAACAAAAGCTCTATCTCTTGGATGTGGATTCCCCACCTTCCTCTGAAATTGGTGAAGAAGCTCCCGATACAATGGATGCTCTGGTTGACATTCAGGAGCCGCCTACTGACCCTCCATCTCAGGATGACCAGCCCAAGATATCCCTCCATGCTTTAGCTGGAGTCACTGCCCCCGAAAAAATGCGGGTACGCGGTTACTTCAAGAAGCTTCCTCTTACAATACTCATTGATTCTGGCAGCACTCATAATTTCATTGACCCTCGGATCACCAAACAAGCTGATTGTTTTATCCATCCTTGCTCCAACTTTGAAGTCATGGTTGCCAATGGGGGTACCTTACCTTGCAAAGGGAAGTGTCATAATGTGCGTATCTCTATGGGAGATTATAACCTCCACTTTGACATGTTTGCCTTGACCTTAGGCGGATGTGATGTGGTTTTGGGCGCTCAATGACTACACACACTTGGCCCCATATTATGGGATTTTGCTGAACTTTGGATGCAGTTCTCCCTCGATGGACACAAACACACATTGAAAGGATTACAACCAGGGTATTTCAGCATCATCAGTTCACATCGCATGGAAAAACTCCTTAAGAAGAGTTCCCATGGTGTCATCGCTCATCTCCATTCCATTCAAATGCAACCATCAGCGGCCCCCACTACTCCTTTGGATCTCCAACAAATTCTGGATCGATATACAGGTGTTTTTGCTGAACCAATGGGACTTCCACCTTCACGACCAGAGGACCATCGTATTCAGCTCCTTCCTGGAAGCATTCCTCCCAACATCAGGCCCTATCGCTACCAATTTCACCAAAAAATAGAGATTGAACTCCTCATTAGGGACTTACTGAAGCAAGGTATTATTCTCCCAAGCACAAGTTCCTTTTCTTCACCTGTTCTAGCTATGCCCGATTTTTCCAAGCCCTTCACTATTGAGAGTGATGCTTGCGGCAATAGACTTGGCGTTGTTCTCCTTCAAGATGAACACCCCATTGCGTTCACCAGCAAATCCCGTTCTGGTAATAAATTAGCTGCCTCTACATATGAGAAGGAAATGATGGCTATTTTGCATGAAGTAAAAAAGTGACGACCCTACCTCTTAGGGAATCATTTCTGCATCAAGACTGATCACCAAAGTCTGTAATATTTCCTAAAACAGTGTGTCTCCTCCCCAGCACAACAGAAATGGGTTAGCAAACTCATGGGTTATGACTATGAGATCACTTATAAGAAGGGTAAGGACAATATTGTGGCGGATGCCCTTTCTCGCACCATTGATGACCAAGTTTCTCTTTCCACTATTGCTATGCCTATCCCAAATTGGTTGCAATCGGTTCAACAGGGTTATGTCAATGACTCTTCATTATATCCAATCATCCAACGCTTGGACAACAACCCTTCTACTGTCCCACATTACTCTTGGGATGGTGCTTCACTGAGATACAAGGGTCATCTGGTGCTTCCCCAGAACATAGCTCTTCAACAAGCTATCTTCTATGAACTCCATGCTTCTCCATCAGCCGGGCACTCTGGTTTTCTCCACACGTATGAATGGGCATGGCACAACTTCTTTTGGCAGGGCATGAAAATGACAATTCAATAGCTGGTGGCTGAATGTGATACCTGCCAGTGCAATAAGGGTGAAACAACACCCCTTCCAGGATTGCTCGAACCCTTTCCCATACCTACCCAGATATGGACAGATATTTCTATGGATTTCATTGAAGGGATCCCTAAATCTGGAGGGAAAACTGTGATTTTGGTTGTGGTTGATCGCCTCTCCACCTATAGTAATTTTTGTGCTGTCATCCATCCTTATACACCCTCCTCTATTGCTCAAATTTTCCTGGACCAGATCTTTCGTCTTCATGGACTGCCTTCTTCCATTGTCTCCGATCGTGATGCGACTTTCACCAGTCATTTTTGGACAGAACTCTTTCACCACACTGGCACCAAACTGAAGATGAGTTCAGGTTATCACCCACAAATGGATGGTCAGACTTAAATTATCAATAAATGCTTGGAAACTTATCTTCGTTGCTTCTCCTCTGAGCAACAACATCAGTGGGAAAAGTGGCTCCCTCTCGCTGAATGGTGGTACAATACCTCTTACCACACTACCTCTAAAATGACTCCATATGAAGCAGTTTATGGTCAGGCACTACCAGTTCTTCTTCCTTACACCCCCAGTATTTTTCCAGTTCAGGAAGTTGACGCGGTCCTTCGAAACCATGATGAGGTTCTTCGCATTTTGCGCGAAAATCTTCACATGGCAATAAATCGCCTGAAGCAACAAGTTGATCAGCACCGTTCTGAGCGCACTTTTGAAGCTGGTGATATGGTTTTTCTTCGTCTCCAGCCTTACAAGAAATCCTCACTACAACTCAAAGGGCGTCATAAGCTCGCTCCAAAGTTTTATGGGCCATATAGGATCCTTCAGAAGATTGGGTCTGTTTCTTATAAATTGGAACTTCCTCCTTCTTCCCGCATTCATCCAGTATTTCATGTTTCTTGTCTGAAGAAAGTTCTTGGCACCAACATCAAAGGCCAAACTATTTTACCAAAACTGGATAATGAAGGATCCATCTTTTTGGAGCCGGAGGCTGTCCTCAATAAGCTCACTCGTTAGCTTCGCTCTCGCTCTCTCACAGAGGTCCTAATTCAATGGCACAGAATGCAGCCCGAGGATGCTACGTGGGAACCACTCCTTCAGATTCAGCGACAATTTCCACATCTAAAGCTTTGAGGACAAAAATTTTTCTAAGGGGGAGGGGATGTTAGGAACCCATGTCGATCCTTCTCTTTACTGTGTTAGTATATTGTTGTTGAATGCATATGCTTTGTAAGTCATCCCATAGTAATTGTTGATCCATAGTTTGTGTTATTGTTGTTGGGCGCATATGCTTTGTAAGCCACATGTAGTATTTGTTGATCCATAGTTTATATTGGCCCATGGTTTTGACCCATAGTATTGGTGCTCCATAGTTTGTACTGGCCCATGGTTTTGACCCATAGTATTGGCGCCTATTTTTAGTATATAAATGTGTGCTGAGGCCAAGGAAGGCACCGTGAAGTTATTTTGTATTGAGCTTTCTCAAAGGAGGTTGCCCCCTCGAAGTGGCCTGCAATTAATATAAAAGTGATTTTGAGTTCTACTGCTATATCGTGTATTTTGATTAATTATTTGCTGCAAGGTCCTCACAATGGTATGAGGCTATGCCTACATATGCATAAGATGGAAAAATCACTACCCTATTTATTTTCAATCACATATTCACTAGGTTCGGAGTCGTGCAATACATTGTGACTAATCATGGTTCACATTTAAAAATGAAAATGATGTCAGAACTAAGTTGTAACTCTACTACCCACAATACAAGGGCCGAGCTGATTCCATCGAAAAATTGTTGAAAAATATGCTTGAATGGATGGTAAGACAAGCTAAGTCTAGCTGGAATTTGCACTTGTTTTCCGCATTATGGACATATCGGACTACCATTATGACATATACCGGATTCCCATAATTTCAATTGGTGTATGGGTTGGAGGGAAGTATCGCGATAAAATGTGAGATTCCTTCTCTGAAACGTTCCATAGAACTACTATCCAACAACACTCTAGAGGAAAAACGGTTCTTGTACTTGAACAAGCTCGGTGAGACTTGTAGAGATTCCACCTTAGAAAATGAGGTACATAAACGATGAATTAAATCTTAGTATGAATGATCCATTCAACCTTTCTTAGTCAACGAAGGTGACCTGATCCTAACATATGACGAGAAACATGGAAAATTGGGAGGTGGAAAATTGCAATCCATGTGGCATGGGCCTTGCATTTCTAGTCGTGTCTTAGAGAAGGGAGCTTACAAGTTGATATACTATGATGGATTACCATTGGGTGAGCCTAGAAATAGGATTTACCTCAAGAGGTACTATTCCTAGGTCATCTAGCATATATACCTTGTAAATATTATTTATTGAGTGTACTCTGTGTAGTCTAGATTGTGATTTTGTTGTGAATGTAGGATTTGTCCACAATTTTTCTTAGGTAATCTTGATTTTATAGTTTTATGTTTAAATAAATAGATGTCTTCTTACTATGAATTTGTAGATGGTGATAGAAGTTATACCTTGAATCTCACATCAGTTACTTTGGTATTGTATTCCCCTACCGGTGATTTGGTAAGATTAGAAGAAACTTGTTTCAGTCTTACTATGAACAATCTTGTAGAATACCATGCAGTGATTGCGTTTTTAATAGAATATTTAACAAGTGATGTGAGTCATATTAGGGTTTATTTAGATTCGAAGTGAGTTGTACATCAATTGAAGCAGGTCTATACCATTTGTAACCCTTTAATTTTTCATATGTTCCAAAGGGATCAACTTTTAGAGAGGTCTTTTGAGTGTGTTTCCTACAATCACATTCCAAGACATTTGAACACAGTGGCTGATTCATTAGCAAAGTATGTTTTGGATTGGTACCCATCTCATGTTTGATGTTCATTTTATGTTTTAATTACATGTAAAAATATCACATAAACACATCTAAGTAGCCATTCATGCACATAACACAGCACCTACACGCACATGTCTATAAAAAGTTGCTCTTAATATATAAATATGTATATATAACTGATACTGAGAAAAATAATGAAGCCATAAACTTTCAATGTACCCAAAATCTGAAACCATCAAGTTTCTACTACATCGAGAGGTCAAAATATGAAGCTTCCAATATTTTAGTTTATATACAATAAATAAATAGGAGTCACTTCGGACTAATCATCATTCTCATGATAACACATGACATCACGAGCCACTCTGTGGAGTAGCCTCTGAAAACGCCCTGATACTCCTATGGTATGGCACTGATAACACTTGGCAATCTCTTCAGTAGAAATTCCAGGAACACCATCGGTCAAATTCTGGAGGTTGTATTCAATATCTTCAAGCTCCTCCTATACCTCTACATTCCTGATATTTATATCCTAATCGTCCCTCACCTCTCAATAGGAGAAGCTCTTGTAGGTCAAGATGGACCATCCCTTTCCTCTCAATAGGTGAAGTTGTTGTAGGCCAGGATGGACCGATGTTTGTAAAATAGTATGTTATGTCTTACTATCACAAAAACACAAAAAATGAGATATAATATAGAATAAAATCATAATTAAATAGTATCTTTCTTACGTCAGTCGTCCCACTCATCATCCTCAGGTAATGGAATATCAAGGTCACCCCTAAGGTTAGTCCCCCTGTACATGTAGTCCTCTACCATCAGAAGTTGGCCTCACAACCAACATAAGAATATTGAACCATAAGTCATGGTAGGCCCTTCACCACCTTCATGATGGCCCGTATCATCAACCCACCTCAACATCAATGGATCCTCATGCTTCAACCTATTGAGAGGAACTTGAGGATGTAATAGAGGCACCCTCTCTAGGAAGAATGATAATACTATTTCCCCATATCCAAACTACTTCAACTCATTTCATCAACACTTCGTGATATGGTATTTGATTCTTACTAATATGCCCTCATTCTAGTTGACTATGGTTGGATCCATACACTCCAATAGGTATATAATATGTGCCCGAATAGTCGGAATAGAATCTCTACTTCCCACTGCCTTATTTATGGTGAACACCACAGTCCTTCATGGCCAATCAACAATGTGTTCTATCATAATATTACCCCCTTCGGACCTGGTTCTATGTACACGATACTCATCAATGAGATTGTCAATAGACATGTCCCCTCCTCTAGGGCCTGTGAGTGATCCTAAATTCCACTCCTCGATAGTTTGTTAAGAATGTACATGTCTTCGACATCAATTGTTATAATGTGGGTCCTCACCTGGAAATGTTGCTTCTACAGGTCCCACATCCATATAAAATTATCCAACAGGAAAACATTAGCTCTCATTCATGAAACCTTGGATTAATTAAGGAGTCCATTCTCTTAATTCCCTCATATTAATTGGGTCATTTTCCACTTGGGAATCATCTAGTTCATTTCCACGCTCCTTTGATATCACCATGTGGGACATCCACATGGAAACAATTAGGCTGCAGTCACTAAAATCAAAATTTAGATTTCATGCTAAATCTTTGTTTTTGGAGAGTCACTGTTGTCAATGAACTTTCCCCAAGGTAACAGAGAGACAACGCAACCTCTGTTACAGCACAGAGTGCCCCTAATGCTCTTTCCCATTTCAGGGAGTGGTTTAGTGCACCTCCAAAAATGGAGAAGAGAATTTCCTAGAGAGTGCCCTTCTCCTTGCAAAAACTCTCCTAAAACTGCAAAAAACATGATAACAAGTGAAATTTCAACCATGAAAGGAAAGGGGATTATGATATCTCTTACGTGATTCTTATAGTTTGTTGATTGGTTTCTCATATATCCCAAAAATATTGTCACAAATCCCTTTCTCAAACATAATTTTCACCCTATTCCTATGATAAAAAGCACAATCATAAGTAATTTTGACTTTTTCACTATTTTTATACTATTTTTTGAATTTTCATTAGAAATAATTAGTGAAGTATTTAAACATTGCGGGATTTTGCTATGTTTTTTGAATAGTTTTCATGGTCAAAATGTGCTAATTTTGTTTTCAAATATTTTAGGGGCTTATTGGGCATTTTTTGCTGTGGTCAAGCTTCTATTTTATCTTTTTATGGTCTAGCTCAAGCTGAAAAAAGTTTTAAGAACCTTTTATACTGATGTTGTTTTCATTAAAAATTAAGTGAAAAGGTATCGAGTGTGCTTTTACTACTTTTTCAGTCTTATTAAAATGGATAAAAAAATGGAAAACCATATGGAGTCATATTTAATCTCTTTTTAGGCTCCTTAAATGCAAAAATATTGCCAAGCAAACTTGATTCTTTCATGCTTGTAAAAGTATTTGAAAGGTCGTCTATCATGTGATAGTTTACCCCTTTTGAGACTGTTTAGAGTCTTTTATGAAAAAAAATGATAGTGTAGTTTATTATGACTAGAAGAGTTCTCCTAGTTATCGGTTTATACTTTTTTGGATATCGAGGACTATATTTATGAAAAAATCCATTATGGAGTCATCCTAGTCATTTTAGACTCTCTAGATATGAAATGGAGACTAAGTTTACCTTCTTCATAATCGTAAATTGAGCATTGAAGAACCCATTTCTATAAATGAACCCCTCCTTTTGTAGGTTCATAAAACATATAAGGATGGAATCATCACTTGATGAGTTGTATCGAGCATTTGTTTCCCTTTTCAATCTCATTAAAAAGAAAAAAGATACTCATCGATCGAGATGGGGTAATTAAGGGAATGGGAGTTATATTTCATTTTTATTAATGACATCTCATAGTCCACCCTTGAACATGGTACATGTCTGCATTTTCATTCAAACATTTGAATATTCATCTTTTCATCGAGTTCATCGACTTTCATGAGTCATTTAACTCCTTTGATTCAATTCAAAGAATGCATCATCCTATATTTTCATTATGTCTAGTCTCTGCTTCGATCAAGCCAATTATTCCAAGTCACTTATTGTATCACCCAATGTTTAAGGGAAGTATTTATCACAATATACCTCTACAATTTTCTTTCCTTCCTTCAAGTCAGTCATATCTGAGTCAATCCTATGATTGTTCCATTTTCAATATCACTTCAAAACCACTTTTGTTTCAATTTTTGTGTCAGTGATGGGGGAAACATCATGGCCCTCCTTCAATGAGTCTATTCCCATCAACACTAGCACATCAAGAATTAGTATTAGAAACAATATAGTCCCTTCAATCCTCCATGTCTCAATGGAAGGTATCCATGCTTTGGAAAGTGCGATTTCGTCATTTCCCTCTGATTGAGATATTATGTCGATTGTTCAACTGCAATTCATATATTCACATTTGGAGAAATGCACTAGGTTACCTTCAAAATCATTGACATTTATGTTGAATTCCCTCACACTTTTTAATGGTATACATCAATGACCGGTAATCAAGTTGTTTCTACCATGTTTGACATAAGTACATATATTCACATGGATAAAATTGTACTATTTAAGATTCGAATGAAGACCTAAAGTGGTTAGGTATTTGGTTGAATATGTTCCTATCCTGCAGTTGTGATGGAGTATTTCTTGATTCATTTCATGGATCTAGATTGTATGCTCAGTGGCTATGCTTAGTTTTTAGTCAGGATGACATGGATATACAATATATATTTTGTATTTATGTCCCAATTTGAGTCTTAATGATCATGGATCTACAATGTATTGTTGGTAGCCATGAATTTGTCATTATACATGGATCTGCATTGTATTGATGTAAGAAAGCCTTTGTATCAAAGCCTCCTCGGGTAAGCCTCATGTCTGTCCAATATCCAATGTACACCAGAAGTAGTTAGGTTTCCACATAAATCTCACAAAGTGTGCACTTATAACTCTATATTCGCTTAGAGAAGTCTCTATGGGCATGACGAACCTTGATAAAGTGTACATTTCAATATGGAAGGCTTGATTCTGACATAGTGCGAATTATTTTTTATTTTGTAGTTTTTTCTTATAGGTGCTACGTAGTTTGATTGAAGAACTTGTTAGATTTTTATCATACAAGCTAGCATTATGATCTTAGGATGTTTAACTGAGAGAATAACATGCATAATAATAAAACACAAGAGACAAGAGACACAAATAACTTTCCTCGGGAAAATCATAAAGGAGAAAACCCCACAACTTCCTCAGAGATAGAATCAACACCAAAAGTAAAACCTGAAAACATAAAGATGATCTCTCGACAACAACATTCTCTCTCTCTCTCACTGAGAGAGCTTCTCTTCTCTCACTCATGCGCCCCAATGAGTGAGTGTGTGTGTGTGTGTTGTAAATAGAAAGACTCACTCTCTATTTATATTCTTCCGTTCACTTCGAACCCACTCCAACATGTCAGCCTCACTTAACAATTACTTACTAGAGCCGACATCTCTAGGAGTGTCTAATAACCCTAGTGCCCCACAACTTGTGGGGAATTTTCCTCCTCCAACCAACAAGAGGGTAACACGATGGTGGGGACTATTTCCCTGACTTACAATGACTCACCTAGGATCAATTTCACCAGGATAGTTTAATAACCATAGGGCCCCACAACTGTGGGGACTTTAACCCTTGACCAATAGGAGGGTTACCCACAATGACTTGACATGACTTTCAAATTATAGAAACTTCCCAGGGTATAAAATGACTCAAATACATCCCATAATAAAAATCAGGTTACAATACATAATAAATATGGATGAATACATTCCGAAGTTACAATTACATCAACACTCCCTCTTAACTAGGAAGGTATTCTCTCGACACAATTTATTAGCACAAGTCTTCTTATCTATATCATTTGGATCATCATTGAGTTCTTATCATATTCATCTTCATGTCATATTCATCTTCAAGTCATCTTTATTTGGATCTGGATCATCAGCATTGGATCTAGATCATCACTAGATCTGGATCATCTTTGGAGCATCATCTCTGAATCTAGATCATCACTAGATCTGGATCATCACTGGATCTGGATCATCACTGGATCTGGATCACCACTAGAAATCATCACTGGATCTAGATCATCACTTGATCTAGATCACCACTGGATCATCATCACTGGATCTGGATCATAGCTCGATCTGGATCATCATAAATAGACATCATCACTGGATCTGGATCATCACTCGATCTAGATCATCATAACTAGACATCATCACTGGATCTCGATCATCACTCCTAGATCTGGATCATCACTGGATCTATATCATCACTGCTGGATTGGATCATCACTGCTAGATCTGGATCATTACTCGATCTGGATCATCACTGCTAGATCCAGATCATCACTTGATCTGAATCTCTCGGAGTCATCATAACTGGATCTAGATCATAGATTGATATGGATCTCTTCTGGTCATCATCATATGTGCTATCTCATGATTCTTCTTGTCATAGAAAGTTCTACAGATCTATCCTTCTTTCATGCTGGGTGTAGGCCTACCTCCTCGTAGGTCTTTGGTAGCCCTTACATCTTCCCTACTCATCAGAATGGACATCACTCACATCTGACCTGCTCATCAGAAAGGAGGTATCCCTTATATCTAATCATGTAGGACCTAATCCTATAGTCGCGTCAAAATGGCCAACACTCACATTTGACCTACTCGTCAGAAAGGCAGTAGCCCTTACATCTATGTAGGAGCTCATCCTACATTAGAATGTCTAGCACTCACATCTAACCTACTCGTCAGAAAGGCATGCACTCACATCTGACCTGGTAGGAACCAAATCCTACACGTTCATCAGAATGGCCCCCAGTCCCAGACTGAGCTACCTGGTAATGGACCAGGTACCTCCACTCTCTTAGAGAGTGGTAGTAGCCCTTACATCTGACCTACTCATCAGAATGGACAGCACTCACATCTGACATGGGAGGAACCTAATCCTTTAGCTATGACAGAATGGCTCAGCCCTTATATCTAACCTACTCATCAGAATGGCTCTTTCAGTCTTAGACTAAGTGTTCCTGGTAATTGACTAGGTACCTCCATTCCCAGAATTGCAGTTAGTACTCATATCTTATATGGAAGGAACCAAATCCTCTCACCATGACAGAATGGCTCAGCCCTTACATCTGACCCACTCATTGTAATGGTTATGGGACTCATCACTTTCCCTTGGAGGAAACCTCTATCTGGAGAACAACAAGCTTCTCCCTGAAGTACTTGAACTTCACCCTAGTGAATGGCTTTGTCAACACATCAGTTATTTGTTTGTTTGTTGCAACATACTGGAGTTTCACTGCTCCCCTCTACACCATATCCTAGATATAGTGATACTTGATCTTGATATGCTTCAACTTGTCATGGAACACTGGATTCTCTGACAACTTCATGCAACTCTGGCTCTCACAATGTATACAAGTAGCATCCATCTGGAGATCAAATAAATCAGATAGTAGCTTCCACAGCCATATTGCCTCACAAATAGCTGAACAAGCTGCGACATACTCTGCTTCAGCTGTACTTAGGGACACACAGGATTGCTTCCTGCTAAACCAAGAGATCACACCTGATCCCATACTGAAGAAACACCTTGAAGTGCTCTTACTATCGATAGCACTACCTACCCAATATGAATCAACATAACCCTCCAGGTTAATCTTCTGATTCGCATCGTACTTGAGCCCATAATCAACCATACCTCTCAGGTACCTCAGAATATGCTTTGTAGCAATCATGTGAACATGTCTAAATGTGTTCACAGCAAACAAAATATCTGGTCTTGTATTTGTCAGGTACATCAACTGACAATACATTGTGGCATCAATCGTCTCTGATGAAGCATTACTCAATAGCTTCATGTTCGATTCCATAGGTGTGGTCATGGCCTTGCAGTCCATCATCCCAAACCTATTCAGGATCTCTACTGCATACTTCCTTTGTCAAAGGAATATTCCATCTATATTCTGCCACACCTCCATGCCTATAAAAATAGTGCATTGACACATAACAGGAGCATCACTAGTCTTCTGCCTTTAACCTTGAAGCAAAGGTTGGAATCCGCTTTACTCTCAGTAAAGCCTAGAGTCATTAGTAATCTGTCCATCCTATCGTACCATGTCAAAACTCAAGATATTCTATAGTCACTCCCTCTAAAGCGGAGCAACATACTCTCTCTATCTTCCATACTCTATGTACTGAAACATTTTGTACTGGAGTGACAAGTAGCTTCCTATGCTACTAATATTCTATGTATCCATATAGTGTATATACTTTCATCTTCAACCTTGTAGAAAGGGTTAAGATATTCATCAAGCTCATCATGTATGTGTTTCAACTCCCACTAGCTGCAAATGTCTGTGAGAAGTCTCATGCTACGAATCTTGTCTTGTGTCCCACAATGTTTCCATCTACTGCATGATGGAACTACGAACTTCTCTTCAAGTCTCGATACTGCATCCTAGACATAATTATTCTTGAACTGGTCTTCCCTTTCTTCTTGTTTACTTCTTCATAGATGGAAGGTTCTTTATTAATGACATCGCTGCATTCATCATATTTATTCTTCATCTTGAACTGTCATCACTTGTTCTTTGGAACAAGTCTTATCCTTCTTTGCTTGTAGGCGATTATGTACGCGATCCTTCCTACAAGTAAAATGCATTTGTATGGTTAGAAACATTTCATATGGAATATTCATACTGGAAAGTTCTTATGCATAAATATATTATCATGCAACTACTTTAGCCAATACAACATTCGTCCATATCTCACGAAAACTTTTCTAGATGCCTTCCATCTCTACCAGGACAACATTGAGATTGTGCACTAATCTAATATGTTAGAAAAGAGGTTTCATTCTAGATAAGTAGCAATGGATATTTGTATAGAACCATGAGCTCCTTACCCACCACATGCATATTAGTAGTATACTATCATTAATGCAAATAATATATCATGCATAACACATCAACTGATATAATCAAATGCATAACAATACTGTGCAATGACAATTGAATACTTATCTTTATTTGTTTCGTGTGTAGACTCCTTCTTGAACCTTCAGCTTCATCGTCTTCTTCATTCATAATAGAATCATTTCTTATCCAAATGCTAAGGTGGATAAGAGGTTCTTCAAGAGTTGAGCTCTTCATATTCCTCATTACTTGAGGTATCTTCTTTGGAAGGTGAGAGCTTGATCTTCAGTTGCTTCCATATTCTCTTCTCTTCTTATGAGTCGAGCTTCTTCTTCTTCCCAAAGTCTGTTGAAAGTAATCACTTCCTTCTGGCACACATTCCTCACATGAATGAATCCCATGATCCTAGGAGGCCATTCAAGGTGGCTATCACCAGTTCTGTATTCTCCACTTCTTCCTCTACTACTACAAGTTGTTCTTTGATTTGAGAGACCCTTGTAAAGTATGACTGTATGGTCTCTGCATTCTAGATCTTCACTTCCTTCAACTGGTTTCTTAAGGTCATATTCTGATTAATGTTCTTCCCTTCAAATAGGATGGTCAAGGAATCAAACATCATCGGTGTATTTAGGGAAGACACTTTTGGTACAAGTTGATTCATGACTGAATCAACTATGATCTTCTTCGCCTTGACCAAGTTCTTCTTGTGTAAGGCTTCTAGCCTTATCTCCGTCTGGAGCTGGAACCTCTCTACTCATGTAGGTGTCTAATTATTTTTCATTCGAGAGATCATATACTTCCATGCTTGGAATTTGTCAACATAACCAAGCTTATAATCAAGCTGATGTGATAGATCACTTTGAAATGAGAACCTCAAATTGAAATAGCAAAAGATTAGATCTTACCGATTTGAGGTGTATTTCCTAGTTCTGGAGCTGGCTGATCTAGGGTTTATCAGAGAAACCCTAATTTTCAAAACTTGGAATATTTTAGATTTTTTTGGATAGAAATATATATCTCTTCAAATGGAGCTGTCCAATGTAATCCTTTTCTAAAAACAGTGGAGGGAAGCTCCCGGAATAGGAAGCCCTAGTTTTCCAATTTCTTCTGCAAAAATGCCTGTCACTGTTTCTATGATATCTCCGAAATTAATGCTCCTCTATATCTAAAATTTCGCAATGAGGTAAAATCACATGTCTTGGATCCAAAACCATATGTTTCATAATAATTGGTTTCACTAATTTGGATTTAGGATTCTTTTCCCAAGGTGACCTGTTACAAGACTGTTCAGAACAGCGAAGTTGTATGGACTTCCACGTGTCATTGTTTCATTTTCAGGGTTGGAAATTTGGACCATAGAAATTAAAGTTCATTCCATTTCTAGAAAATCTTCAGGAATTCTATTTGGACCTATTTATCCCAAGATATCGCAATTATTCCCAGGTGTCCTATTTAGGGATGAATTTTGGAAGAGGCTGGAACCCTAACTTGGACAGATCATATCTCCCAGAATATAGTGAATCTGAGGACGATTTTTGGATAAAATGTAAATAAATATTTTATATTCATCATTTTAAATTTTCAACTCTTGAAAATTCACCAATATCAGGATATAGCGAATGTACCAAAACTCAGCAGTTTTAGTATTTAGGGTTTTTTCAGCTCGGGGTCAAACTAGGGTTTGACTTTCCTAGAGTTTCACTCAACCAAAAAATTGACCCAGGTCTCTAAATTTTGATTTCTATGAGGATAAAATACCTATGCTGTGCTCACTAAGAAATTCCTCTTCTATAGAAAGCCCTATTTTCTGCATCGAAAACTGAAAATGCTCGAAATCGAATTCCACTTAGACAGAAAGATGTGCCCTTCAATGGAGAGTCAGCCTAGAACACTTTTGATGATGGATTGTGGAGAGAGACCCAAAAATTAAGAATCCCTAGCTTCTATATATGCACAATCTCTTCTTCTTAGGTTAGCTCTAATACCATGTTAGATTTTTATCATACAAGCCAGCATTATGATCTTAGGATCTTTGACTGAGAGAATAAAATGCACATCAATAAAACACAAGAGACAAGAGACACAAAGAATTTTCCTTGGGGAAACCATAAAGGAGAAATCCCCACAACTTCCTCAGAGATATAATCAACACCAAAAGTAAAACCCAAAAACATAAAGATGATCTCCCGATAGCAGCAGTCTCTCTCTCTCACACTGAGAGAGCTTCTTTTCTCTCATTCATGCGGCCCAATGAGTGAGTGTGTGTGTGTTGTAAATAGAGAGGCTCACTCTCTATTTATATTCTTTCATTCACTTGGAACCCACTCCAACATGTCGGCCACACTTAACAATTACTTACTAGAGTCGACATCTCTAGGAGTGTCTAATAACCCTAGTGGCCCACAACTTGTGGGGACTTTGCCTCCTCCGACCAACAGGAGGGTAACACAATGGTGGGGACTATTGCCCTAAATTACAATGACTCACCTAGGGTTGAATTCACTAGGATAGTCTAATAAACCTAGGTCCCCACAACTGTGGGCACTTTAACCCTTGACCAATAGGAGGGTTACCCACAACGACTTGACATGACTTTCACATTATAGAAAATTCCCAGAATAAACATTGGGGTATAACATGACTCAAATACATCCGGGAATAAACATTTGGTTACAATACATAAGAAATATGGATGAATACATTTCGAAGTTACAATTACATCAACAGAACTTGACTGATCAAAAGGAGAATTGATGGATTCCCAATCTTTCTTACCCTATATCCTAACAGCATTCAACTATGTTGATTGGAGGAAATATATGTAGGTCTCCTTGTGAGGTCTTGTCCCATACAGGATGAAAATGGGTAGAGAGACTCAACCTCATCATCCTACTGAGAAAAAAAACTTCTCTAACTGGTTGGATGAATATTTTGGATTCCTTTCTAAGCTTACATCTCCAAGGATCTCCTCTTTCATAGTGAGGGATTACATACTCCCAAAAAATCTTGGGATAAGCTATAATTCTTGTTTGGAAAGCAACATGAGCTCTAGGGGCACATCTTGGAGAACGAGTTGATAGCCTTACATCCCAGCAGTTATGATACTATCCAACAATTTTTTACAAAATTCAAGTCTCTTCATGGGGTCTTCACTTACTGAAACCATGCCATAGCACGTTCGTTCATGGGATATGAAACAATACCCCTATTTTCAAAAAGTATTGTAAAATACCTCCCAAAATCATTTTTTTAACCCCCTCCTAATATGCCTTCCTAATTTTAAAAAAACCCTATTTTCACTGTATATTGCATGTATCAATTTTTTCATTTACATGTTATGTACCCCTTTAGATTTCTACCTAGTATATTGACATGATACTCGACATTCATTCTTTTCCCTCACCATGCAAAATAATTATTCATAAGTGTGTAGGGTTCCTTAACAATGAACTAAGTCTACTCCCTCTATGGTCTTTCTCCTCATTGTTCAATAAAATGAACTTTATGACCCCCCCCACACAAAGATATGCACTCCTCCAACAAGGAGATTACAATAAACAAAAAAACAAGGAGATTACAATAAATAGGTGGAATAACCCCCAAATATTGAATAGCAATATTTTGCTCATACATTGCACATCATTGAAATAATGGGCTGTGTACATGTGCCCATTAATAACTATTCAAGTGAAGCTTGGAACACTTGAATACAATTCTATACCTCAAAGAAATGATCAAACCAACTGAAAATGATTTTTCAGTGAGTTCTTAGGCCAAGATCTTACAGATGTTTCATTTGCAGGGCTTGTGTTTTCTTCAACTTGATGCATTCTTCAATGACTCATCTAGGGTTGACTTCACTAGGAAAGTCTAATAACCCTAGGGCCCCACAACTGTGGGGATTTTAACCCTTGACCAATAGGAGGGTTACCCACAATGACTTGACATGAATTTCACATTATAGAAAATTCCTGGAATAAACATCAGGGTATAACATGACTCAAATACATCCTGGAATAAACATTTGGTTACAATACATAAGAAACATGAATGAATACATTCTGAAGTTACAATTACATCAACAGAACTTAACTGATCAAAAGGAGAATTGATGGATTCTTAATCTTTCTTACCCTAGATCCTAACACCCTTCAACTATGTTGATTGGAGGAAATATATGTAGGTCTCCTTGTGAGATCTTGTCCCATACAAGATGAAAATGGGTAGAGAGACTCAACCTCATCATCCTACTAAGAAAAAAAAGTTCTCTAACTGGTTGGATGAAGATTTTGGCTTCCTTTGTGCTTACATCTCCATGGATCTCCTCTTTCATATTGAGGGATTAAAGACTCCCAAAAAATCTTGGGATAAGCTATAATTCTTGTTTGGAATGTAAGATGAGCTCCAGGGGCACATCTTGGAGAACGAGTTGATAGCCTTACATCCCAGCAGTTTTGATACTATCCAACAATTTTTTACAAAATTCAAGTCTCTTCATGGGGTCTTCACTTACTGAAACCATGCCATAGCACGTTCATTTATGGGATATGAAACAATACCCCTATTTTCAAAAAGTATTGGAAAATACCTCCCAAAATCATTTTTTTAACCCCCTCCCAATATGCCTTGCCAATTTAAAAAAACCCTATTTTCACTGTATATTGCAGGTATCAATTTTTTCATTTACATGTTTTATACCCCTTTAGATTTCTACCTAGTATATTGACATGATACTCGACATTCATTATTTTTCCTCACCATGCAAAATAATTATTCATAAGTGTGTAGGGTTCCTTAACAATGAAATAAGGCTACTCCCTCTATGGTCTTTTTCCTCTTTGTTCAATAAAATGAACTTTATGAGCCCCCCCACACAAAGACATGCACTCCTCCAACAAGGAGATTACAATAAATAGGTGGAATAACCCCCAAATATTGAATAGGAATATTTTGATCATACATTGCACATCATTGAAATAATGGGGTGTGTACATGTGCCCATTACGAACTATTCAAGTGAATCTTGGAACACTTGAATACAATTCTATACCTCGAAGAAATGATCAAACCAACTGGCTTTCGAAGCTTCAATAGCATAACATGATTTTACAGAGAGTGCTTAGGCCAATCTCTTACAAATTTTTCATTTGCAGGGCTTGTGTTTTCTTCAACTTGATGCATTCTTAAATGACTCCCTTGGGAAAAAGATGGACCATGTAAGGTGCAGATAATCTCTATGAGGAAAAATGAGCTGTTTTTGTAGGGGGTAAAGAGTAGTACAAGCACTGGAAAGGACTCATTCTGATCTAACAAGGGATACTTGTTGCTGGTAAAATTCCCATTGCATTCTAAAATTTTTGACTTTCCAACTGCATTCTAATGGCTGTTTATGAAGCAGGCGGTGGAATTTTACTAATTCCTTGTCTCTAGAGCTCTGCCATAACACTCTCAATTGATGGAGGTTTGAGGCTAAGAGGAAGAGGTGTCCAAGGGTTATTTAAAGTCTCTTTAAAAGATTCATCGATTACCTCCTTTGGCTACACAAATATCATTCCATCATTTAGTGAAATCATTATATTGCCATTTCATTTTTTTCTAGAACACAACAGACTGAATCATTAACCAATCTGAAGAAAAAAAATTCAAGAGACAAGATGTAATGCAATGATGCATATAACATTGCTATATTGTCAAATATTAGGTTGATAATAGAAATACTGGGTGACCATTAAAGGAATTTTCCCGTAAAGGAGATCCATTATTATTAAGTGGATCAGAGATTGGAGTATGTTGAACTGAAACACCCTGTATTGTTGAATTTGGATTTGGGGTTGATCTGTGACCATGATTTGCAGGTAGCTTCTGTTCCATACAAGCAACCATTACTATCAACTATGCATGCAAATAGTTCTAAATTTTCACAATTACACACCAAGTACAAGTACCTACCGTCATGGGTTTGGGGTAGAATGAAATCCTAAGTGTGGGGAAACCCCAAGCATCAAGGCATACCTACAAGAAGTCGTATCAGATGCTATTTTGTATCAACAAATAAATAATATGATAAAATATACCATATTCAAACATGAAACAGAAGAAAATAATAAAAAGCAATCTGGTTCAAATTTGAAACTATACCCCTGGATGTTTCCAGAGAGAGCCATCCTGTGCTTGCCATGTAGTAGGAGTCCCCACAGAAAGTTTCTCCCACATGTGACTACACGATTGATCTATAGTGGGATTTCCCCAAACATGAAGATGCTTCCCATAGGAGTCCCATGTGTGGAAATTTAACCCAAGTGATAGAACAATTGCACTCACAAAATTGCTAATCAAACATGCAAATTTACACACAAAGGAGACTGAAATTGGAGCATAACAGTAATCTCTATTGAATAAGTGTATAATATACAAACTTATGAAGTCATAGGATTCTTCAATATATAATTACATGAGAGATCCAAATGCATAAGGATGCCATTCGAAATAGTCAAAAGCAAGCTTACTAAATCTAATCAAATCCCCCATAGGTGCATAAAGCAGTTTCCAAATCTACCTAGAGGCTAACGAATTGGAAAAGTCAAGTAGGAAAGCTAATAGGTTATGGAAAGGAAAATCATACATGATTTTATTAGGAGAAAATAATGGAGGATGATGAGGGAAAAAAACAAGTCAACTACACTTAGTCTTACTTTCCATTTTGCCTCAAATATCATTAAAGCAGGCAACTTAGCAGAAAAAGCAGATATGTGCTAGGGAGGATCTGGAATAAAGCAAAACTACTAAAGATGGTTTCCAGTAGGTTTCCCAAGTGATACATCACTCAGTTTTAGCATGTTTGACTTCTAGGACATGTGGAAGACAACTTTCATAGAGTGGAATATTGGAAACTAGGCAAATACGACAAAAATGGATTAATTAATGTCTAAGGTAGATAACTACGGGTTGATTATTCTAACATGCCCCCTTAAGCCTGACTTATGATTAAATTTCAGAAAACTATAGAGCCTAGAAACAAGGCTTAGTCACCCTTTACATACTGCATGTCCATTTAACCATCTCTACAATCTTATATAATAGAAATCAAGAATTTCATTAAAATTTTCCTCTAAAGTGTTGCACCTGCACATAACATTTTCCTTTCAGGGTTTTCAGACTTCAATAATTAATAATAATAACAATAAATTCATGAAAAACATTGAAAAATAGTGTTTCACTAGTACCATATGTCCTTTAGATGTCTGCAAGAGTTTATCCAAAAATGACGTCTTTTATCTCATCTAGTGGTGCACTCGCACAAACATATATGTTATGATGTGCTGAAAATTGGAAAACCCAATTTAAGGGAAACTCATTTTATATTCATTTACACAAGTTTTATATAGATAAAAGTTACGTATTATGAAAGCTTATTCAATTACCTAACTTTTTTCATTTTACTTCATCTTCAAATCAGTTAGGGAATTACCTCTAATTGTGACCTAAAGTGAGAGCTTCCATGTTTTTTCAGTGTTATGTGGCATTGAAGATTCCTTTAAAGGAGTCCATGATTGTGCATCAACCCTTACATAATTTCTAAACTTCTCTTTGATGGGTTGCACAAGCTATGGATGTTACAAGGTTAACGACATGTTGTCGTCATACCCAGAGGTCATGTTTTGATCCTTTTAAATTTAACTTACTGTAAGTTTGACTAGAGGCTGGCTTAGCTTGAAGGATAATTCTTGGTATTCATTCCCCGCCTTAACTCTTAAAGCATGATGTTTTAGTTGCGTATGAAATATTTTTGAGACTATGTGTATACTCTTGATCCACTCTTGATCCCATTGTTTAAGATGTAAAATGTTTAAAAGGACCCAAGGTATAACCTGGGTCCTAATGCACAAGGTTTAAAACATGTTTGCCCATGGTTATGGCGTTGATTTACTAGTGCGAACATCATTTGAACTATGATGTTTATACCATAGTTGAACATTAGTTTAAAAGAAATCAAATATCATCATATCATAATAAGATTGTTTGGTTGTGCATTATGATGGGTTATAAATGGCTTGTACTTTGGTTGAATTGAGCTATAAAGTGATTCCCAGGCTATGAGTTAACAACGCAGTAAGGCCTTTAAGTCTCTCTCAATATTAAATATTTTTCATCCACTTGTATGAAATGATTGAAAGGTTTTTTGGTTTAGGATTTAATGTGTCTCTATTTTTTCTGAGCACTTCATTTCCCATTCGTTTCGTCTCTAATCTCTTGAGAGTATAATATTTTCCCTCATGGTGGTTTTGTAAGGTTTTTGGGTGTAAAATATTTCCATCCATTAATGGAATTCCTCATGTTCAATTTCCAAGGTGTAAAGGACATTTATTTCGATGTTAATGGCCTCCAATAGCCATATTTTTTTGCTTCCTACAACTCGAACCTGACCACCTTCTTCATATTGGAATTGCCTTTTACCACGTAAAGAAAACAAACCTTTTAACTTTGAAAATCATTTGTTATTATATTTTATGAACTCTTAGGTCATAAATATTGATGCTTATATTCTTTATTTCTTGAAGAGGAGGGATAAGAGCATCCTTTAACCCACCTAGAACTGAAAAGAAAAAAATATTTTTGAGAAAAATTACTTTAAAATATATTGTGAAGTTTTATGTTATTAACGAAGGATGTTCAAAGATGACTATAATTGAGTATTTTATTTATTTAAATAATTAAAAGAGGAGGCACCTATCCAAAGAATATTGTTAAAGAGTTTTCACTGAATGACTAGAGAAATTATCTATTGTACAAGGCCAAATGACAAGTGGCAGCAACAATATTGACTTTCTATCTATTGTAGGATGCAACATCCCTTTAATTGTGGTCATGTTCCATGGAAAGGGGAGCTGAGCAGGTGGGTCATTTAATTGCAAAACTAACCCAAATACCTAGGAAATCTTATATATACCATCAAATAATCAAGAGGCTCACTACATTCTATTATAAGTGATTAAAGCCTTATGATTTTGCTAAAAAATGAAAAGTCAAGCACACAAGAGGAATTCAATGAGGGGATAGCTAAAGTGATTTCCTTAGAGTTAAGTATACAAGTGAGGTTTCTGAGTTAGAGAAATTATTGTGTACATTTCTACACAACATATTCATCCCGGTGGTTCAGTGAACAGGCTCCGGGGTCCAAAGAAAGTGATCTTCACTGCTTTCAAGAGATGCTTGGGAGGAACAATATTCTTTGGATGTTTGTCCCTTTCGATAGTTAATAGGTCCTAAGTTGTTCTAGTTATTCACCTTGAATTTATTTAATGTTTATATCTGTAGGATTTATAAATGATAAACCTTTTTCAAAACTATTACTTGTTCTGTAATAAGTAGGAAAATATTTTAGATTTCCTATCAATTTTATCAGTAAATGAATGTTACTCTTTACCCATAAATTTGTTATAGTAAAATTAGTAGGGTATCTTACCTTCCTTATTTAGAAACAATATCATGTTTTCATATATAGTTTTCTTATAGTATTATATGGATATTGAATAGTCAGTATTTTCCTAGTTCTTCTGTATATTTTTACAGAATAACAAATGAGTTGCATAAATAATTGTAGGTTACAAAATTACTAATAGGATGCATAAATATATTTAAGTTACAGAATAACTAATAGGATGCCAAAATTTATTTAGGTTACAAAATAACTATTAGGTTGCAGAATAATTAAAAAGTTAAAACAAAGTCTTAATATGAGTTAACTAAACAATGAATATTTTATAGTTAAATATTATTCTTATTATTTTAAACAAGAAATGATATGGCTTACAGCCAAGGAATAATACCCATAGAATATATATATATATATACTTACCCTCCATAGAATACATACAGTCGGAAGGCTTAGTGTTTCTATATACGTGTATAAGTATTAAACTCGAAAAAATTGAAAAATATACATTTTATTTATGTTAATAGTTATAACATATTGACGATGTAAAAAGAAACTAATCTCTCTTTTACAAACATGGTCAACAAAGGTTACTGTTCAAAACCTATAAGGTACATTATTGTTTTTTTTTGTAACTAGGGGAATCAACAACTGGAGCTAGGATGGCACTCGCATGGCATGGGGTCTAGGATTTCACTCCTGCTACCATTATACCCGTAGGTGCCCCACACCCACCGCAAGGCATAGTACTAAGGTAAATACAGGTGGGTTTTAAACTTGTAGGCTCCAATTTAGAAGAATTCACTTCATAAGAACTAAACCGCCAATGAGCCACACCCATGCGAGAAGTAAAGTAAGGTAAATTATTAACAATAATTTACCCATCATACAAT